>VZQC01013763.1:5259626-5413318 GCA_009823505.1 Rhizomys pruinosus | reverse complement strand
CCAGCTCCCGCTGCCGTGGCCTTAAATACTGCCTGCCGGCAGAAGGTAACACCCACATTTGGGGTGGGCCATCCGGGTTGAGGTGGTCCAATCAGAAGACCCTTTTCTCTTATTTGTTCCTTAGTCCAGTCAAGTTGACACCCAGGATTAACCATGACAAGCCCTGTAGTATAGTTTGAAGTCTGGTATAGAGATCCCCCCTGTGTAGCTCTTTTTTGCTTAGGGTTGTTTTGGCTATTCAGGGTCTTTTGTTTTTCCAAATGAATTTAAGGACTTTTGTTTCCAAGCCTGTAAAGAAACTCTTGGGGATTTTGATTGGAATTGCGTTAAATCTATACAAGAGTTTCAGTAAAATGGACATTTTTACAATGTTGAGTTTCCCAATCCATGAGCATGGGAGGTTTTTCCATCTTCTGATGTCTTCTTCAATTTCTTTCTTTAAAGATGTATGTGCTGGTCCCATTCTCAGTTTCATGGAAAGCCTTCAAACTTCAACTGTTAAGTGGAACATTGACTACATGTTTCTGTTAATGCTCTATATCAAGTTAGAATTCTCTGGAGCATCAGCTTTCTGAACGGCCCTGTCACAAATGAGTGTTAAGCTTTAATTCTTTTCCTTCATCAGTTGATACAGTCATATTATTTTCTTTTTTAACTTTTTCCTATGATGAAATACATTGAATTTTGAATACTGAACTAGCCCTGTGTTTCTGAAATAAACTCATTTATTTACATACATTTTTTCTATATCATGCTGAATTCTTTTCTGTTTAGAATTTTATGTCTCTATTTATGAAGTGTTGCTATATAGTTTTCTGATTATGTACAGCAGTTCTCTGGATTGAATATTGGAAAAATATACCTTCATATAGCAAGTTGAAACCAATAGCCTTCTTTTATATTTTTTGGAAAACATTTTGTAGGATTTGTGTTAATTTTCTTTAAAGAGTTTTTAGAATTCTTCCACTGAAACTATATAGGCTTAGAGATTTATTTCTGAGGCATTTATGACTAGCTACATTGCTAATTATCTGTTTGATGCTGGGAAAGTTGTGATCACTTGAACGTGTGTGTGTGTGTGTGTGTGTGTGTGTATGTGTGTGTGTGTGTGTGATGTATATGTGTATGCTACTTGTATGTTTATCTGTGTGAATATGGGCACCAATGTTCCACTTGAGGACAATCCTGGGTTGTGAGTCTTGAACTTACAACTTGTTTGAGACAGGATTTCCCATAATTCACCTCTGCAAATGCCAGGCTAGCTAGCCTGAAACCTTCCAGATTTTCCTGTCCCCATCTCGTACCTCCTTGTAGTGGCACAGGGATGCTATACACATATTACTACATCTGGCTTTACTGGTTCTCAGGATGCAAACTCTGATCCTCACTCCTGCCATCTTCCCAACCCCATTTGAACTTTTTGATCTAAGTTGTCAACTCTCTGAGTATGCACCTACTCAGATTAGTCTCTTCTTATCCTTTTTAATGACCACAAGGTCTATAGTGACATCCTTCACTGAATTCCCGACATTAGTAATAGGTGACATCTTTTATGTTGTTTTTTGTCTGTCAGTCTTGCTTGAGGTTTTCGGATTTTATTCATCCTGATAAAGAACCACCTTTTTGACTGGATTTTTTCTTGGTTATTTTTTTCAAGTTTCATTGTTTTTTTGAAATCTTTTTAATCTTTATTAATTTTCTTGAAGCTTTCTCTCTCTCTCTCTCTCTCTCTCTCTCTCTCTCTCTCTCTCTCTCTCTCTCTCCCTGTGAGATTATCAACTGGTGAAGACTTTTATTTTTGTCAGATATATGCATTTAGTGAACCAGATCATGTTTACCCTTCTGGCCCCCACCATCTCTCATAGTCTCTGGAAGAGCACTCGCTTGAGAACATGGCAATGACTTGAGAGCAAGGGCAAGCTGGTTAGCTAGAATAGCTCAAATCACAAGGTCTTGGTTCAGTGAAAGACCATGCCTCAATATATAGACCCTTGACACATGTACATGTCCACACCCATGCACACCCACATGTACACACACACACACACACACACACACACACACACACGTGCACGCAAGCCTTCCATCATGGTGACCTAAATCCTAATCACAGTTTTCTCAGATGTGCAATGATGGTCTCATCAGCACCTGTTCTAAGTCATTTGCTTAAGCTTAGCATTGGAGTAGCAGATAGAAAGATGTCAGTAAAATCTAGCTAGTGCTACTGTTGTTATTACTCAAGAAGGCTTCCCTATTCTAAAACACAGGTATGAGGAAGCATCTTACTTGGCAAGGTAAACAGAAAAAGTTAGACAAAGAGATCTAAGAAATTTAAGAAACACAAATATTTATAAACCCTTCTAGTTTCCACTACAACAGGGACATCCAGAAAATCAATTCCACTCCTAATCTTCCCCAGATAAAAATCCACTACATACATTTGATCTTCTTGCGTGTGCGTGCGTGCGTATGTGCATGCATGTGCATGCATGTGTGTGTGTGTGTGTGTGTGTGTGTGTGTGTGTACTGTAGTTCAAACCTGGGTACCATTCATCAAGATCTGTCCACATTGCTATTTTTTTTGGGGGACAGGGTTTCTCGATGGCCTGTAGCCCACTGATTAGGTGAGGCTGGCTTGCCACCAAAGCCCAGGGATTGGCCTGTCTCTGACTTTCCTACCCTGGGATTACAAACGTAAACCACCATTCCTTGCTTTTTACATGGGTGTTGGGAGTTGATCTTAGATCCTCATGATTATGCTCCAAGCACTTTCAAACTAAGCTATCTCCCCAGCCCTCCTTATTTTATTTCTTTCCTAATTTCTTCTGTCATTTATACACCAAATGAGCACCTTTACTAACACAGACTCCAGTTTAAAATGAACACAGGCAGTGTGCATTATATCCATGCTTTTGGATATCATGTAAACATAGAGTAACTTCACCATTCCAGAAATATCTGTCTTTTTGTACATTTACTATATCTAGATGTCTAAATAACTGTCCATCTATGAGCAATGATTTCCAAATTTTCTATAATTTTTATTCATTTCAAAATAAACTATCTTTCTTATGGGTTGAAGTTGTTTTATCCCAAGTCTACTTATAACACAAGTGTATGTCTATTATCTTCGATTGCAGGGACAGAATGAGAAACAGAAAGCAATAAGCCAATTGTATCTGACCACAAAGCTAATAGAAGTATCTGAACTTCATTGACTACACAGTGTACTTACCTCAATAACTTCAGACAATGACTAATGTCCTATAGGTAGGACATCCTACTGTAAATTCATTTGTGTATTACTTTTACATAGTTGCAACCAAGTGCCTGAGAGAGCAACTTAAAGGGAGAATTGTTTATTTTTAGCTCACAGTTTCAGAGGGCTTAGTCTACGAACACTTGGTTCTATGTGCTTGGATCAAGCATCATGGAATCATATGGCAGAGGTTACCCAGCTCATGTTAGACAGGAAACAGGAAAGGACTAGTGTATTAGTCAGTTTTCTGTTGCTGTGATAAAACACCAGACCAAGGAACTTATAAAAGGAAGAGTTTATTTGAGCTTACAATTGGCGGTTCCAGGGAATTAGTCCATTGTGGCGGGAGGCGTGGTGGCCGGATCCAGAGCAGCAAACAGAGGGTCACATATCACAAAGAGCACAGGAAGCAGAGAGGAGCAACTGTAGAGCACGAGGCTTGTTAAGCTCACTAAGCCCGCCCCAAGTGACACACTTCCCCCAGCATGGCCACACCTTCTAAGACCTCCAGAAACAGCACCACCAACTGGAGACAAATGTCTGAATACCTAGAGCCTATGGGGGACACTCATTCAAACCACCACAACTAGGAACAGGAATAACTCTAAAACAATGTCCCCGAATGGCCTACTTCCTCCAGCTATGCCCCCACCTCCAAGAGTTTCTAGTACCCTACACAATACACTACAGCACTGAGAGTTGGGACCAATATTCAACATGTGAACCAATGGTAACATTTCATATTCAAACCCTAACAACTTTCTTTAGCACATAAGCCTTATATGCCTTATGGGCCCTTCTTGAAGTAGGAATAAGTCAGTAGGATAATAAGATGATAGGGCATGGCTTAAATATTAAATTTATTTTTAAACTCGTGTCTGCAGAGTAAGCAAATGGAACAAGAATAAAATCGTATCAATAAGAGAATTCTACATATCCTATTGAACTGCGTAAAGTGTTTATGGTCCTTGACAGTCCCAGAATTAGAGGTAATGGGTCACCATCAGCAAGTAGCCCACGTCAGGAGCTAGGCAATCATCCAGGCAATCCTCAAGATCAAATCCATCACTAAGCCACACAAATTCTACCTGCTAGGCAGTTTGAATCGTGGTGCATGCAACGGAGGAGTAGGTGGCGGGATCTTGCCCCTGTCAGACTTGCCTTTTCTCTGCCTCACTTGTCTGAACTCAGCACAATCTGAGATGGCTGACAGTAAGGCTGGAAAGGACTCCTGAAAGGCCAAGACAAAGGTGGTTTCCCTCTGGCAGTGAGCCAGCTTGCAGTTCCCTGTGCAGCATATTCATCTACACCTCAAATCTAGGACAACCAGCCACTGACATGTGTACCATACTGCAGAGGTACTTGAATTGGCAGGAAATGCATCAAAAGATTTAAAGGTAAAGTGCATTACTCCTCATCCCTTGCAACTTGCCATTCGTGGAGATGAAGAATTGGACTCACTCATCTGGGCTACAATCACTGGTGGTGGGGTGATCCTACACATCCACAACTCTCTGACTGGGGAGAAAGGACAACAGAAGACTGTTTAAGGATGACTGGATTCCTTATTATCTCAGGACTCTAAATATTCTTAACAGCTGTCCAATGTTGGTAATTCCAGTGGTCTGTATCTCTGTGAAAAACCTAATTTTGCCTTTTTGTAATTCTATTTGAGCAAGTTGGAAGCTTAATTAGCTTTCCAACCAACCCAGTTTCTGCATTCGAGTCTTAACTATATTTAAGTGTTACTGTGGCTTCAAAGAAGCTTTTGATTCTGAAGTAGTGGGTTTTGATTAAGTTGACTTCTTTTTAAAACTGTTTGGATTTTAATTGTGATGCAGAAGTTATAGTAACACACATTTGGTTTTGTACAGACCTTATTTCCACTCTGGTAGATAAGCTCAATCATTGTCATATCCCAAAAAAAAAAAAAAAAAAAAAAAAAAATCTACCTGCTATACATCTCTAGTTAGTGCTCTGTTTTGAGGTCCTCATTGTTCCTGACAGTAATTACCAGCCTACCCTGCTTCTGAAAATGCCTAATAATATTGAATTCAGATTTACTCTTCATAGAAGATGGAACACAAGATTGAAATCTGATTACACTACTTATCTAAGACCTTCCAATGTCTCCCAATCACCAATGCTCAAAATTCTTACCATACACAGTGTGTATAATTATTCAAAATCTGGAACCCGCCTTTGTCTCTGACAGTCTTTGTTGTTTCTACCTCAAACTTCACCTAGCAATAGGGAACTACCTTTAGTTCTCTACACAGCACACACACTTCCTTTTCCACACCCTCACTCAAGCTGAGCTGTCTCCTCTACTGCAGCATTTCCCATATCTCCTTTTCTCTATATCTTTTATCCTAGCCAGGGGCACAGGACCCTATATAAATCCATCTAGAAATCACCTTGTGGACCAGACATGTGCTGACCACTATTTCCATTAGCAGTTCTGGCCACATTCCCTTAGTTCTTTTTACATCCTTGAAGGGGCATGAGAGGCAACAACGCCCTAAAGATGGCGCCAGGAGGAAGCAAGGGAGGAGGAGAAGCACTTGTTTGTGAAAGAAACCGATTGGACGGAAGCACTTCTGCACTCATGGACAGCGCATGATCAGGGCACCTTGGCCAATGAGCAATCGCACAACCTCCCCTATGCTTGAGCTGACCTTTTCCACGATGGGATGTTTGCTTCGCCCCATGGGCGCGGCTTTGAGGTTTCTGCCTTTATAAGATGATGCAAGGCTTGTAATAAACGAGATCCGGCTGTGACTGACTCCCTGTCTGTCCGAGTGTCTCCGGGACATGGAAGGCTGCAAGTTGGGGCAGACTGCATGCCTGTCTTTCCCCTTCTATCTGGTTGCCGTGCGGGGCAGGACCCCGCACATCCTTAGCATGCACACTTCCTACATCATCTGGCATACCAGCACTATTACAGCGTCTGGTACTTAGCACATGCTCAATGAATGTATTTTGATGACTAGAAGTATTGTATTGTGATGGATAGGACCAAGCTCTAGACCTTAGTCTACAGCTATGTGACTGCATCGTCTTGGTCTTTTTGATACATATATCACTCCATCTCCTACCACCACTCTTCTCTCTTCGTTACTGGGGCACAAATATGTATACATTGCCCTCCCTCTGGTTTCCTGTACCATAGCCCAAACATTCTAACGAACTTTTCTAAAAGATGGGTATTATGGTTCATTTTCATTGTTAACTTGAGTAGATTTGGAATCACCTAGAACACACACCTCTGGGAATATCTGTGAGGGAATTTCCAGAGATGTTTAGCTGAGAAGACCTACTCTAGATGTGGGTGGATCCATCCCATGAGCTAGGTGCCACAATGGAAAAAGAAATTGAACTGAGGACTAACATTCATCTCATCTGTCCTTGCTTTCCGGCCACAGATGCAAGGTGACCAGGATGCAATGTGGTGACCAGGATGCAATGTGGCCACCCACCTCACACTCCCACTGTCCTACCTTCCTCACCATGATGAACTCTCAAACCATGAGCTAAAATAAGTCTTTCTCTTAAAGTTGCCTCTTGTCAGGTCTTTTGTCACAGCAAATAAAAAAGTAACATACATATGTATATCTATATACATGTATCAGATGGATAGATATCTCATATATGGATATTTCTCTATATAGATATTATCAGTAATGAATTTTTCATAAAGCACAATGATTCATAAAATTAATTCACCCTTAATAAATGGAAGGAATTTGCCTCAGTACACTCTGATTTTCAAATCATAATCTTTAAAATTTTTTTTATTACTTTCTTATATGTATGAATGTACCGTCTGCATGTAGGTTGGTGCACCCGTGTCATGCAGTGCCGTGGAGATCAGAAGAGGGCGTCGGATTCCCCTGGAACTGGAGTTAAAAATAGTTCTTAGCCACCATGTGGGTACTAGAAATCAAACCCAGGTCCTCTGCAAGAGCAGTTGGTGCTCTTAATCACTGAGCCATCTCTCCAGCCCCTCAAATCATAATCTTAAATCATTCTAAAGGAATATGCCTCAAGAGGACTCATTTTAAAGATCCAGACAGCCTCAAATTCCAGGTTGTTGTGCTCATGGGACCCACCAGGCCCTACTTAAATCCTGTCATCTGCATTTTCCATATGAAGATCTGTCTCTTCCCCAGGAAATCTCTCAGGAATGACTTTCTTTTTTATATGATATCGACTCAGTCACAGAACATGGCCTAGTGCTTGAATGTCTCCAGTTTAAAGATTGTTTGACACAATTCAATAATGAATACACATTAAAAATAGTTGTGTATGGTCAGAAACGAGTGGACTGAACACATCAGAGAACTGTTTCTCATCTTGGAGCCTGTGAGTGAAATAAATGGAAGCACAAGTAACTTATAGAACTGGTAATTTGAATATGTCTGTGTGTGGATTTGTAATAAAAACTTATTTGGGGGGCTGGAGAGATAGCCTAGCGGTTAAGAGCACCAACTGCTCTTGCAGAGGACCCGGGTTCAATCCCCGGCACCCACATGGCGGCTGAGAACCGTCTGTAATTCCAGGAGAACTCCAGTTCCAGGGGAATCCGACACCCTCTTCTGACCTCCGTGGCATTGCACAACACGGGTGCACAAACCTACATGCAGACAGTACACTCATACACATACAAAAATAAATAAAATAAAAACAAAAAAAAAACTTATTTGGGGGTTGGAGAGATGGCTCAGCAGTTAAGAGCACTGACTGCTCTTACAGAGGCCCCAGGTTCAACTCCCAGGATCTACATGTCAGCTAACAACCATCCCTAACTCCAGTTCCAGGGTATCCTATGCCCTCTTCTGACTTCTGCAGGCATTGCACAACATGGGTGCACTTACATACATGCAGGCAATACACTCATACACATAAAAATAATAAATCTTTTTTAAAACTTATTCTGCGAAGACAGATTTTACTACATGAAAACTCTGGCAAGTACAATGACTACCTCCATTTTAAATCATAAAATTATGTGATTACTTTAAACATATAAAATTTATGCAGTGCATATATTTTTAAATATAATAGCATTACAGTGAATTCTTCAGGCATGCTCCTTCTATACCCCACAGCCCTCTTCATAATCATAATAATCTTGAATTATGTCCATCATTTTCTTGTCAAGAAAAATTAGTTTGTGTTATATGTAAATATCTACAAGCAAGGTATTGCTTGGCTTTGCTTTAAAAACTATCAAAAAAAAACAACTATCAAGTTTAGCCAGGCATGGTGGTGCATGCCTTAAATCCTAGGACTCGGGAGGCAGAGGCAGAGTTCAAGACCAGCCTGGTCTACAGAGTGAGCTCCAGGCCAGCTGGGACTTAAAGGGAGACCCTGTCTCAAAAAACAAAACAAAACAAAACAACCCCCCCCAAAAAAAAACTATCAAGTTTAAAGACATAGGACTAAAGTCTTCTAAGACATTTTTCTCCATTCAGAATTACAGCACCATGATAAACTATTAATTTTATGTTAAGGAAATGGAAAGTTTTTGAAGGCAAAAGAGGGAATGTTTATATGAGGTGCTTTATAACAACCTCATTGGTGTTGGAGGCTTTATTCAGGAGGTTAGGGTGAGCTCATTGGCAGAGGATCTCTTGCCAGGCACAAATTATCTCAAGCACATCTTGTCCCAATTGTTGCAGTCTTGCAGATGGTTCAAGATAAACTTTGTCACATACCTGCATACCTGTAAGGAGAAATCCCTTTGGGCTCTTATGAAATGACTTAACCTAGAGAGGCAACAAATCTCTTCCCTTCACCACCTCACAACTCTAATTTTGTGTGGGTCTGACAAGAACCGTTCACCTTGGAGTCATCAACCTCCAAGAAAGTTCTACCAAGCAGAAAATAGTTTGCTCGATGCTCTATCATTAAACCCTTAAAAAAAAAAAAAAAAGCATCTGCTCCATTCTTATGGGCTGGAGAGATGGCCTAGCGGTTAAGAGCACCAACCACTCTTACAGAGGACCTGGGTTCGATCCCCAGCACCCACATGGCGGCCGAGAACCGTCTGAAACTCCAATTCCAGGAGAACTCCAGTTCCAGGGGAATCCGAGACCCTCTTCTGACCTCCATGGCATTGCATGACACGGGTGCACAGACTTGCATGCAGACAGTACATTCATACACATACAGAAATAAATAAAAATTTTTTTAATTTTTTTTAAAAAATTAAAAAAAAAAAACTACCAAAATAAGTTGTGCTAATTATTACAAGCCTTTTAAAGATCTTAGAGTGATGGAGACTGAATACTATGAAAGGAGTTCTGGAAGTTGTATAGAGAAAACAAGACAATCTGAGTGGAAATGCACCCTGTGTCCCAACAGCCTCTGGAGTACTCATCCCAGCCAAAGGAGGCGCCTGTGGCTTCACAGCTGTCCTTTTGTGCTAACCCAACTTTCCCCTCTAAGGAGCCACTTGCCTGCTCTTTTGGGTCCCCTGAATTTGGCGGGGGAAAACCCATGGGTAGTGCTGGGAGGGGCACAGGGCTTCTCTAGGAGCTGAGAGCATGAAGAGAGAGAGAGCTCAAGACCTGGTAGGAGCAGGGTCCTGAGGACTGTCGGCCTGACAGGATATCGTGGGTTTTGACCTAAATGCAAGCCTGTTTTGACAGGTGCAGGAAGCCTGATGGGAAAATGGCCCCTGACAGAAAGAAGCACAGAACTGAAACAGAACGCGGGGGTGGGGGGGTGGGGGGCGGTCGGGGGAAACGACTTGACAGGAACTCAGTCTGCATTGTCCAAAGTAAGAGGCTTGATGGGAGAATGGGGCCTGATGGGAGCATGTGGGAACATGTGGGACTTAGCATTGATGCAGCATCTGACACCAGCGCAAGGCCTGATAGGAGAATGGGGCCTGATGGGAACATGTGGTAACATGTGGGACTTAGTGTCGATGCAGCTGCAGCATCCACAACAGCGCAAGGCCTGATGGGAGAGTGTGGGACTTCACGCGGGAGCAGCAGCAGATGCCAGCGCAAGGCATGCTGGGAGAGAGCGAGGGCCTGGGTCTTGACCGGAGCTGGGTTTGAGAAGAGCGGAGGTTCTGACTGGAGCGTGAGGCCTGACAGAGCAAGGAGGATTCTAGAAGCATCTCAGCGCGTTTTGGAAAGTGCTGAGGAGAGCGACTGAGGCAAGGAGAGGCCGGCTGGCCCTGTTGGGTCCACGGCTTTTAGGCGGGAGCGGCGGTTTATAGATAAGCTTTGCTGCTCCAGGCCCTCCTCACGGCCTCAGGCCGGGCACCATAGCGTCTCTGTAGGACGCAGTAGGACGCTGCCGGAACAGTTCTTGGAAACACCAACCTTATTTCCTACTGTTCGGAAGCAACCTTGGGGAAGTGTAGGAGAAAGAGGAGAGGGAGGAGGTCAGGGTAGCTCAGGACAGCCACCCTGAGAAGGTTGAGGCTCGGATCCCTGCGCCCCACCCCCACCCCCATCTTGAATTCAATTCAAGTCTGTGCTCCTTTTTTAATAGGGCTAGCTCTAGATTTTAGGCCAGGAAAAGGTATACTCATCCTTTAAGATCATGAGTTCTAAAATTTGTATTTAAGTAAAGATCTTGGAGACAATTTCTGTCACCGAGAAAGTGAATCCTAAAGAGAAAAGGTAACTTATCCCAAGAGCCCATGGGAAGCATGAGGGAATTCAGCACTGAAGTCTTACTGGAGAAAATTCCAATTGAGCTCCATGTATTCAAACCAGAGGTCATCACCAGCATTCCTCAAGTGACAACACTTTTAGTTACTGTGATCAGACCTAAGACTGCTCACTTCACATTGCTTGGCTACTGATTAGAGAAGTTATGTTAAGTTTGCAATACTAGAGTCCAAGTTACCTCCTACAGATGTATTTATACATGTTAAAGTGCCTAAACTTTAGTAGTGTGTTCTATTTACATTCCAGTTTTCTGTAATACGTAATACACACTCCAAAGATAGCCATGTGAATTAGCAATTTTAATATGTGCCTCTGGAAAGAAAAATTTAAGCCAAGTAATTTCATGGAAAAGAAAGCTGAACAGTTACAGATTTCAGTTAACATTTTTCACTCATCTAAAATAAAAATAATATAGTCCTAGCAAAATAATATAGTATAATATAAATATATATAGTATAGTATAATATAAAAATAATATAGTCCTAACAAAGAAAAATGCCGGGTGTGGTGGCACACGCCTTTAATCCTAGCACTTGGGAGGCAGAGGCAGGAGGATCTTTGTGAGTTCAAGGCCAGCCTGGTCTACAGAGTGAGTTTCAGGATAGCTGGGGCTACAGGGAGACCCTGTCTCGAAAAGACCAAAATAATAATAATAATAATAATAATAATAATAATAATAATAATAATATAGTCCTTAACTTTGAAGTATTTTATAGTGATAATCTGAAATATAGAGGTCTTGACTATACATTTTTATTTTTAAATTATGAGAGGAGAGATTTGTTTTCTTGAAAACAAGACTTAAGGATAGTCAGGAATATATAACATATAATTAATTATGCATAATTTGGTAGATGCATAATAAGTACCTAGAAAAAAATATTTAAAAATTAGTTGGTAGGTTTTTTTTTTACTGCTATTTGTACTTAAATTAGCCATTCAATTTATGTTATAGAACTTGATATTTAGAGCTCTACATTATTTATTGGAGAGGAATGGTGAAAGTGTTCCAAATTTTATTACATTAATAGGTGCACAGCTCCATAGATATATCAGAAAAAAATTGAATTATATAATAAGTGGGTAATTTATGTGAACAATATCTTAATAAAACTTGTACCAAATACAGGTGATTAAAAAACTCTTAAAGTGAAATGTTGGTTGATAGTTCACTGATGACATAAGTTATTTATTCTCTTAGTCTAAGCAGTCCAACATGGCATCACATATCTGCTGAGTTGCTATTGAAATCCTATGGTTAAGACTGTTTACTTGCTTTTTATTGCTTTTATTTTTCCTGAAGGTCTGATTGCTGAGACATACTGTCAAGAAGAAAAGATGAATGAGTCCAGGCAGCAATCTCTGTTCTTTATCATACTTCCAGACTTACACAAACTCTGTTCTGTCCAGATAATAGTGAATAGCAAGTTGTCAGAAACTGAGATTAGGAGTACACAAATAAGGATGTGCAGGTAAAAATGTGTCTTCTAAGTCACCTTTTAAACTTCTTTTGAAGCCTATAATAGCTATTTTAGAAGCATTTTATTTCAAAGCATTTACTTAATCCATATATACAATTTGAAAACAAATTGAGTTTTAACCAGATATGTTGGGTGTATTTAAAAAGACAAAATACAGGGCTGGAGAGATGGTCTAGTGGTTAAGAGCACCAACTGCTCTTGCAGAGGACCCGGGTTCGATTCCCAGCACCCACATGGCAGCTGAGAACTGTCTTTAACTCCAGTTCCAGGGGAATCCCATGCCCTCTTCTGACCTCCAAAGCATTGCACGACATGGGTGCACAAACCTGCGTGCAGACAGTACATTCATACACATAAAAAATAAAATAATAAATTAAAAAAAATAAAAAGACAAAATACTTAAGGTGTAATATTTCACTGTTGAGCCTTTATATTCATGACTTCTTTATGTGCTTTAAGATTTTTTCAAATTAAATTTAACATTAATTAAATCAGGCTGCCCTAAACTTAGACATACTAAGTAATACACATTTACTATCTAGTTCTTGAGAAGGTACTAAAAGATTAATATAATTTCTTGATTTTCAAATCAATAGAAGATGCTGAAGAATATTTCTTTAAGAATTATCTTGAGGCTGGGCGGGCGTGTTGGCACACACCTTTAATCCCAGCACTCAGAGGCAGAGGCAGGTGGATCTCAGAGTTCAAAGCCAGCCTGGTCTACATAGCGAGTTCCAGGCCAGCTGGGACTAAAGAGAGACCCTGTCTCAAGAAGACAAAAAAAAAAAAAAAAGAAAAGAAAAGAAAAAGAATTATCTTGAAATATCTGACCACAAATCTTTTTTATTTTTAAATTTTATTTTCATATTTTTATGGAAGTTTTTGTGTATTTCATATACCATTTCTTTTTTGTTTTTGTTTTTGTTTTTTTATCTTTTTAAGACAGGGTCTCCCTGTATCCCCAGCTGTCCTGGAACTCACTCTGTAGACCAGGCTGGCCTTGAACTCACAAAGATCTGCCTGCGTCTGCCTCCCCAGTGCTAGGATTAAAGGCGTGCGCCACCACACCCGGCTCATTTCTTAATCAAATTTAGACCCAATTACCCTTCCTTGCCCACTCCCCCTCAGAGCTCATGCATTCTGCTATATATGTCATCTTTTTCTCAGTTATTTTTAAAATTTTTCAATGCTGAAGTTTACCTTTTTGGGCTTAAGTTTACTGTTTCGGTCAGATCTTTGACCCAAGCTTTTGTCGTTGTTGTTCCTTCTTATTTATATTTATATTGTTCTAAAATATGTCTAGATGGATGGCACAGATACACCAGTATTATGACATCTGAAAATAAACTCTAGGTTAATTCCAAAACATGTTTAGGGTTTTGCATTTCGATAGTAGGATTGTATGCAGATAAAGAAACAAATGTTGCTTTCCTACAGTTCAAAGCAACTTGATGAGTAACATCAGATATTATATTTAATAAAAAACAAAGAAATAAAAAGGAATTCAGTTTGCCTTCTAAAGAGAGAATTGGTGCTCGTGTCCACAAATGAGGGATACTATACGTCCTTTGTTTTGGGGGGACTGTGTTACTTCACTTAACATAATGGCTTCTAGTTCTGTCCATTTACCTGCAAAGTTCATGATGTCATCTCTCTTTACCACTGTATAGAATTCCATTGTGTATATGTATCACGTTTTCTTTATCCACTGGTAGGTTAAGGGACACTTGTGTTGCTATTATGAAGACAGTTACAGTAAACATAGATGTGCATGTATCTTTGCGATAGGATGAGTTTTGTGGGTATATACCCAGGAGTGGTATGACTGGGTCACACCTAGGCTCATTTTCAGTTTCTTAAGAGTTCTCCAAAATGCTTTCCATGGGGGTTGCACAAGTTTACATTCCCACCAACTGTGGATGAGTGTTCCCCTTTCCCCACAACCTCTGCAGCATTTGGTATCCTTTGTTTTCTTGATCATAGGTAGTCTTACCAGAGTAAGATAAAATCTTAAGGTGGTTTTAAATTCTATCTCCTTAATTATTAGCGATGTTGAACACTTTTTAAGATGTTTCTCAGTCATTTTTACCTCTTCATTTGTGAAGTCTCTATTCAGCTTTTGACTCCATCCTTTGAGTGGATCATTTCTTTTCTTCTTCCTTTTTTTTTCATTTTGTATATATATATAATTTTTTATTATTATTAAACTTTTTGCATAGGTCATACATCATTTCTCAATCAAATCTAGAATTGCTTCCCTTTCCATGCCCCCACCCCACCCGAGCTCCTGCACTCTGCCATACATGTCCTGTATCTTATTCTGAGTTTTTTCCAGTTTTTGTTTTTTTTTGTTTTTTGAGTAGTTTATTACACTCTGCGATCCTAATGCTTTATCAGATGTATCACTGGTGTAGGAGTTTCCTCCCACTCTGGGTTTTCTCTTTCACTTTTTGTTTCTTTTGCTGTACAGAAGTTTACTGAGTTTAATAATGTCCTATTGTCACTGTTGACCTTAATTTTTTGTGCAGCTGCTGTGTGATTTGGAAAGGTCTTTTTCCTACGCCTATTGTCCTTGTAGGTTACTACCAACGTTTTTTTCTATCATTTTAGGAGTTTGAGATTTCACTTGAGGGGACTTTGATACCATTTTGGAGTTGATTTTTGTACATGGTTGAGAGGTAGTGGGTTTAGTTTACTCTTTTACAGTAGTGATGTCCCAGGGTTTTGGCCAACACTATTTACTGAAGATTTTGTCTTTCCTCCGTTTTCTTTGGCCCCTTTGTCAACCCGTGGGTGGCTGAAAATTGGATGTGCTCAGGTTTGGATCCTCCAATTTTGTTTCTATTGAATCTACAAGGTTTGTTTTGTGCCAATACCCAGGCTGGTTTTTATTGACTATAGGCCCTGTAATAAGCGTTTGAAGTCTGGTACAGATAACCCCTCCTGTATTGCTCTTTTTTTGTTCAGGATTGCTTTGACTATCTGGGTCTTTTTTTTTTTTTTTTTCAAATGAACTTTAGGATTTTTTTTTTTCTAGGTCTGTGGAAGAAGCTCATGGGGATTTTATCAGGATTGTATTGAATCTGTATATTATTGCTGGGGTAGGATGGTCATTTTTACTCATATTAATTCTTCCAATAACATGAGCATCGGAGTCCTTCCATCTTCTGGTGTACTTTTCCTCAATCTTTCTCTCGAGAGATTTAAATATTTTCATTGTGGAGATTTTAGTATCTCTGTGTCAGGTTTGTTCCTAAATACTTAATTTTTTTGGAGGCTATTATGAGTTGGGGAAAGTCTTTTCCTTCTCCAATTGCTGTTATTGGCATAAAGAAGTGCTACCAATTTTCTAGGTTTAATTGTTTATCCACCACTTTACTGAACTGTTCATGGTTTCTAGAGTTTGGCTGGTAGAGTTTTTGGCAATCCTTTAGGTAAACTATCATGTCATCTGCAAAAAGGTAGTATTGACCTCCTCTTTTTCCAGTTAGTACTCCCTCATTTCCTTTTCTTGTCTTGTTGCTCTTGCAAGCATTTTCAAGCACCATACTTGAAAAAGGACTGGAGAATAGGGGACCAGACTTACCAGGTTCTGACTTAAAGGGAACATTAGTTTTTTCTCCATTTAGGTTAATGTTGGCCTGGGGTTTGTTGTATATGGCTTTTAATTATGTTGAGGACTGTTCCCTCCAGGACTTTAACATGGAAGGCCATGTTGAATTTTTTTGAAGGCATTTTCCACATGTATTGATGGACTGTGTTGGCTTTTTGTCTTTCAATCCATTTATGTGCTTTATGACAATTTATTGATTTAGTTATGTTGAACCATCCCTGAATCTCTGGTTATTGAATTCAACTTGGTGATGGTGGATGATCTTTTTTTGATTTGCCTGTATGCAGATTACAAGTATTTTGTTGAGAATTTTTGCATCTATGTTCATTAATGAAATGGGTCTATAGTTTTTTTTGGATATATCTTTGCCTTGTTTTGGTATTAGAGTGATATTGTCTTCATAAAAGGAATTTGGGAGATTTCCTTCGGTTTCTATCCTCCTGAGATAATTTGAGTAGTAGTGGCTATAGGTCTTTAAATGTCTTAATAGAATTCTGCTGTGAATCCATCTGTGCCAGGGCTTTTTTTTAGTTGGGAGGGTTTTTTTTTTTTTATCAGAGTTTCACTTTCCTCCTTTTTTGGGTCTATTTAAGCTGTTTATCTCTTCCTGTTAAGTTTTGGTGGATTCCGTGATTTCAGGTATTCATCCATTTCTCTTAGATTTTCAAATTTAATGGAGCATAGGTCTTTTGAAGTATTCCCATAAGATAATAGGCTGTCTGAAGCTTTTTGACTATTCCTGTTGGATGTTCTCCCTTTTTGTCACCTCTAATTTTGTTGATTGGAGTGTTCTTCTGTTTCCTCTTACTTTGATAAACTGGGTAATGCGTCTAAACCACCTTTTATGCCTTGCAAAAGAACCTCTTGTGGATTGTGATTTTTTAAAAGTGTTTCCCCTTTCTTTTTTTTTGTTTTTTTTTTGTTTTTTTTTTTTTTTTGTCCTTTTGAGACAGGGTCTCCCTGTAGTTCTGGCTGTCCTAGAACTTGCTATGTAGACCAGGCTGGCTTTGAGCTCACAGAGATCCACCTGCCTCTGCCTCCCAAGTGCTAGGATTAAAGGTGTGCACCACCATGCCCAAGCATTTTCTTTGTTTCTATTTCATTGATTTCCACTCTGATTTTTGTTATTTCTTCCTGTCTTCTGGGTTTAGAATTCATTTCTTCTTGCCCCTCAAGTGTTTTTAGTTGCAGTGTTAGGTCATTTATTTGTGCTCTTTCTGTTTACTTTTTTTAAATTTTATTTATTTTCGTATGTGTATGAATGTACTGCCTGCGTGTAGGTTTGTGCACCCATGTCGTGCAATGCCGCGGAGGTCAGAAGAGGATCTCGGATTCCGCTGGAACTGGAGTTCTCCTGGAATTGGAGTTACAGATGGTTCTTAGCCGCCATGTGGGTGCTGGGGATCAAACCCTCCTCTGCAAAAGCAGTCGGTGCTCTTAACCGCTAGGCTATCTCTCCAGCCCCCTCTTTCTGTTTTCTTAATGTGGGTACTTAGGGCTATGAATTTCCCTCTCAGGACTGCTTTTAAGGTGTCCCACAGGTTTTGTAGTGTTGTATCATCCCTTTCATTTAGTGCCAGGAATGCTTTTATTTCTTTATTTCTCATTTGACCCATTCATTATTCAGTAGTGTGTTGTTTAGTCTCCATGTGTTCTTGTAGCTAGTAGGGCTCTCTCTGGTGTTGATATTAAGCTTTATTATACTGTGGTCTCATAGGATGCATGAAATGATTTCAGTTTTTTTTGTATTTGCTGAGGTTTGCTCTGTGTCCCAATATGGTTGATTTTGGAGAATGTTCCATGGGGTGCTGAGTAGAAAGTATATTCGTTGGTATTTGGGTGGAATATTTGGTAGATGTCTGTTAGGTCCATTTGGTGTATCATATTGTTCAGTTCAGATGTCTCTCTGTTTAGTCCTTGTCCAGTTGACCTGTCCAGTGAGCTCAGTGGAGTATTGAAGTCTCCCGCTATTGAGTGCTGGGATTGATCTGTGCCTTGAAGTCCTGCAGCATTGTGTTAATGAAGTTTGGTGGACCAGACTTTGGTACATATATATTTATGATTGTGAGATCTTCATGGTTGATTGATCCATTGATAAGGATATAGTAACCCACTTCATCCTTTCTGATTAGTCTTACTTTTAAATCTATTTTATCTGATATTAAAATAGCAACTCCTGCTTGCTTTTTGGTACTATTTTCTTGGAATATTTTTTTCCATCTTTCACCTTAAGATGATACCTATCCTTGAATGTGAGGTATGTTTCTTGTAGACAACAGAAAGATGGATTCAGTTTCTTAATCCATTATCCCAGTCTGTGTCTCTTGATTGGGGAGTTTAGACAATATTTAGGGTTAATATTGAGAGATGTACATTGCTTCCCTTCAGTTTATTTTCTGTTTGCATTTTTCATCTATGTTTGTATTTCTGGGGCTATACTTTCATTAATTACTCTCTCTTGCCGCTTGGGGATAGCTCTTCCTTTCCTCTGTCCTCTGAATTGGTTTGAGTATTTTCTGGAGGGTTTGTTTTCTAGACATGTATTCTTTCATCTTGTTTATGTCATGAAAGATTTTCCTTCCTCCTTCGATTATAATAGACATTTTTTCTGGGTATAGTAACCTGGGTTGGCATCTGTAGTCATTTAGTACTGGGAATACTCTTGGTCCAAGCTCTTCTGGCTTTCATTGTTTGCATTGAAATTCAGATATAATTCTGATGGGTTTTCCTTTATATGTAACCTGCTGTTTTTCTCTTGTGGCTTTCAGTATTCTGTCTTTGTTTTGAGCATCTAGCGTTTTGATTATGATATGGCGTGGGGAGTTTCTTTTCTTATCTTGTCTATTTGGTGTTCTGTGTGTTTCTTGTATTTGTATGGGTATGTCTTTTTTCAATTTGGGGAAATTTTCTTCTATAAGTCTTTTAAAGTTCTGGTCCATACCATTATCCTGGGATTCTTCTTCCTCTATAACTATGATGTGGAAGTTTGATCTCTTCATAGTGTCCCACATTTCCTGGTTATTCCACTCTTGTGTTTTTTTTTTTAAGTTTTTCATAGTCTTTGCTTCAGCTATTCAGTTCTTCCTGTTGTATCTTCTAGACCTGATATTCTCTCTTTTTCTACTTTCATCCATTCTGTTCTTAGGCTTTCTCCTTCACTAATCCTATATGACTTGAAAATGAATGTTCAATTTAACATTTACAGCCTGAGATTTCCTTTCCAGTATTTCCATTTAATCCTTTCCAGAGTTAGGTTCAGTTTCCCTAGAATTCCTTCTATTTAAAATTAATTAATATTCCTTGATTTCCTTGGGTATGTCTATGATTATTCCTTTAAGTTCTGTGTCCTGAGTTATCTCCGGGAGAGAAGCTGACATTTAGGAGTCCAAAAACAAAATAATCCTTTAAACAAAACAGCTCAATTGAAACCATAAATACTATTACTGAAGATTAATAAAATTTATTTTATTCTTAATCATAAATATTAATAAAATATAAACTTATATATAATCATTATATATAATTATACATACATAAACATTCCTATACAGAATATGTAATGTTATGATGTGCTACTGAGTAGATACTGTCTGCATTGTTAAGTTTGGTGCACCTGTGTTTGTGCCATGCTGTGGAGGTCAGAAGAGGTGTCAATTCCCCTGGAACTAGAGTTAAAGATGGTTCTTAGCCCACCATGTTGGTGCTTTGGAGAAGGCGAATCCCAACATGGGCTCTGGTCCTCTGCAAGAAGCAGTTGGTGCTCTTAATCCGCTGAGCCAATCTCTCCAAGCCCCAATTTCCCTGGTTATTCAAGCGACTCATCGATATTCCTATAAATTGTTCGAGGTGCCTCAAAGAAGGATCATAGAACACATTATACATTTTAAATAACATTTCCAGAAAAAACCAGTATACATTGCAATAGGAGCAAATTGGATTAGTTGAATAGGTACCTGCCTGTAATCATCCTCAGCAGAATTAATTGGAAAATGAGGTGGGAGGGTCTCAAGTTTGAGGCCATTCTACATTAAGGGCAAAACATACAGAAGCCAGTCTTTTGGTATTCTCCATTTTCCCCTTTATTCAAAAGACTTCTCCCTCATTTTTGTCCTCTCCTNACATACATACATACATATATATATATATGTATGTATGTATGTGTATGAGTGTACTGTCTGCATGTAAGTTGGTGCACCTGTGTTGTGCCATGCTGTGGAGGTCAGAAGAGGGTGTCAGATTCCCCTGGAACTAGAGTTAAAGATGGTTCTTAGCCACCATGTGGGTGCTGGGAATCGAACATGGGTCTTCTTCAAGAGCAGTTGGTGCTCTTAACCGCTGAGCCATCTCTCCAGCCCCAATTCCCTGGTTATTAAGGACTCATGTATTCCTTAAATTGTTTGAGGTGCTCAAAGAAGGGATCTAGAAACAATTATACATTTAAATAAACATTTCCCAGAATAAAACCAGTAACATTGCTAGGAGCAAATTGGATGTGATGGTACCTGCCTGTAATCTCTCTCAGCAGTATTGGAAATGAGGTGGGAGGGTCTCAAGTTTGAGGCCATTCTACATTAAGGGCAAAACATACAGAAGCCAGTCTTTTGGTATTCTCCATTTTCCCCTTTATTCAAAAGACTTCTCCCTATTTTTGTCCTCTCCTCAAAGCATATTGGAGAATCAGTACCCTTCCTTCTTGAGTGTAGTTTGATTATATTTACCGAAGACTTACCTTTGACCCCTTTGGGAAATAATAATAGGTAGAAATAATAGGTAGAAAAGTGATATTTTAAGTTAAGCAAAATTTTTAAATGTTCCAATAAAGTAAAGGTGTAGAGGGCAAGCTCACTTGAAATGAATTCTTCTCCACAGGCAATTGCTGCTTTTGCATGAAGACATTCTCACGGCACCTGTTCCTGGAACACTAAACCATATTTGGGTAGTGATGTCGGTTAGTATTACCAATTATTGGAAGCAATATTGATAAACAGTTCAAGTTTGGTAGCTGAAATTGGTTTATGAAATTAATCACTCCATATTTCAGTTTGATCAAATATTCTATTAACTAACTTTGATATGCCTGACTTTTAAATACATTTTGTGATTCTAAGTATTTAATCTCTGATACAAATGCTGAGGTAAAGACCAGTAATGTCTTGTACAAAAAAATACATATATAAAATAATAAAAAAAGAAAAAAAGACCAATAATGAATAAAATGTGTATAGTATGTTAAAATAGCATGTACTTTAATGCTGTTTATAATCTTTAGTTATAATTACTATAAAGGAACAAGTTTTACATTTCAGTAAATCAACTGTTTTATTGTTTATCTTTGAGAATTTCATATATATCTATACATATAATTTATTTCAATCATATTAACCCTTCACTCCCTCCATCTCCTCCTGGACCCTGCTATCTTCCATGTCCTCCTCAACTTCATGTCCTCTTTTTCTTTTAAATAATCCACTGAGTCCAGTTAGTGCTGCCATATATGTATGGGCGTAGGGCCATCCTCTGGAGTATGGCCAGCATACCAGGGACCACACCTCCTACCTCTGCTTCTCAGCTAGAAGTGGGGGCTTGTGAGCCCTTCTCCCATCCATGCTGGAATGTTGACTGGCTTGATCTTGTGCAGACAACCACAGCTGCTGTGAGTTTAAGTGCAATGGCCCTATCATTTCTGGAAGACACTATTTTGTAGCAGTTCTCCCATACCTCTAGCTCTTACAATCTGTCTGTCCCCTCTTCTTCTATAGTCCCTGACCCTTGAGGAGAGGGTGTGTGATACATAGATGTCCCATTTCTGAGTACTCCATAGTCATTTATTCTCTGCTCTTTGACCAATTGTGCCTCTCTGTATACTGCACAAAGAAGCTTCTCTGATGATGACTGAGAGCTGTGCTAATTATGGGTATGGAGATACATATTTAGAAAGCAATTTGATATTATATCCATTTAGCAAAATAATGCTATAATCCTGGCATGGTAGAAGACACCTTTAATCCCAACACTTGGGTGGCAGATGTAGGCAGACCTCTGTTGGATCAAGGCCAGGATAGTCTACATAACAAGGTTTAGGCCAGCTGGGGCTACTGAGAGAACCTGTCTTAAAAAGCCAAAAAAAAAAAAAAATTAGGATTAAGTTCAATGCTAGTGCCTTTATGCTCCCTAGCCATGAGTTCTTGGCCAGATTTACAGTACCAGGTAGGAGTTTCTTCCTTTTGATGGGCTCTAAAGCCCATCAAAAACTGGTTAGTTACCCCCATACCATTCATGCCATTATTGAATCCATGAGTACATCTTATTTTTAGGCCACTCATTATTGGGTTGTTTGTTTGTTTTGTTTTTTGGCGGGGTCTTTTTCAAGGCAGGGTCTCCCTGTAGCCCCAGCTGTCCTGGAACTCACTCCGTAGACCAGGCTGGCCTTGAACTCACAAAGATCCACCTACCTCTGCCTCCTGAGTGAAAGGATTAAAGGCGTGGTAGGCCACTCATTATTGTAACTTACAGCAGTCTGTATAACATCTGTTTCTGTTAGCCAGCAGGGAGGAAGTTTCCAGATCAGTACTGGTTCAATGTCTACAAGTCTATGACCAGTGTGTAGTGTCTTCAGCAGTAGGATCTTACCATCAAGTTCTGGTGGGTAACCAAGAACAATGGCAGTAGCCTGTATTATTTTAAAAAGCACTGCGCTCTCTTTTTTAGAATTTTTTTTTGGTCTTTTTGAGACAGGGTCTCCCTTTAGTCCCAGCTGGCCTGGAGCTTGGTCTGTAGACCAGGCTGGCCTTGGACTCACAGAGATCCACCTGCCTCTGCTTCCCGAGTGCTGGGATTAAAGGCATGAACCACCATGCCCAGCTAAAATCTTTTTGAGGAACTCAGATCAGTTTCTTTAAATTACTCAATTTTAACCAATCAGTTAGTTGAGACAAGGTCTTGTGTGTCCCAGGCTGGCGTTAAACTCACCAAATAACTGAGGATGACCTGGAACTTGTCTACACTATCCCAGTGCTAGGATTACATATGTGGGTTGCCACTCCCAATTTTATCCTGTGCTATCCACAGCCCCCTAAGACATTTTTATTTTGAAACACTGAAGGGTCTGCAGAGACAGCTAAGTAGATAAAGTACTTGCCATGCAAGCAGGAAGACCTGAGTTTGATGCCCAGAACCATATAAAAGATGGGCATGGGGGCTGGAGAGATGGCTCAACAGTTAAGAGCACTGACTGCTCTTGCAGAGGACCCAGGTATGATTCCCAGCACCCACATGGCGGCTAAGAACCATCTTTAACTCCATCTTTAACTCCAGTTCCAGGGGAATCCGATGCCCTCTTCTGACATCTGCGGCATTGCATGCCACAGGTGTGCCAACCTACATGCAGACAGTACACTCATACACGTAAAAAATAATAATAATGGGGCTAGAGAGATGGCCTAGTGATTAAGAGCACTGACTGATCTTGCAGAGGACCCGGGTTCAATCCCCAACACCCACGTGGCGGCTGAGAACCGTCTGTAACTCCAATTCCCGGAGAACTCCAGTTCCAGGGGAATCCGACACCCTCTTCTGACCTCCGCGGCATTGCATGACACGGGTGCACAGACCTACATGCAGACAATACATTCATATAAATAAATAAATAAATAAATAAATAAATAAATAAATAAATAAATAAAAATTTTAAAAATAATAATACAATAAAAATTTTTTTAAATCCAAAAATAGGTTTAAAAAAAAGGTGGGCATGGCATTTGTCTGTAATTCCAACACTGAGGAGACGGACAAGTTTCTTATGCACATCCAAGTTATTGGTTTGTACTGCAGAAAGCATCTTGAAATCATAATTTGGCAGTTTCTAGGGCTTACATTTTCAGCAGTGGGATTACAACACATTTTAAACTAAATATTGCTAAATTGCTCTCTGAGAGGTTTTGTGCTGGTTTACATTTTAGCAAACTGTATTTCCTCATGAACCATGGATATTTGAAACTTTTGTATTTGCCTATCTGTTAAGTTAAATAAGTTTGGGCATAGCTACTTGCAAATTGGTTTTACATGAGGGATGCCTGTATTCATTACTTATGTCCTATTATTAAAAAATAAAAAATAAAAAATTAAGGAAATGCAAATTAAAAAAAGAATACTCTTTTATGAACCTATATTTCTTTTATTAGTAAGTTGAAGCACATAGGCCTTTTAAATTTAACCTTCTATTTAGGTCTCTTTTTCTTATTCATAGCAAGTAATTATGTAAAATATATTGACCTTTTCCATTATATGGCTTCGAGATCATGTCAGTACCAAACAGTCTTCACCTTGACAGAGATCCTAGTTAATGGAGAAAAACTGATGTTTTTCTTCAGAGAACAGAAGTGGCCAGACCAGAAGCCTGTTTCTATGCCCTCAGTTATGTTATGCTTAAAATATTTATGTATTGCAACATTTAGTTATGTATTTATGTTAGGTCCTTTCTTTTTCTTTACAAATGTGCACTTTTTGTTATAGATACCATTTTTTAAAGCTGGGAGACTTAATGCTGATACTGAAAAGTGTGGAGCCAAGGTATGTGTTTAAAAGAATAATTGTTTTAGATGCTATATTGATTATATATTCAACTTCTTTTGTAAAAAACCCACAAAATTTGGATTATCTTCTTCACAAATTATTGTTATATATGGAAAAAGACTCAAAAAAATTTTTTTGGTCTTTTCAAGACAGGGTCTCCCTGTAGCCCCAGCTGTCCTGGAACTCACTCTGTAGACCAGGCTGGCCTTGAACTCACAAAGATCCTGCCTGCCTCTGCCTCCCAAGTGCTATGGATTAAAGGCGTGTGCCACCAGGCCCGGCTCAAGGCCTCAACATTTTTCCAATTATTTTGCTCACATTTAAGTACATAGAAAGGAATGAGTGATAACCTCCCATTTTACACAGAAAACAAAACCCAGAGAGGAAATTATTGCCACAATGATATAGCTAATATATGGAGAAACAAAATTATAGATTGTATTTTGCATGGCGATGAGGTTATTCAAAGGGAGAATTTGGTGCAAGGAGGGAGGAGACATCTCAACTTCAATTTAACTCCATAGTGCTGGGAGGTTAGCTGAGCAGGCAGCTCGACCCACAGTTCCCTGGGTGGGAAGAGAGTGCCTGCACTAGCAAGCTTTTCTCCTCTCCCTTTTATTTCACCCCAGCCCCCAGCCCTGACCCTGTTGGGATGATATGCCCACAAAAAAAGAGGATAGGTTAATTCTCTTTTTTTTTTTTTTGGTCTTTTTGAGACAGGGTCTCCCTGTAGCCCCAGCTGTCCTGGAACTCACTCTGTAGACCAGACTGGCCTTGAACTCACAAACATCCGCCTGCCTCTGCCTCCCAAGTGCTAGGATTAAAGGCGAGAGCCACCATGCCCTTCCGGTTAATTCTCTTTCATAATACCCTCATAGAGGAGCTGGAGAGATGGCTCAGTGGTTAAGAGCACTGGCTGCTCTTTTGTTCCCAGCACTCATGCAGCAGCTAACAAACATCTATAGTTCCAGTTCTGTGGGATCAGACACATTCTATGACCTTCCTAGGCATTGCATGGCATGGGTACATGCAGGCAATACACTTATATACATAGAATAAAAATAATAAAATATTTAAACGAAAAGTACTCTCATAGGCACACATAGAAATATGATTTTATTAATCACTTGGATCGGGCTGGAGAGATAGCCTAGGGGTTAAGAGCGCCGACCGCTCTTACAGAGGACCCGGGTTTGATCCCCAGCACCCACATGGCGGCCGAGAACCGTCTGAAACTCCAGTTCCAGGAGAACTCCAGTTCCAGGGGAATCCGACACCCTTTTCTGACCTCCATGCCATTGCACGACACGGGTGCACAAACCTACATGCAGACAGTACACTCATACACATACAGAAATAAATTAATTAATTAAAAAAAATCACTTGGGCACTTTTCAAGCCAATCACTTTGGCATTTAATATTAGACATACTAGTTATGAAAGAGATAAAGTCCCTGCCCTCAGGAATAGTCTGATAAGAAAAATCTCCTCCCCTCTTAAAAAAACTTTTTTGAAGAGTTCATGTCTAATTTTGTTATTTGTTCCTTTATTAAATTAATCAGAAAAACTATCTGGGCCTTAGCTTTTGAAAAAGTTTCTAATTGCAATTTTCTTTAACAAGTAAAAAAAACATTTGAGTTATTTATTTAAAGGAATATGTCCCTTTCATCTCAGTTGTCAAATTTTTCTTTATAAAGTTGCTTTGGCATTCTTTTATTTTGCCCTGCTATAGAATCTGAAATAATCTCCCTGATTCCTGGCCCTGGTTATATGTGTCAACTTTTGATTTTTTTCTTTTTCATACTCTCTTATCAGTCTAGGTAGAGAAAGTCATTATTATTTTCAAGGAGCAAGTTTTTTGTTTCATTTATTTTCTCTGTTGTTTTACCATTTTATATCTCATCCATTTCTCACTTTGGTATTTATTATTTCCTTTCTTCTACTTACTTTGGTTTTATTTTGTCCTCTTTTTACTAGTTTCCTAAAGTAGACACTGAGGTCACTGATTTGAAAACCTCATTCTTTTTAAATATAAAAACATTTAATGTGATCCATTTCCTCCAAGTAGTTGTCTTATTTTAACTTTTTTTCAGTTATAAGTGCTTCCTAATTTCTATTATAAATATGCTTTTTGGTTTCCAAATATTTGGGGATTTTTCTAGCAGTCTTTCTGCTGCTGATTTCTCATTCATTTGTTGTTAAACATGTTTCATAAACCTTTAATTTTTTAATCTATTGAGGTTTCTATATGGCCCAGAATAGAATCTATTTTTAGTAAATGTTCATTGTCACCCTGACAAGAATGTGTATTTGGTATTACTGTATCCAGTAGTGTACAAATGTTAATTGGATCACATTGGTTGATACTGTTAATTGGACTACATTCTTATTTTCTGTTTATTTGTGTCTATTGAACAGGCTATTGAAATCTCTATCTATAATTTTGGATTTATCTGTTCCCTTTTGAAGTCCTGTCAAGTTTCAGGCTTCAAAAATCTCATAGAAACGAGGCTATACAATATTATTTTTCTCTTTTAAATCTTTTTTCTTAATTTTTAATTTTTATGTTTAAATGCTTAATATATGTTTTATTGAATTTTTGTGGATTTTGTACAATACATTTTAATCATATTGAGGCCTACTTTCCTGTCTGCACCACCCCCCATAACCTGCCCACAGGACTTCATGCATTTTGTCGTATCTGTCAAGGCCTAACCAGTCAAGTTTGTGTATCCAGATGTCCCTCAGTGTGAGTTGAAAGTCAACATAGAAATAAGGAGGAGTCACCTGGCTTTCTATAGTAGAGCCATGGTTTGTGGCATTTGTTCAGCTGGTTTGATCTGGGCCCTTGAAACCATGATTGAAGTCAGCATTGTAGGCAGACTCAACTTGCTGCCTGGTGTCTTACTGATAGTATCCATGCTTAAATTCTCCACAACTAAACAGCTTAGTTCCATACCTGCTAATAGATCACTTCATTGTGTCCTAGAAGCAATCATGAGAAGCAAAAGTGAGGAGTGCTTAATACTGAGAAGCAATTCTTGGCTCACTCACTTTTCAGCGTATCTTCTTACACATCTAAGGATAGCCTTTTCTTGTAGATTCTATGATGTTTGTATAGTAAATGACCTTAGTTCTTTTTGTAACCTTCAGCAGTTTCCTGGGGTTTATTTAGTAATCCTTACCCAAGAGAATACTTGAGGGATTCTGCTGGTCCCAGAATTTGTTCTCTGTGAAGCTCCAATCTCTCCACATTGCCTCCTCCATGTTCACAGCCTGGAAACCCTCTTTACCCAAGAGGCTGAGGAAATTATAGGACTCATCTTGTTGGCTTCTCATCACTAAAAGATTGCTCTTCTTTGTTCCATGATGTCCAGTATCTTACAAATCATTGTTTCATATAACTTGCCCAGATTTTTAGATATTTCAGGTAGGGAGATATATCTGATTTCTATGACTTGGCAGTCATCAGTGAAAGCCTTAATTTAAAAAGCTAATTATCTACAATGGAGATACTCTTAGTTAGATAAGTGCTTTCATATTTAACCATTTCTACTGTTAATTTAGGGTGAACAAAAATGGAAAATACCACAAGATCATTCTAGCTTGGGTTCCTCTGTGTGGAGCAGGATACAAAGTAGAACATTATTAGCATAGCATTTGAATTTAGGCTTAAGCATAAGCAGGGAACTTTAGCATTTTACAGCAGTAGTGTGGCTTCAAAGTGAGTATCTCTGAAATACTTGTTTAACTTTAGAACCAGATAGCACTACTTGTAGCAACAGCTATAACTTTTATCCATAACAGCATAGTCTATTGAATATTGATCTGAAACGTTAGACATTTTCTGAGTTTATATGTACATAGCAATTTCTCTTAATTTGTCCATATTTTTCCTTTAATGCTTTAGATGGAGCCTCCACAAAGAGTAATTCCTGCAATTCTCCAACTCTGCCTTTCATATTCACTCACTGCTAGACTTGCTCCATCCTGGAATAGAGCAGGTCATCTCTTGGTACAAGGTAGCTTTATGTTTGCCAATACTGGGACTTTCTGAACTAGATTACTTCTGTTTTGTACATCTGTTTTTAATTTCAAGGTATCTTACTTTTGGAGAAGAGTTCTTTTTTTTTTTTTTTTTTTTTATATTTTTGAGACAGGGTCTCCCTATAGCCCCAGCTGGACTGAAACTTGCTCTGTAGATCTGGCTGGCCTTGAACTCAGAGATCCACCTGCCTCTGCCTCCTGAGTGCTGGGATTAAAGGCGTGCACCACCATGCCCAGCCAAGAAGGGTTCTTAGAACAACTGCAACTAAGCATTCTCAGACAAGCCACAATAACATCAATGTCATCTCCTTATTTGGGGATAATACCCAGAGGCCTACTGATATTGCATTATAGTTATTTTATTGTTATAATATTTGATACTTAAAAATAAATATTTTATTATGGATTGTGATAAACACAGATTGTCAGTATTGTTGAAATCAAATGGCCATCTTGAACTTTTGTTAAAGTCTGATGGTTTTCTAAATATTTTATAGTAAAAGATGAACATTTAAAGGAAAAACTGGTTACTTTGTTCCTTTTAATGGAAAAGATATTTTTTGAGTGATTATATTTCTCTGAGCTATCATTAGATATTTGTTATAAATTCATTTTAAAACATTTTCCATGGCTTTTGTAATTTGCTTCAAATTATTATATTTATCAAGAATGATTATTTCTGCATTATAATAATTATGGTGTATCCTGTCATTTTTTTTTAAGGAAGAGATTTTATTTCTCAGATGGGAAAACAAAATGCTGTTGGTAAGTAAAAATGTATAAAAGAATAAATAACAATATGATTAACAGTTGTTTTAAAAAAATGTTATAATCATTGGGTTGTTTAAATCTTGATGATTACCATATATCAGAAACTAAGGAGACATTATTTTAATCAGAATTTCACCCAGGAACTTACTTTTCATTCAAAGTAAGCATTTAAGTATTTGAGAAAAATTCACTTACTTTGGGGAGAAGGTGTATTTTAATTTTCTCTACTTAAGAAAATTATTGTGAAGCAGTTAAATTATGCAAGTATTTTCATATGTTTTCTAAAATTATATTATCAAAAATTTTATTACTGATGTCAAAGCTTATTTTTATGAATCATTTTTCTCCTGAAAATATTATCTGAAGAGACACAGATAATCTAAATTAGGTACTTTATTATAACATCTGATCTAATTCTTTGATTGATGTGCACTGTTGCACTGAAGGTAGCTAGTCTCCTAAATAGTAGAGCTGAGGTAGCAGATGAGTGGGAATCTTGAGCCCACAATAGTCATCATAGATTTCACCATCATTTAGACATGGGATTCAAATCCTTATCTGTAATCCACAACTATCAGAACTGAGCAGACTGTCCTGAAGAACCCTGTTTGCCTTTCTCACACTAGTTGTGCTTTGGTTGCACAGTGCCGATCACTCTGATAGTACCTTGGATGAATGTGTTTGTTACCTAAATTTAGTTTCACTAACACTAGCATGAGACCCCAGCTAGAGTCAAGATAATAGTTTGGAAGGACAAAATTCCTCATTCCTGTTTTAAATTCTCTCTCTTTTTTTTTTTTACTTTTGCTTTAAAAAACTTAGAAAAAGTTTAGGCATATACTCATTGAAGTTCTACACTGGTCCTCAGGTTAAAAACAAACAAGCAAAAAACTACCAACATTCCAGAAGCTCCCAATGCCTTCTTCAGATACTACCCCTTCCCAAGGTCTCTATTGCTGTGACTTGCAGAGATCAATATATCTGCCAGGGCCTAGGTTTGGGGACTCTCTAGAATTAGAATTTAGATGACAGTCTCAATTTTATTATAATAGACATCAGATTTGCAGAAAATATTTATTGAATTTTCTCTAAACTCTAAGAAGTATTATTTATCTTATTGTAACCTTGTTTTATGACCTTCTTCCCATATACATGTCCATGTTGTTTGAAATCTTTGTCCTGGAAATGTTATCTGTAGATTGTCATACATAGTTAATTATTTGAACTTCAGTATATGTGTAAAAAAAAAACTTCTTAATTTTTAGTTGAATCAATTAAGTTAAAGTAATCTGGGTTACTAAAATGATCAATTTGATACAATAGAATATTAATTTCAGAAAATTCATGATTACATTTTTTTCAGTATTAGACATCAATGTAACAGAAACTCAAGTTTGTCTAAGTATAGAAGTTTGCACTATCAGATTGCCACCACCTGAGGTATAAAACATTTGATTTCTATAAAACTACTATATTTACTATGTACTTAATATATTTATTATTAATAACATGCTATTAGATCTTAATTTTTAAGATGAAATGTCAAAATTCATGCTATTAAAGTGTTCTCCCATGTGTAGAATATGGATATGTACACACATCTATGAAAACAGAGGGGACTCCTATGTAGAATACATATATACACATGTACACATAAGATAACTTATGTGGAACCAGATGGGAGGAGAGAGGGAGGGGACTAGCAGTAGTGCAGGTAGGACAAGATAGAGCAGTGAAAGGGTGACTGCCAGCAAAGTTCAAACATGAATATATGAAATGTCAAAACCCATTATTTTTGTACTTTTTTTTTTTGGTCTTTTCGAGACAGGGTCTCCCTGTAGCCCCAGCTGTCCTGGAACTCACTCTGTAGACCAGGCTGGCATTGAACTCACAAAGATCCGCCTGCCTCTGCCTCCTGAGTGCTAGGATTAAAGGCATGCCCCACCATGCCCGGCATATTTTTGTACTAACTTTTAAAAGGGTCTGGTGGGATTTTTTTTTTTTTTTTGGATTTTTGAGACAGGGTCTCCCTGTAGCCCCAGCTGGCCTGGAGCTCACTTTGTAGACCAAGCTGGCTTTGAACTCACAGAGATCTGCCTGCCTCTGCCTCCCAAGTGCTGGGATTAAAGGCGTGCACCACCACACCTGGCCTAGGATTATTTTTATCTTTAGTTTTTTGAGACAGAGTCTCATTTTGTAGCTTAGGCTAGCCTAGAAGTCACTGTTAACAGACTAGCTTCGAACTCTTGACTATATTCCTCCCTCAGCCTCCAGTACTGGGATTATACACATGAGGCCAAAATGCTTGACATGTCTGCTTTCTTAATTCCCCATGCCATTCTGTTCAGAAATGTAGCACAGGCCTTATAGTATTACTGTTGTTCAAAAATATTGTTAGAGGGCATTAAAAATGTCCCAACCTTACCCTGCCTCATAGCCTGCTGCTTTCTCACCTCCAGATACTAAAAAGCAGAGCTTCAGCTGATTAAATATACTCACCTCTGCCTTTAACATTCTAGTAGCTTTTTCTGTATCTGGTTTTTATACATCATATGTCCTCTTACACATTAGAAGTCAAGCTGGGTGTGGTGGCACACGCCTTTAATCCTAGCACTCAGGAGGCAGAGGCAGGTGGATCTTTGTGAGTTCAAGGCCAGCCTGGTCTACAGAGTGAGTTCCAGGACAGCTGGGGCTACAGGAAGACCCTGTCTTGAAAAAAAAAAAAAAGTCAAGCCAGTGATGAGAGAGATGGAAAGGGAAATACATGTTTTAGTTTTCCACGAACATGTGTCCGTGTCTGAAGACAGTTTTGGTTGTCACAGTGTGGGAAAGAAGAATGATGTTGCTACTAGAACCTAGTAAGCAGGAGCCAGGAACTATACTGAATGCCCTATACACAGAACAAAAACCCACCAAAGGATTATCTAGCCCAAAGTGTCAATAGTACTGAGATTGAGAGCTTGTTTGGAGGTTCTAGCAGGGGAGTGTGGCTACTCATCTACCCTTGACTAAAGAAAGCTTCTCCTCCATCAAGGAAGGTCATTCTTTTTTACCTAGCTTGCAGCATTAGGAGGGACACACATGGAATAGTGAAGAGGCAGAACCTGTCTAGCCAGCCTGATCAGCCTAAACTGATAGTGGGGTGACATAGATAGGTGAAGCATTTGGTAGCATACAGATGTTATAGCCAGATGGCTGGCCCTCACATACCTGTCCAGTTCATCTTGCACATCTCCCTTCCCTTTGTTTAAAATTTGCTATGCTCTCCATTGATGTATAATGAAATCCCAGATGGTTAGCATGATGTCCTCACCAAACTGATGTAAATTTATTTACCTTATATGTAGCCTCATCTACCATCATCTCTTCCTCAATAATCACATTCAGTTACTTCTCAAAAACATTCTTTGACATCTTGTTTCAAACTGTTCTGTGAGCTCTTGATACCCTTTCTCTGGCTTATCTTTCAAGACATAATTCATAACACCTCCTGTGAAGACCTCACTAGTCCCAAGACCCAGCTCTCTTTGTTCATATTGCTGTCTATATAAGACATCATTATGCTGAGAAGTCTTAGAGGGAAGGGTCTGTGTCTTAGCAAATTTTTTATCAGAGGTTATGTAGTACCTGCCACTCACTACAGCAAAGATTTTTGAGAATAGAAGAGTGACATAGAAGCATAACTTCTCATTTAATGTAGCAAACTTTCGTATGTAAATCCTACTCTTCTAAATTGAAATAGTTTTCTGAATTTTGATCTTTGACCTATTTTTTGAGAGTTTCTTTTTTTAATTAATTTTTTAATCAAATCTAGACCTGTGTTCCCCCCATTCCCCCACCCCACCAGAGCTCGTGCATTCTGCCAAACATGCTTTTCATCTCTTTCTCAGTCTTTCTCAATATTCTCCATGAGGAAGTTGACTGTTTTGAGCAGAAGTTCACTGTTTCAGTTAGTTCTTCGATGCAGTCCTTTCTGTTGTTGTTGTTGTTGTTTCCAATATGCATCACTCCCAGCTGCTTTGGACAAAGCTCAAGGGGCCATGCACAAGAAATACTTACAACTAGGTAATTGGCACTAGCATCCACAGATGAGGGATATCATTCGTCGTTTGTTTTTCTGGGACTGTGTTACTTCACTCAGCATGATGTCCTCTAGCTCCAGCCATTTTCCTGCAAAGCTCATGATGTCATCTTTCTTTACTACTGCATAGAACTCCATTGTGTAGATGTACCACATTTTCTCTATCCACTCATCAGTTGAGGGGCATTTGGATTGGTTCCAGCTCCTTGCTATTGTGAAGAGAGCTGAAATGAACATGGCCATGCATGTATCTCTGCGGTGGGGTGAGTCTTGAGCGTACATGCCTGGAAGTGGAATGGCTGGGTCGGGTGGCAAGTTCATTCCAAGTCTTCCAAGGGTTCTCCACACTGCTTTCCATAGTGGCTGTACAAGTTTACATTCCCACCAGCAGTGGATGAGTGTTCCCCTTTCCCCACAACCTCTCCAGCACTTGGTATCATTTGTTTTCTTTATCCTAGCCAGTCTTATTGGAGTAAGATGATATCTTAAAGTGGTTTTGATTTGCATTTCCTTAATGATTAGTGATGTTGAACACTTCTTCAGGTGTTTCTCAGCCATCTCTAATTCCTCACTTGTGAAGTCTCTGTTCAGCTCTTTGCTCCATCTATTGAGTGGGTCATTTTCTTTCTTCTTTGTTTTGTGAGTAGTTTATATATTCTGGAAATCAATGCTTTGTCAGATGTTTCTGCATCTGACAAAGGTTTCCTCCCACTCTGTGGGATTTCTCTTCACTTCCTTGATTATTTCTTTTGATGTACAGAAGCTTTTGAGTTTAATGAGGTCCCATTTGTCAATCATCGACCTTAATTCTTGCGCAGTTGCTGTCTGATTTAGGAAGTCTTTTCCTATGCCTATGTCTTGTAGTCTGCTGCCAACTTTTTCTTCTATCACCTTCAGAGTTTGGGGTTTCACGTTGAGGTCTTTGATACATCTGGAGTTGACTTTTGTACGGGGCAAGAGGTAGGGGTTAAATTTCATTCTTCTACAAGTGGTGATCCAGTTTTGCCAACACCACTTGCTGAAGATGCTGTCTTTTCTCCATTGTGGCTTCTTGGCCCCCTTGTCAAATATAAGATGGCTGAAATTATATGTGCTCAGATTTGGATCTTCGGTTTTGTTCCATTGGTCAACAAGTCTGTTTTTTAGCCAGTACCAGGCTGTTTTTATGACTATAGCCCTGTAGTATAGTTTGAAGTCTGGTATAGAGATCCCCCCTGTGTAGCTCTTTTCGCTCAGGGTTGTTTTGGCTATTCGGGGTCTTTTGTTTTTCCAAATGAATTTAAGGACTTTTGTTTCCAAGCCTGTGAAGAAACTCTTGGGGATTTTGATTGGAATTGCGTTAAATCTATACAAGAGTTTTGGTAAAATGGACATTTTTACAATGTTAATTTTCCCACCCCATGAGCATGGGAGGTTTTTCCATCTTCTGATGTCTTCTTCAATTTCTTTCTTTAAAGGTTTAAATTTTTGTTGTAGAGATCTTTGGTGTCTTTGGTTAGGTTTGTTCCTAGGTATTTTATTGTTTTTAAGGCTATTGTGAGTGGGAAGGTCTCTTTGAAGTCTTTCTCCAGTTGCTTGTTCTTGGTGTAAAGAAAGGCCATTGATTTTTTTTTGTCAGTCTCTCTAGCTCAAACTGGTTCTTCCTTTGTATTTACTGGTTTGGCATCAAAAGCCTACTGGTAAGTTGCCTACATACCTAAGTGTCCCTTTAGTTCTTTCTCCTCTTCACTTTCACTATCTAATTTGTCATCAGGAGCCTGCCTTGGTCTCTGTAATGACCCCTGTCTATCTCCATTCCATTGCTGTGACTTCGATCCTGTTCTGACTCAGCCACTCAACTGGTGTCCATATGGGCCCTGTCTCCGGTCTTTTCCCTTCTGGTTTGTTCTCTACTTTTTCCTCACAGTGTGAGTAGATTTCCATTTCTTTTTTTTTTTTTCAAAGCCAATTTTTATTGAAGCTCTGTGCATTTCATACAAAATCTCCCATCAAGTCTAGACCCATTCCCCCGTCCTTGCCCCCACCCCACCAGAGCTCATGCATTCTGCCAAATGTTTTTCATCTTTTTCTCAGTCTCTTTTAAAATTTTCAATGCAGAAGCTTACTGTTTTGAGCAGAAGTTCACCGTTTCAGTCAGTTCCTTGACCCAGTCTTTTTTTTTTCTTCTGTTTTTGTTATTTCTATTTCTATAAGGTTCCCAACTTAAATATCACCAGGATTTCAACATTACCTATAAAATTAAAATTCTTTAGATTGATGCTATAAGAAGGAAGAAATATTTATTAAGTACCAGCTCATCAGCATGGTTTTTAGTCACATAAGGACACCTCGAAATATTTGTGAAGAATAGTTATGATTCTCTTGGGATGTATGGCAATAAACTGTATTAATAACAACTAGTGTAGATAAGTACTGCTCTTATGAAGATCCCAGCAGCAGCTGACTTGAGTTTCTGTAGAGTGTTGATATGAACTTAAGCCATGTAAGTAGGTATACACGAGAATCTGTAAAATCTCTGAACATTTTAATCTAATGCCTGTTTTTGTGAGATCTGTTTTCCCTCAGTCTAGCCATTCTACCTGAGGCCAGTCTGTTGTGGCCTTCATGGCCAATCTGCTCTGACCATCTTTTTAATTTTTATCACATAGCTTAGGTGATATCTCTCAAGCACAGTAACTCACATCATTAGATTTATCTCTTGTCTTACACAGGATACTCTTTGTCCTTATTTAGTCAGAGTATCATTGCTCTGACCATTTTTTCTTCCTCTTTGGTACTTGGGGTCTTGCACAGGCCACAGAAATCTTTTTTTATTTTATTTATTTTTGTATGTGTATGAATGTACTGTCTGCATGTAGGTTTGTGCACCTGTGTCGTGCAATGCCGAGGAGGTCAGAAGAGGGTGTCAGATTACCCTGGAACTGGAGTTCTCCTGGAATTGGAGTTACAGATGGTTCTTAGCCGCCATGTGGGTGCTGGGGATCGAACCCAGGTCCTCTGCAACAGCAGTCAGTGCTCTTAGCCACTAGACTATCTCTCCAGCCCCCCCCCCACAGAAATCTTAATCACTGTGTCTTACCTTCTCTTCTCATACTGACATTTTTCTTATTTTCTTTGCTCCCTCATTTCCATCACTCTTAAGGAATGCTGTAGGAATTCAGAGAAAGATCAGCCACTGGACTTAGAAGAAATGGGCCCAGACTTAGGTCTATATAACTTTGACTACTAGGAGTCAGATAAATCCAAATGTGAGCAATGCTTTAAGCAGCATGAGGCCTCTCTATATCTGACTAAATTTGAGGAAATGCCTCATAGGATACATCCCAGTGTACTGAACTGTAAATGGTGAAATCTTACATAGGCAGGGTACTTAAGGAACAGTAAAAAAAATTTTAGAAAGTCTTAGGGTGTTATCAAAGAAAACTGAGCCATTGACTATCAAAAGCTGTTCTTAAAGAGTGTAAATTAGCAGGCTGGGTTGGTACTTAGTCTGGTAAAGTGGTTGCTTAAGTTCAGTCCCCAGAACCCATCTAAAACAAAACAAACAATAAACAAGCAAACAACAACAAAATAAGGTGGGTGCTGTGGTGCCCATGTAATCTCAGCACCAGAGAGGCAAAGATAAGCAGATCCCCAGGCATGCTGGCCAGCCAGCAGAGCATACTTGAGAGTTCCAGGCCAGTGAGAGATCCTGTTGCAAAAAAAGGTGGACTGTGTCCCTGCAGAATGACACCTGAGGTTGCCATCTGGCCTCCACATCTGCATGTACACATGTACACACACATGAACATGTACACACAAAAAATATACTTCCCTTTAGAAGGGATTCAGCTTCCTACAAATTAACATAAAATTGGTGGAAATAAGTATAAAATAGGAGTTAGGGCTTCGAGGATAAAAGGGAAAATATAACTTGTTTGGCACATTGTGCAGAAGACAAGATGTGTTGAAATATCATTAGGTTATAGAAAGTTCATTACACATGATTCAGTAAAATTTAAATAATTAAATATACTTTATAAGTCATCGTATGTATTGTTTATAACCTTTTTCTGTGGCAAATTCTCTGAGCACTTATACATTGAAATCTTATTTTAATTAAAAGCTAAAGGAGTTTGGTATTTCTCAGAGTGTTATAGAGAATTTTCATACCAACCAGAATGCTGTCATTGAAGGACATTCCATTTTGAGCAACTGGTGCTACATTTTGCCAAGGTAAGAATTCAGTTTAAAATGTATGAAGTAGTATAATAGTTTTGTATCACTGTGCCCACACAATACCTGAGAGAAACAACTTAAATGGGGAAATATTTATTTAGATTTACAGTTTCACGAGGTTCAGTATGTCATGGTGGGAAACACCCACCCAGTTCAGCAGTATAGTTCATGTCATGGTGGGGCAGGAAGTGGATAAAAGGAGAATATCAGCACGTGACTGGCTTTATCTTTTCCTCTCTTATTCTGTCTGGGCCCCCCAGCCTATGGAAATGTCCCCCCCACATTCAGGGTAAGTTTCCACCCTCACCCCAGCCTATGGAAATGTCCCCCCCACATTCAGGGTAAGTTTCCACCCTCACCCCAGCCTATGGAAATGTCCCCCCCACATTCAGGATAGGTTTCCACCCTCACTCCAGCCTATGGAAATGTCCCCCCCCCCCACATTCAGGGTAAAGTTCCACCCTCCCTCCAGGCTCAGATATGGAATGTCCCCCACATTCAGGATAGGTTTCCACCCTCACCCCAGCCTATGGAAATGCCCCCCCCACATTCAGGAAGGTTTCCACCCTCACCCCAGCCTATGGAAATGTCCCCCCCCACATTCAGGATAGGTTTCCACCCTCACTCCCAGCCTATGGAAATGTCCCCCCCCACATTCAGGGATAGTTTCCACCCTCACCCCAGCCTATGGAAATGCCCCCCCACATCAGGGTAAGTTTCACACCCTCCCCAGCCTATGGAAAAGTCCCCCCCACATTCAGGTAAGTTTCCACCCTCACCCCAGCCTATGGAAATGTCCCCCCCACATTCAGGTATAGTTTCACCCTCACCCTCAGCCTATGGAAATGCCCCCCCCACATTCAGGGTAAGTTTCCACCCTCACTCCAGCCTATGGAAATGTCCCCCCCATATTCAGGATAGGTTTCCACCCTCCCTCCAGCCTATGGAAATGTCCCCCCCCCACATTCAGGGTAGTTTCCACCCTCACCCCCAGCCTATGAATGTCCCCCCCCCACATTCAGGAGTAAGTTTCCACCCTCACTCCAGCCTATGGAAATGTCCCCCCCACATTCAGGGTAAGTTTCCACCCTCACCCCAGCCTATGGAAATGCCCCCCCCACATTCAGGATAGGTTTCCACCCTCACTCCAGCCTATGGAAATGTCCCCCCCCCACATTCAGGGTAAGTTTCCACCCTCACCCCAGCCTATGGAAATGTCCCCCCCACATTCAGGGTAAGTTTCCACCCTCACCCTAGCCTATGGAAAGCCCCCCCACATTCAGGTAAGTTTCCACTCACCCCAGCCTAGGAAAGCCCTCCCCCACATTCAGGTAAGTTTCCACCCTCACCCCAGCCTATGGAAATGCCCCCCCCACATTCAGGATAGGTTTCCACCCTCACCCCAGCCTATGGAAATGCCCCCCCCACATTCAGGGTAAGTTTCAACCCTCACCCTAGCCTATGGAAATGTCCCCCCCTCCAGGGTAAGTTTCCACCCTCACCCCAGCCTATGGAAATGTCCCCCCCACATTCAGGATAGGTTTCCACCCTCACCCCAGCCTATGGAAATGCCCCCCCCACATTCAGGGTAAGTTTCCACCCTCACCCCAGCCTATGGAAATGTCCCCCCCCACATTCAGGGTAAGTTTCAACCCTCACCCTAGCCTATGGAAAAGCTCCCCCCACATTCATGGTAAGTTTCCACCCTCACCCCAGCCTATGGAAATGTCCCCCCCATATTCAGGATAGGTTTCCACCCTCACCCCAGCCTATGGAAATGCCCCCCCCCAGGGTAAGTTTCCACCCTCACCCCAGCCTATTGAAATGTCCCCCCCACATTCAGGGTAAGTTTCAACCCTCACCCTAGCCTATGGAAATGCCCCCCCCACATTCAGGGTAAGTTTCCACCCTCACCCTAGCCTATGGAAAAGCTCCCCCCACATTCATGGTAAGTTTCCACCCTCACCCCAGCCTATGGAAATGTACCCCCGACATTCAGGGTAAGTTTCCACCCTCACCCCAGCCTCACATAATTCTTTCTAGAGCTATGCCTCACCAAGCTCTTCGGCAATTCATTCAGTGTAATTGATTCATTGAGAATTTCATACAATGTATTTTGATCATATCAGATCCCCTTCTCCATCCCCCCAACACTACCTCACCCCAATTTCATGTCTTCTAATATTTCTTTTTTCTTTAAGCCCTATCAAATCTATGTTCTCCAAGTGCCCTTAGGTGTGGTACATCCCTTGAATCTGGTCAACCTACCACGCATCGCATCCTTAAAGAAATGGACTCTCCCTCTCCCAGCAGTTACCAATTGCCAATAGATCCTTAGTGAATCTAATCCAGTTAAATTGACAGTGAAATCAGCCATTACAATTGAGTTCAAGATAGAGTAATGCCTGATTATTAACATTTCTATGAGCAAAAGGAGAAGCCACTTTAAACTTTAAAAGCAGAATTATAACATTAAAAATATTGGAACAGGGGCTAGGGATATAGCTCAGAGGTTAAGAGCATTGGCTTATCTTGCAGAGGACCTGGGTTCGAATGGCACCCACATGACAGGTAACAACCATCTATAACTCCAGTTCTAGAAGAATCTGATGCCCTCTTCTGACCTCCACAGGCCTTGCATGACAGTGCATTTACATACATATAGTCAATATACTCATACATATAAAATAATAAATAAAATATTTAAAAATATTGGAATATTGTAGTTGTAGAAGCCATAACTTTCTGTTTCTGGATCACTAAAATAATTTAGTATACATTTAAATTTTTATTGGATCTACATTCAAAAACAGTAAAATTACTAATATGGCAACAATCCTAATACCAAAAATGTAGGAATTTTGTACCTAATGATTCATTATAATTTGATATGACCAGGCTTGTTTGTATTATTATCAGAAAACATGGATACTGATATAAACGAGACTATTGTCATAAAATGTTAACTTGCTGAAGAGAGTTAACTAAAAAAACTTAGATATAATACAACTTGAAGGAAAGAAGGAAACTAACTCATTCAGCTCTTAGCCAACTTTCCCTGAAATCTAATAATTACCAGGTATACTTTCAGGCAGCAATATTTTTTGCTTTTCTTTTGTTTTTATACTTATCACATTGTACCAATTCAACTCGGTTTTCCTTGACAATTCCTGTTATTAAAGTTTAAGACAAAGACCATAGTATGGCAAACCCATAGCTAACATAGACTGGTGGGTCAGACTAGAGGACCCACTCATAAGTGCATGTAATTACAGCCACCTGACTTTTGGCAAAGATGCTAAAAACACACACTGGAAAAAGAACTCAATAGATCAAAAACCTCAATGTGAAATTTGAAATGCTGAAACTGCTAGAAGAAAACAGAGGCAGTGCTAGACAAGATCTAGAGGTAGAAAAGGACTTTCTGAATAGGACTTTATTTGTTCAGGAATTAGTCCCAACAGTTGACAAATAGGACACCATAAAACTAAAAGCTTTTGTTCAAAAAAGGAAACAAGTGAAGAGGAAGTACACAAATTGGGAGAAAATTTTTCTAGCTATATATCTGCTGGAATATTAATAATATCCAGAGATCTCCCGAGAACAGCTCAGGCAAGCCCAGGTGCCAGGGCGCGGGCTAAAGAGCCCCCCCCCAACTGAGATTACGAAGGCATCTGAAGGAGACAAGCAAAGCAGGTCTTCAACACAGTGAAGAGGCGTTTAGGACCTACACTGGAATACAGGCAAGGAGAAGCTCATATGCCAGGAACACGAAGAAGAGACAACACAGGAAAGGGGCAGGATAATCCCACATGAAGCTCTACCAACCCTATGGAAGATTCCTACAGTGGGATCCCCATGGGGATGGCCCAGGACACAGATATCAGAAACACAATTGGGAACATATTTAAAGAACTGCAACATTATAAAGAGCAAATCAAAGAACTAAAAAAAGAGAATAAAGAACTCAAGAAGGACCTAGAGAGAGAGAATGACAAACTCTGGAAGGAACTGGAGACACTGAAAAGATCCCATGCTGAAAAAGATAAGGAAACCAACCAGCGAAGCAAAGAGCTACAGGAAGAGATTGAGAAGCTCCAAAAAGAATGAGGTGGAAATACTAAAGAACTCGAGAGAAGAAAGAAATGAAAAAGGAACTCAACAACCTCATCCAATCAGAGGAAAGGATGAAAGGAGTGGAAAAACGCCTCCAGAAGCGAATGGCGGAGAAGCAGAACAAGACTATCAGACATGGAAATAACTCAGAACAACTAAAAATCTCAGGATAGGATATATGAAAAAGTTAAAATACACAAGAGAAATGGAACTACCGGAGGAGTAGGAACGTGTTGTGGGACACTCTGAAAACAGATTCACGAACTCCCAGCATATGAGGGAAGTAGAGTGTAAAGAGAGAAGGAAAAGGAGAAAGAATCACCAGAAAAAGACATGAGGAAATGGATAGAGAATGGTTTTGGACGGTCTATTGATCAGGAATTTCTTCCTTCAACAAAAGAATAATTGATGATATGTTGAAAATTTCCCCAAACTTTTAAAAAGACACCCCAAAACAATACAAATACAGAAAGCACATAGAAACCCAAACAGAATAAGATCAGAAAAGAAATTCTCCATGCCACATCATAGTTATGCTATGGACACCAAAACAAAGACAAAAATCCTTTAAAGCGACAAGCAAGAGGAAAAACAGTGACCTATAAGGGAAACCTATCAGAATTACAACTGACTTCTCAATGCAAACTATGAAAGCAAGAAGAACCTGGACAAAGCATTCCCAGTGTTAGGACAAAGATCCAACCCAGGTTACACTACCCAGCAAAAAATGTCGATATAATTGAAGGAGAGAGAAAAACCTTCCATGACATAAACAAGTTGAAAAAAATACATGTCCGAGAAACCAAACCTTTCAGGAATACTTGAAGCAATTCAAAAAAAAACAGAAGAAAGGAGAGCAACCATTCCCCAGGCACCTGAAAGAGAAATCAAATAAAAGCATAACTGCAGAAGTAAGAAACCCTAAACCCAAACCGCAAATGGATAACAAGGCAAAAGGAAGCAACACAAACCTATCAGTCAAACCCAATATATTAATGGACTAAATTCCCCAATCAAAAGACATAGACTGGGAGAATGGATTTAGGAAACAGAATCCATTCATATGCTTTCTACAGAAACACATCTTACCTTCAAGGACAGAACCACTTAAGTGAAAGGATGGAAAAAAATATTCCAAGCAGATGTACCCAAAAGAAAGCAGGTGTTGCTACTTTAATATCAGACAAAATAGACTTCAAAGTAAAAGAAACTAGAAGAGTAAAGCAAAAGGCCATTACATCTTTATCAAAGGAACAATTCACCAAGAAGATTTCACCTCATGAATATATATGCCCCAAACCTCTGGTGCACCAAACTTTATAAAGACAATTCTCCAGGACACCACGTCACACACTCAACCCCCAGAACACTCATAGTAGGGGAATTCAATTACCCCATGAGTCTTTGGAAGGTCAACAGGACAAAGAATAAACAAAGAGACATCTAAACTGAATGATATGATAACCAAATGGACCTCATAGACCTCTACCGAATATTCCACCCTACACCCAGGAATACACTTTTCTACTCAGCACCCAGGGAACATTCTCCAAAATCGGACCACATACTGGGACACAGAAGAAACCTCTACAAATACAAAAAGATTGAAATATTTCATGCATTCTATCAGACCACAGTGCATGCAATAAAGCTCAACACCAACACTAGATAAGCCCTACTGCCTACAGAACACATGAGGACTAAACAACACATGGGTCAAGAAGAGATGAACTTGCCACCTGACCCAGCCATACCACTCCTGGGCATGTACCCTCAGACTCACCTTCCCACCGAGATACGTGCACAAGCCATGGTTTATTTCAGCTCTCTTCACAATAGCAAGGAGCTGGAACCAACCCACAACTGCCCCTCAACTGACGAGTGGATAGAGAAATTTGGTACATCTACACAAATGGGTTCTATGCACCCGCACGTTAAAGAAAGCCATCATTGAAAGCTTTGCAGGAAAATGGCTGGAGCTAGAGGACATCATGCTGAGTGAAGTAACACAGTCCCAGAAAAACAAACGATGAATGGTATCCCTCATCTGTGGATGCTAGTGCCAATTACCTAGTTGTAAGTATTTCTTGTGTATGGCCCCCTGAGCTTTTGTCCAAAGCAGTTGGGAGTGATGCATATTGGAAACAACAACAGAAAGGGCTGCATCGAAGAACTGACTGAAACAGTGAACTTCTGCTCAAAACAGTCAACTTCCTCATGGAGAATATTGAGAAAGACTGAGAAAGAGATGAAAGGCATGTTTGGCAGAATGCATGAGCTCTAGTGGGGTGGGGGAATGGGGAGTCTAGAGTTGTTAAAAAAATAAAAATAAATTTATAAAAAAAAGAAAAGACCAAAACAAAACATACAAAAAAACCCACAAATGAATAAAATTTAAGAGACTGTGTAAAAAAATAATATCCAGAATATAAAAAGAATTTTAAAACCAAAGACTCAAGAAAGCAAAGAACCCAATTTGAAAAGTGAGCTCTTGATCTTAACAGAGAGTTCCCAAAAGAAGAAATAAAACTAAGAAATGTCTTTTAAAAGTGTCCAACATCCTTGGAAATCAGAGAAATAAATACAAAGTAAAACTACTTTGAGATTTTTCTCTTACCCTGGGCAGAATGGCTAAGATAAGAGAACAACTGACAACAAATGCTGGTGGTCAGAGTGGGAAAATGGGAACCCTTATCCACTGCTGGTGGAATTGCAAACTGGCACAATCACTATGAAAATGTGGATATTCCTCAGAAAGCTAAACAGAGACTCATATGACTCAGCTATGTCACTTCTTGGCATGATATTCTGCTACAGAAATACTTCATGGCTGCTCTACTCACAATAGCTAGGAAATGAGAACAGCTTAGATATCTATCAGTTGGTGAATAAATAATGAAATATATACAGTGGAATTCTATTCAGCTGTTAAGAAAAATGAAATTTATAAGTAAATTGTTGGAACTGGAAAATATTATACTGAGTAAGGCAACCCAGGTCCAAATCTTTAGGTATGATAACCTTGAGTAACTATAAAAGCCAGGAAAATAGAAAGGGACCTTGGGGAGAGGGAAGAGAAGGCGCTCTAGAGAAGGGTACAGCAGTATACAGGTGCTGAGCAGGGAAAGGGGGAAGATGGGAGATACCTAAGTCGGGGAGGGCAAGAGAAGGCGCTCTAGAGAAGGATACAGCAGTATACAGGTGCTGAGCAGGGAAAGGGGGAAGATGGGAGATACCTAAGTCGGGGAGGGGAAGAGAAGGCACTCTAGAGAAGGGTACAGCAGTACACAGGTGCTGAGCAGGGAAAGGGGGAAGATGGGAGATACCTAAGTCGGGGAGGGGAAGAGAAGGCACTCTAGAGAAGGGTACAGCAGTACACAGGTGCTGAGTAGGGAAAGGGGGAAGATGGGAGATACCTAAGTCGGGGAGGGGAAGAGAAGGCGCTCTAGAGAAGGGTACAGCAGTACACAGGTGCTGAGTAGGGAAAGGGGGAAGATGGGAGATACCTAAGTCGGGGAGGGGAAGAGAAGGGGAAGACAAGAAGAGAGGGCTAAATAGCACTAGGGGATTTAAAAAAGCCATAGGGAGCATGGAAAGGGGAATGTGGCTAAAGTTGACTGAAAAATGATGTATGAAATACACAAAACATCAATAAAAGTATTTTATTAAAAAAGAAAAACCCATAGGGAAACCTATTATTTAATAAGCTTATTTAAAAATATGTACATACACATAGTTTTAATGCAGTTGCTCTACACAGTGGCATAATGCTCCCCACCCCAACAACCATATATAACCAAGCCCCTGTGCCAGGCAGGGGATACCCCTTTCAAGTTATTGGTCAGGGAGGGTCCAAGACCCCCAAACAGTATTATCCTTTGTTGCCTCCCAGAACTTGAAGATAATACCCTATTGATGAAAACACCACATACTTTGGTCACAGGACTTGGAGAAACCAAGCTGGTACTGACCTAGAGGTGTAGCTTTCATAGTACTGAAGGTGCTATACCAAAACTACTTTGAGAAAAGTTATCAGCAGTCCTACCAGGCAATAAAGCCTGAGAACCACAACCATGGGACAAGAAAAATACCCCCAGTGGTGCAGTAGTGGCACTTGAATATTGGAGTTAGCCAGCAGCTGTCTAATTGGACCTAAAACCCAGCCCAACTGGAAGGAATCCATGGCTAGAGAGATCATAGGCTCTAGAGGAGAACTGAAGTAGTATAGATTGCAACTGAATTCTAAGTAGTCAATTTATACCCATAGATAAGGGAAGCATTCACACTTTATCAAAGAAGCTTCTTTATGTAGCAGACCATTAAGTTATCCACAAATGGTCAAAATACAGAATATAGGTGACTGTGGGGTGCCCAGCCCCAAATGGCACATCTATAACACAGTGCCTACATGTAAGGCTCAGGAAACACCATGGAAGAGAAGGGTGAAAAGATTCTAAGAGTTTGAGGACTGGGACAACTGCTGCATGATAGTTTCTTCTGGATAGGACAAGGATGTTGTTTCCATAGACGGCAATACAGTTGCCTGTATATGACCGGCAAAGACCACACCAACATGGATGGAGGACAGTTTCATAAGGCCCCACCCCCTAGATGAAAAGCTACAGCCAGAAATAGCTCCTAAAGGAGGTAGAACCATTTTTTATAGGGATGAGACCTCAATCTTAAGGGGTCAGTACTAAACAAATGAAAATTATATATAATATTATATATATAATATATAAATGAAGAGATCATAAGTTTGAGAAGGGGTGGTTGGATCATGAGAGGAGTTGGAGGGAGAGGGGTGGCAAGGATACAAATACAATGTATTCATGTATATGAAATCATCAAATAAAAAAATTTAGGAAGAAAAAAGATGTGTTGCATTGCATGCAGAGTAAAGAGACCCAGTGCAGTCACAGAAAACAATAGAAGTGCATCAAAAAATAAAATAGAACTACCATATGATATAGCAATCTTACTAGATACATATCCAAAGGAAATAAAATCATTATGTCAAAGACATATCTACACTCTCATTTTCACAGTAGCTGAGATACGGATAAAACCTGTCAGCCAGGTGAGGTGGCACACGCCTTTAATCCCAGCACTCTGGAGGCAGAGGCAGGTGGATCTCTGTGAGTTCAAGGTCAGCCTGGTCTACATAGTGAGTTCCAGGCCAGCAGCAGCTACAGGGAGACCCTGTCTCAAAAAAAAGAAAAACAAAACAAATAAAAACCAAAAAACCCCAAGTGTCTGTAAATGATAGAATGGATAAGGATGCAGTATGTATACACAATTTAATGCAAGTCACCTTAACAAGGAAGGAAATACTATCATTTATGACAGTGTGGGTGATGAGCCTGATAAATAAGCTAGAAAGATAAATACTATATGATCTTATAGAGAGAATCTAAAAGGTTGAACTCATAAAAACAGTAAAATGGCAGTTACCAGGAGTAGATTGTGTCTGTGGGGTGGAGTAGATGTTGATCGAATAATGCAGGCTCTCAGATAGGAAGACTAAATTAAAAACATCTGTTGTACCACACATTGGGTACAGTTAATATCAATGTGCTCGGTTCTTGAAAGTCACTACAAACAGATTTCAAATGTTTTCACTACAAAGCATTACATATGTGAAGTAATGCAAATTAGCTTAAGGCATTCCACAGCTTATTCATGTTTCAAAGCAATTTATCACATATGATAAATATATCTAAATTTTACATGTCAAGACAAAAGATTTAGGGCAACTGTTTGGAACTAGGAGAAACTGAACATTATATATGGATAGTGGCATAGTTCCAAAGTCTCTTGAGTATTTTCTAAATCAGTTGCTTCTCAAGTAACTTACTAAGCTATAAGCATTGACTTAACATATTTTGTCAAATCTCATTTTTCGTAGTATGAAAATGGGACAGATCATAGATATTGTTCATGCCACAACCCCTGACTGTCCATTTCATTCATTTGAAGATTTCCAGAGCCACTGGAATGACCTGGTAGGAATACAAATGTGTATTACACTAGAAGTTTTTGATTTCTTAAAATTTAATATAAGTATAACTTTTTCTAAGGTGATTTAAATGTTGTACTTAATTTATAGTATGGCTACAAACTTCCAGAAGACCATGGAGATATGAAAATATACTGCAATGTCTACTTCAGAATGATCAAAGAAAGGACCTTTGCGTATCCTTTGCACACTGCTGGTTGAACGTACCTCCTTGAGATCTAGCCGTGTTCTGTCCAAACACTGTCAGTATTTAATGAAACTGCTTTTCCCTGTGTTGTTACCTGCATAGTTGCTTTTAGTTTAGCTTGAGGATGAGATTAATAGGATTTTTGTGGCTATTTCTTTGGAGGTTTATTTTGGTTTGTTTTTCAGACAGGTCTCATGTAGCCCAAGCTGTCCTAGAACTCACTATGGATACCAGGCTATCCTGGAACTTCAGATCCTCCTGTCTCTGTCTCTCAAGTGTTGATATTACAGGACTATACCACCACATCTGGATGTGGGGTGTGAAACCCTGGGCTTCATTCATCATAGACAATCATTCTACCAGCTGAACTACATTCCCACCCCCTCATTTCTTAAGAATTAAGAAATTAATTAGGCCAGGTGTAGTGGTGCATGCCTTTAATCCCAGCACTCAGAGGCAGAGGCAGGTGGATCTCTGTGAGTTCAAGGCCAGCCTGGTCTACATAGTGAGTTCCAGGCCAGCTGGGGCTGCAGGGAGACACTGTCTCAAAAATACAAAAAAAAAAAAAATTAATTAACAGAACCACCATATTTTAACTGATTCAAATACTGAACCACTTTGGTGGGATTACAAGTGTGCACTACCATCCCAGACTATGAGCACTTTTTCACTAAAGACTAATGTAAAAATTTAAACAAGAAACCTAGGAACAGATAAAACATGTACATTTGTTTTCCAGTACAAAGAAACCAATCTTACGATTCTCCTTAGCCAAGAGCTCCCTCCAGTGTTGTTTGGATATTACATTAAAAACAGTTCCTGGGACTTTCCTTTGGAAGATTATTTGGAAGATATGACTTGAGCTTAACACATGCATTGATTTAGGAGAATGACTTTCTTAATGACACTTTAAAAAGCAGATGCAGGAAAAGAGCACAAGTGCCTAGATGGAGCTCTTAATTCTTAACTAGCATTGATTTGAGCATTTTGTCTCTGTCTTTGACTTTTGACAAGCTGGGATTTAGAAATGGAAAAAGGAAAATCCGTAGTATTCTCTCTCTACCTATTTTCTAACCCAGATCTCCACAATAAACTGAAACTAGCACGTGCCAGCTGTCCTCTTTCCTCGGCTGTCAGTACAGTAACCCTGTCAAGATTTCTCATTAGGAAAAGTAACTGCTCTCCTCAAAGAATTCCTTTTGAAGTTTGAATATAGTTGATCATGTGCTTTTACTCTGTACCAAGTTTTCATTACTTTTAGAGATATTACAGTTCATGGTTTGCTATATTTGTTTTTATAATCTGTACTGGGCCATGGTGCATTCCATATAAATCTTTATTGAATTATTGTAGTCTTCTAATTCACTTACAATCCATAAAATGAGGGCATAATAAGTTGCCTTAATTGTGTCCTATCAAAACATACTAAATTAATATATACATATAAATAGTTTTAATAAAAATATAAGTAGGAAGAATGCTTTTTAGTTTTGGCCAGTATGGGATATGCAACATTAAAATAGAATTTGTTTATATGTGTTGTGAACATTGCCATCTTAAGTCTTTTCAAAACAAAAATGTTTGTGTCTTAGAGACAAAGAGCCCCTTCGTGTTGCTCTTTAACCCTGCTCAGGTACCCTTTCAGTTGCATCAGAAGTCAGCCCGTTCAGTTCTTTCCAAGGGTAGATTTGGAAGGTGTGTTGAAAAGCTTCCTTTCAGATTTAAAATCTAAACTGCCTCATATATGTGGATTTCCCATAAAGATGACAAATAAACCATGCTACTATACACAGGAGCTAATCAAGCCTCATAGACAGGTAAGATGAGTTTCTGTCTCATTTGACAAACTAATTACCCCTCCCTTGGATCTCTTGCCTTTTTTGGTGGAACACCAACCCCTTGTTCAAGAACTTTTCTCAATCCAGAGTTTCACAGATGCTATTCATTGTTATTACTGTACTTACAATTTACCCTGCCCTTTGTTATTATTGTATTTTACATGGCACATGATAGTTGTTTTCATCCAAATCAAGATATAAAAGAATTGGGTTGTTAGACACCAAAGAGAGGGAGTTTTGTGATGAGTGCAGGCCTGTTTAAAAGAAGGTGGGTGCCTGCAGCCCACTAGGTAGAGTCAAGAGAGTACTTTGAAACCTTCAGCACGAGAAGCAGCAACCACTGTTTGCCTCTGGAGTGATGTCTGTGAGAGCCTAGCACACTAGGCTGTCTGCTGGCAGACAGGTGAAAGAAGAAATGGCTGTTTGGGGACTGTGCTACACCCCAGACTTGTCAGAACAAGGGAAGAACTTAACTTGAAATCAGACTCAGAGTTTAGAAGGAGAATTGCTTCTTTTGGGTTTGTCCCCTTGCATTTCAGAATCTGTTTTTCTTGTAATATATCACACATATACAAAGTATACACATGTACACTTTAGTAAATAATTTTCAGATCTCCATATATCCAAAATCAGTCTCCTGTTCTCAACTTCCCAAACATACCCCTCCCAGCATAAGCACAGAATAGTAACCACTATCATAACTTTCTTGTTCTTTGTTTTTATTAACTAAGTACATATCATTAGAAACCATGTTTTAGTCATGCCTATTTTTGAACTTTGTGCAAGTAAATCATAGCGTCTGTGTTCCTGCACCTGTCTCTTTGCCTAGCAGCACGTTTGTAACATCCATCCATGCTGCTCCACTTAGCTGTAGTCAGTTCACCTTCATATCCATGTAAGGTTTTACTGTATAATTGTGGCACAGTTTATTTGTCCAGAATCTTGTTGCTGATGGACAGCTGGATTGGTTCTGTTAAGGGCTGTTTGCAGTAATGCTGTATTAGCATTCTGGGGCATTTCATGCATGTGTGCATGACTCCTCTGGAAGCAGAACTAGTGTGTATATTTCCAACTTTAGGACTTATGCTAAACTATTTCCCAAAGTGGTTGTACCAGTCTGAGAACGTCATGCCGACTTTAGCACTGTAGGAGCTTCATGTTGTTCCACATCTTCCTTCATATGTGGTGTTGTCAACTTTTGCTTTTATTGGTTCTGCAGATTTGTTTATTATCATGTGCTTTTTACATGCTCTTGATTTTGGTGCATATTGACTATTTGAATGCTGTCTTGAAGGACCTCTATATCATTTTTCTACTATTATATGTATTTTAAAAAGTCATTTATAGGTCTTCTTAACATATGCCACATTTGTGGGCTTACTGGATTTTATTCAGAGATCTCTACTGAGAAGACTGGAATGAGAGAGCAGGACAGTCATTAATTTTTTTAATTTGTTTATTTATTTTTTTATTTTTTTAAATTTTTTATTTATTTTCTGTATGTGTATCAATGTACTGTCTGCATGCAGGTTTGCGCACCCATGACGTGCAATGCCGTGGAGGTCAGAAGAGGGTCTCGGATTCCCCTGGAACTGGAGTTCTCCTGGAATTGGAGTTTCAGTCGACTCTCGGCCGCCATGTGGGTGCTGGGGATCGAACCCGAGTCCTCTGTAAGAGCGGTCAGCGCTCTTAACTGCTAGGCCATCTCTCCAGCCCCAATTTGTTTATTTTTTAAGTGATTCACAATATAAGAGCACAGTTGTTTTCAGATCACATTGATGTTGCTCAGTTTGCCATACAATTAGGTAGTTGGCACTAGTATCCACAGATAAGGGATACCATTCTTCGTTTGTTTTTCTGGGACTGTGTTACTTCACTCAGCATGATATCTTCTAGCTCCAGCCATTTACCTGCAAAGCTCATGATGTCATCTTTCTTTACTGCTGCATAAAACTCCATTGTGATGAATTTTTACTAACTATGTTTACTGAATATTTCATATTTTCAGGCCATGTCTTTTCTATGAATCAGGACAACTCATGAGGTTTTACTTCATAAATTTAAAGTAGCACTTAACTGGAAATTCTGGCCTACATACTGTTGCTGACAATAGGAATGTATTCTATTCCATTGTTGCCTTCTATGTGCTGGCTGTTTTCAGGTATTATCTCATTTAATTGTTGATAGTGACCCCTGGATTAAGGATTATTTTCTCAATTTTACAGGAGACATTGAAGTACAGAGCACAAGTATCTTAACCAGTACCACACAGTTGAATATATTGCTGACTTAGAATTGAAACCCAGTCAGCTTCTTAGTCCAGTAATTGGTAGGGGAAATTTTTTGTAACATTTTTATTGAATTTTTTGTTTCAATCATAATTTTTCAGTCAAGTCTCAATTGCCTTTATACCCACCTTCTCCCTTGGCACCCTCCCACAGCTCACCCCCCCAGAGTTCACACCTTTGTGCAAGGGTCCATTGCACCAAGTTAATATCCCCTCTCACTCCTCACTGCCAGCTCATCCCCTGAGCCATTTGGTCTTGCATCACCTCCCTGGCTCTTACAATTTTTCCACTCCCTCTTCCTCAATGCTCCCTGAGCCCTGGGTGGGTGAAGCTGAATATAGGTGATCTGTCCATAGAACCACACTCTGTAGACTCCTCATTTTCACAGTTTTGCCATTCAGGCTCTTTTGAGTTCCTGGTCTCCTGTTGCATGGAAGAGTTCCTTAACAAGAGTTAAGAGGTAGTGATGCCTTCTTGGGTCCTTGTTCTATGATGCTTGGGGCTTATGTGTAGAGGTTGCATTGTAGATGTGTCACCTGAGCATGAGCAATTCACAGGCTATATCTGTGTGTGTCCAGTTGTGGGACTCTGTATTATTCTCATCTGGTGCAAAAGAAGTTTCTTTTCTGAGTGGTTTCTGGGATATTTGTCTGTAAATAATAAGAATACAAATCTTTTGTAGTTAGTAAAATGTTATCTTAGCCTAGGGATGTGTTAACCTTGTGGAATTGTCTTAAGATCTATGACCTCACCAGTTGTGTGCATGTGGCTATGTTAACAATACCACACATGAGTTTCCTCTCACCGAGTGGGCTTTAGGTCCAACTGGTTAGCCATTGATTTCCCCCAAGATAGAAGTGCTGCTCTTGCACTGATGCTGCATGCTGTGCTGGTCGTTGATGTGGACATTTGGTCCTGAGGCTGATGTTGGACCATTGATTGCTGTTCTCCCTTAGTGGCTTGCATAGTGCTCTCCAAAGCTATGAGAGCAGCCTTCAGGGAAGGTAGTTTCCAGGTAGATCCAGTTCTATTGCTCAAGATCTGGTCTCCAAATAATGTCCTGTCTTCAGCAATAGGATCCTACCTTCAGGTTCTGAGAGGCAATCAAGGGCTGTGGCAATAGCATGTGTAATTTGGGGACTACCCTGGCCAGGGACTCAAAGAAAGGTTTCTCCTGTTAGTACTGTTTCTTGTTATGCAACCTTCATCTTTGCATATGGACTCATGTAGAAGTATTGTATGTGTAATTTGTCAGTAGAGTGTTAGACTGTAATTCTCTCAGGTTTTTATGCAGGCAAGGCATTATTACCTCCCCTCTCTCCCTTTACCTGTCTAGCCCACCCTCCATGTCTTCTCCATGTCTTCTCTATTTAAAACTACCCCCACTTCTCCCTTGATACTGCCAGTCTCCTGTGGCCCCACTTCTCTTGGGCTCCTTTTTTTCCCCTTTATCCCCACCTTCCCTTCTATAACCCTTCCTCTCCCCTCCCATTTAGATACCCTGATTTTATCCATTCCTCCCTTAGTAACACCTGTCACCTACTAGCCTTCTGTCTCAAGTTCCCTCTTTCCCTTTACCTTCCTGGTTCCTTTTCATTTACCTGGTTTCTGCAGTTATATCCAGATATATACTTAATTATAAGGATTTAGTGCTAGGATCCACAAATTAGGGACAACAAACATGGTTTGTTTTTCTGAGTCTGTGTTACTTAGTATAACAGCTTCTAGCTCCATCCATTTACCTGCAAATTTCAGAATGTTGCATTTCTTTACTGCTGCATAAAACTCCGTTGTGTAAATGTAGCACATTGTCATTATCCACTCATCAGCGGAGGGATGACACTTAGGTTCCATCCAGCTCATCACTGTTGTGAAAAGAACAGCAATAAACATAGATGTGCAAGTATCTCTGTAACAGGAAGAATCCTTTGGGTATACACCCAGGAGTGGTATGACTGGGTCAAGTGGTAGGTTCATTTTTACTCTTTTAAGAGTTCTCCACTCTGCTTTCCAAAGGGGTTGCATGAGTTTGCAAGGTAGGGGAAATTTTTTAATTCTGGCCCAGAGCTCAGGCCCTAGAAACAAGCTGTCCAGATTTGACTTCCTTACCATTGTGTGATTGGGCTAGCTGTTTGGTCTTTTGTGCCTTAGTTTCCTCAGCTGTAAAGTTAGGTGGTGGTGCTGAGACCACTTGCCAGGGATGGGACTCTGGGAGCATTTGGGGTAGAGTCTGAGACACAGGTGTTTTACAGGGGCTGCCCTTGGGACTCACACCAATGAAGACAGGAAGGAAGCAGAAAAGTCAGCACTAAAGCAGGTTCCCGTGCTACCACTAGCTAACCCTCTCAGGGGTCCAGAGGTCAACGTGCCCACCATTGTTCTTCATGGGCCAAAACAGCCAGGCGTGCATAACTGCTCCTGAGTTTTTCAAATGTAGCCAACTTTTTTTTTTTAATTTTTATTGATGCTTTGTGCATTTCATACATTATTTTCCAATTCAGTTCAGGCACATTTCCCTTTCCCTTCCCCCCCCACCCCCACCCCATCCCAGATCATGCATTCTGCCATAACTGTCCTGCATCTTTCTCTCAGTTTTTTTCATTTTTTAGCTATAAGTGATAATCCATGAGTACAAGCATCCTTCATGCAAAACCAATCTGCAGGCTGTTGTGCCCAAACCCCTACAGCCCCACCATCCAGTGGGGGGTGACGGGTTGTTTGTTCAATCAAGTTGATCAAATGAGTGTCCAGACTACATTGCTGTAGTTTCACCATTCACCCCAATCGCAGCCCTTACATTCTACCACGCCCCCTCTTCCGCAGATTGTTCCCTAGGCTTAGAAAAGGGGCACAGGTGGATGAGAAGCAGAACAGTCCACTCTCTCTGGAGCTGTTGTCTTGGACTCTGGTCAATTCTGGCTGTTTTCTTTCATGGGCTGACAGTTTGTCCAGGAATAACCTTTCGATCCTACTAATGAAGCACAAGCAATTAGATATATAGGTATTTAAACAGCACTAATAGTTATGGTAGGTTACTTTGGCATAGACACATATGTTTGGATGATATGTTAATCCATGAATTACATTTTTTTCCCCTGTTAAATATGACAGGGTCTTACTGTGGCTTATAACATCTCCTAACCTGTAGAGGATGTAAGCTTGTGGCATCAGCCATGGGTTATTCCTCCAAGGAGAGAGCTAATAGCCAATTAGATTTGGGATATACAGGCACATGGCTGCCTCTGCTGCACAGTATTTCCAGGCAGGTGAGGTGTAGCTGGTGCTGGCAGTGGAGTCTTGCTTGACTCAAGGAGACCCGTATTTGCTTTATTGGTTTAGTGGCCTTTGGTAACACTCTCTGGCGTTCCAGAGGCCATCTGTACACTTGCATGTGCGGTCTCAATACATCCCTCCCATGTAGCCGACTTTTTAAAGACTTAAATTAGCAAGAGTACCTAGCCAAACTAGGTTTGCTTTATAACTAGTGGAAATTTTCAAAAATACTTAAGAGAAAATGAACATTCACATGCCTATCTTCTAGCTCCTCCTGGACATATTTTTAGGTGAGGGGTAAACTGGAATATTTTTAAACAAACCTTAGAAATGATGCTATTTCACCCATAAAGACTGTGGGATGTATTTCCACCACATGAGAGCTTCGAAAAAGTATTTTTCCATAACCCAATGTCATTATTATACCTAACAGAATTCATGATAATTGTTTAATATCACCAAATATTACTTCATGTGATGGTTCCCATCTGTCTCAAAGGCTTATTTTTAGAGATTTTATTAAGTTAGAATCTAAACAAGGTCCAATTTGGATCATTTAGCCATTATTATCTGTTGTTTCTTTATTCTATAGCATTATTTATGACAGTTATTTGCTAGAAAACAGGAACATTTGTGCTGGAGGATAGAAATTTTCCACATTCTGAACTGAGAAATTTCTTATATGTATATAATGTCACTTAAAGTTAACATATTCTTCAGACTCCCATGTTTCTTATAAACATGGAGTTAGATGTAAGCCCAATTGAACTCTGGCTCAGCCATAAGCAAGACAGACAAGTGTGATGCCCTGCACAGAACCAGATTTTAACAGATAAAGGCCATGTGACAGTCATTCCAGTTACTTCTCAAGTTTTATTCAGTAATCACCTTAATACCAGGTTGTCATTAAATACCTATAAAACTTTTACTTCATGTAATTTTATATTAATAAACAAAGGTATACATATTATATGTCAGTTCTAGAAATTAAAAATCAATGAAGCTATATTTTTCAGACACCTAGAAAAATAATAATGATAAGGTTGATAATTATATACCAAAGGATATGATTTTTTTCATGATTTCACAAAGCTTTGGCTTGTTGACCATTTAAATATATTTATGTTCTCTGAATTATTTATGACCTCAGCTGCTGTTTACATAGGCCCTTTTTGTTTCATCTATACATTTTGAATATGAACCTGGAAGTTTTCCCCTTTCAGCTATTTACAGTATTTTAAAAATTAAAAGGAGTAAATAATGTATTGATAAGCTAGGAGGCAAAGCAGTCTCCTGGAAACTATTCTTGCCAGATGTATGTTTCTGAGATAGATGAAGAAGAAAGAGGTTGTGAATATAAACATATTTTAGGCACAAACACACATTCTGGAAAAGCTTAAATCAAAATAAAGCAACTTACCCTTTTAGGAATCTGCCTAGAGTAAGTCTTTCCTTGGGCGTCTCAAGTAATAGGCATATCTTAAATTTTAATACCACTTATGAAACCCAAGGATCCAAAAAGCAAGTGTTCTTCACTTTTCTATAATTAATTTCAGATTAGTTCTTGAATGCATTTATTTCAAGACAATGGAAAAATTTTCCCTCTCTAGAGTGACTCCATCACTTCTGGCAAAATATCTCTTGGTATATGGTAGAATTTCAACCAAATTTAAGACTCTTTCTCATGATTGCATCTGTGTGCCTACATAGCTATGTGGACCAAGAACAGTACTTTGTGGGGAAATACATTTGTAGGTTGGCTAATACTGTCCAAAACAGAAGAGTGGATGCCTTAACCTCTGGACACCCACAAATGTAGTGAGGAGACAGTGCTGTTTCACATCTATGGCTGAAGTCAGTGAAGACATTTGTAATTGAGCTTTTCAGCAAAACTAGCACAACCATTGCTTTGTCTTAGGTCCTCCTTCCAAATATTTTCTACATATGCATTTGATTGGCTGGCTTTAAATCAAAGCCCTAAGGAGAAAATGTCACTTTTGAGGTTTCCAGGCTCTACTGCCAGAGGAGCCCCAGGAAGAGTGAAGCAGAGGCTGAGCACTGCTTCACCATGCCCACTGAGAACAGGAGAGGCCTTCCCTTCTTGACTTGGTCTGGTGGTTGTAACCTGTGCTCATATGATGTCTAACAAAGATAGTATACAAGGTCTTATCAGGCAGCTTTTAGCTTTATGTTAGCTTCTTTGTACAGAGACTCTTCTCGAAAGTGGCTATATTACATTGTTTGCTCTCCAGAGGCATATGACTGTGTCCCCCACAGTTGATATGTTGAAGCCTGTCCTAGTTTGTCTTCCCTTGCTGTGACAAAACACTCTGACCGACACCAACTTGGGGAGGAAAGGGTTTATTTAGCTTACATCTCCTGGGTCACAGTTCATCACTGAGGGAGCCCAAGGCAGGAACCTGGAGGCAGGAGTCTGGAGGCAGGAGCTGAAGCACAGGCCATGGAGGAATGCTGTTCACTGGCTTGCTCCCCTGGCTCATGCCCAGCCTGCCTTCTTATACTGTACACAACAACCTGCCCAGGGTGGCACTACTCATTGTGGGCTGGGCCCTCCCACATTGCCTGATAATCAAGACAATACTCCACAGACGTGGCCACAGGCCAATCCAATGGAGTCAATTCCCCAATTGAGGCTCCCTCAACCCTGGTGTGTCAAGTTGACATTAAAGCTATCCAGCACAAAGCCCTATTGTTTGTTTCTTTAAGCCACATAGTTTTTATGTGCTTTGTTATGCCTAATAGATAACCGTGTTGGTCTCATAATTTTCTGTGCCTGTTTATAATTCTAATCGATTCTCCAAGTCTCTAAGTCCCTTTGCAGCCCCATTCAAGAACTGAAACTCAGGGGCTAAAGGAATGGCTCAGTAAAGAGCACTGACTGCTCTTCCAAAGGACCTAGGTTCAGTCCTAAAACCCACACAGCACTAACAACTGTCCATAACTCTAGTTCCAGGGAATCCAGTGCTCTCTTCTGACTTCCACAGGCATTGAACAGCATAGGTACACTTACATACAGGCAGGCAAAAAACACTCATACACATAAAAAATTAAGTCATAATAATAAGATACTTTTTAAAACGAACTGAAACTCCAATGCAGAAAGAAAAATCAATTGTTCTGGCTTCCACATTATTCCTTGAAATTTGAAAAATTTTGTTTCAAACCATGACATAATTTTAATGTAAAAGGGTAAGAAGTGACATTATGTTCTATATTCCATATGGCTATCAAGTATTCTTTTACAGAAGTCAAAACCTAGTAATAGGTAGTTCAAAAGATTAGAAACCCATGGGCTGGAGAGATGGCCTAGCGGTTGAGAGCGCCGACTGCTCTTGCAGAGGACCAAGGTTCAATCCCCAGCACCCACATGGCGGCTGAGAAGTGTCTTTGACTCCAGTTCCAGGGGAATCCAATGCCCTCTTCTGACCTCTGTGGCATTGCACGACACGAGTGCACAAACCTACATACAGACAGTACATTCATACACATAGAAAATAAGTCAATAAAAAAAGAAAATAATAAATAAATAAAATATTCAAAAGATGAAACCCTTTCCCTCAACAACTGGTCAAATAAACAAAATGTCATACATACATACAATGGAATATTCAGCCATAAGAAGTGTAATTCTAATATATATATTACAGCATAGAAGAATCTTGAAAATAGTCCCTAGGTGAAATAAGATAGACACTAAAAGAAAAATGCTGTATGGTCTGTCCTATATGAAATCTCTAGAATAGGCAAATACAGAGAGATAGAAGTACCAGGGGCCAGAAGGAGGGAGAAATGTGGAATTATTGTTTACAATGTGAAAAGTTTTTGCTTACGATGAAGAAAAGGTTTGGTAATGGTTCCATCACACGGGTTCAGTGGTACATGTGCACTTAAATGATGGAAATAGTAAATTTTATACACGCACACATTTTTTGAAGGAAGACTACACGTTTGGCTCTCTTTGATATATCTAAGGACATTTGACAGATAGTTGCTTAGTTGCTACTGGGAAACAGGCACTGTAGGAGGCAATGAAAATTTAAGCAGGTTAAGACAGAGATAGTCCTGCCCTAGAGTTAAACTCTCACTTATTCTTAAAGTTCCCCTGTAAACGTATTCACTTCCTTCATTAATTTAATTTTAGCAAGTATTTTTAGTAACTTTAAAATAGATAAGAATAAATAAGCCATGCTTCTTCCCTTCCAAGAAGCCAGTATCTATTTAGGGAGGTAGTCATGGACACTAAAACATCAGACCACACTATCTTATGCTATTGTTTATTATGACAAATAAATACTAACTAGCAGTAAAACCTCGGAGAGTTGAATGAAGAAGAGTCACTGTATAGTGGGTTGACTGATGGAGAATTCATAGGAGACAGAAGAGGCCACAGCTTAGAGCAGTGGAGAGGAGAGGGAGGCTTGGGAGCCAGAGGTATGCATGAGCACATTTGGAAGACAGCAGCAGTGTGTGCAGTTGTTATAGCTGTCATGTAACAATACGCCATGAGAAGAGCACACACTAGGGTAGAGGGCTCCTTTATATCTTATTTATAGTAGAGGGCTCCTTTATATCTTGTTTTCTTCAAATGTTCTGTATATTTTAGTGTTATTTTGTATTGTTAGTCTAATATTTTACATTTCTTTCTCTTTTCAGTTTTACCGTTATTACATTTTTAAATTTCCCTAATCTCTATCCTTTCAGGAAAACAAAGTCAAACTACCCAATCTGACGACTAAAAAACTTTTCAGACCTTCTCTGACTCAAGCCACTTTGGTGAAGCCTTCCTGGGCTCCGCAGCTCCCACATTCAGCAGCAGCAGACCACAAGGTGGAGCCTTCCCCCAGCTGGCCACAGTCAGGCTTGTGTTCAGCTCCTCACTACCAGCCCCAGTCTTTTCAAGATAGAAAGTCCCCCAGACCTCCCAAAGAACCACAGCTGCTCTTGGAGGAGTCAAAGCTCAGCAGAAAAAATATACAAATTCAGTGTAAAAATATTTGCTCAGAAAGCAACAGAGCCCCTGCATTCATACCAGTTTTCAAAAGTAAATCAGTACAAGTGAACAAAAATATCTCAGCGGTTGGTAACCAGAAAAGAAAACAGCATGGTGTTACAGAACCTAAATCATTTTCACGTCAAACTAGTGTAATCCAGGAAGGCAGACTGAGTTTAGGTCTAGATAATAGAACAAAAACAAAGAGTAACATTCAGGTACAGGCTAGAAATTTTAATCAGAAGTGCTCCAGACCTCTTCAAGAAAATAGTACTGAGTCCTGTGAATATAAGAAGAAGCACCCCTCTTCTAATGCAAAATCAACAGAGAGCCTCAGCGGAAGTCAACCACTCTGTACTAGTACAGTGAGACTGAGGTCAGGTAACAGCGTAGGCATGATGAACAGCACTGTTGACATCCATGTGAATGGAAAAGACAATTTAAAAAGCAAGTGTATAACACAAATTTTGGGTAAAAGCCATGAGTCACTAAAACTCAAAAGACAGCCACACATTTTTGAAACAGACATAGAAACTGAAGATCCCCAAGTACAACAGCAACAATCCACAGATCTAATTAAAGAAGTTGATGTGGCTGAACACAGGCGGATAGTGAGCAGGGTAGCCCACAATTGCAAACAAAAATTATGTCTGGAGTCTTCAAAATTTTCTACAAAGCATCGTTCCAGTACTATTCATCAAAAGCAATCTAATTCTAAGAACCAGGTAAATTTTTCTTTTAATCTTGAAAACCTTCATGATAGGCTAGGCCTTTAAAAACCCTTAAGTAAGAATGTAGTTTGCCCAAGATCATAGAGAAACACAGTAATTAAGAAAGCTGGCTCTCTGCTAGGCCCTAAACAAGATATCTATATGACTCCCTCTGAGGCTCAGGGACCATCACAGAAGAGGGAACAGAAAGAATGTGACAGCGGGAGGGTGAGGAAAATGCTGCAATCGTGGACATGACATGGCCTCATGGGACGTGACATCCATGAACTCACAGCAGCTGTGGCTACCTGCCCAAGATTGGTCCTGTTAACACTTCCACATGGATGGGGGATGGACTTAAGAAGCTTCACCCCTCCCTCCGGGACTGTGAGCAGTTAATGGCTGCTAGGAGGATGGGTGTCACTCTCCTCCCGGGTGTAGTCACTGGCAGGTTACCTTGCTCCAGCAAATAACTTCCTACAGGTGTAGCCATAATTAAGCTCAGTGGGGTCACAAAATCAAGAAAACAAAATTGGAGCAGGACCTTTCAGTGGAAGAGGAAGGAGAATGCAAGAAGGCCATGGGGGATGGAAACAAGTAAAACTTATTATGTACATGCATAAAAGAAGCCAAATCCTTTACAAAGCAAAACTGCAAATAATATAGTTTGTAACAAAATGCTGTTCTTCAATCTGATACAGGCACCTGACCTGGACACAGCAAAACTGAAGAACTCTCCTCATTCCTAAGGCTTAGAGTCTGGTGTGAAAGGAGAGAACTTCCACCAGGTAACTGAGGTGATACCTTTTTGTTTTCCTTGCATTAGTTGAATTAGGATACCAACACTTAGGGTGTCCCCTATGAAGGAAGCTACTTTTAAATCCCTTGAAACCTTAAAATCAGTCAGGAAATAGGAACAGCACATCCTTTGAATAAGGAACTGTTTTACCTTGTGTAGGCTCCAAGGAGGAATGGCTTTGAGAAAGGCCCCTCAGTCTCCCTTCCACTTTGTTTAGGGTCTCAGAATAGAAAACCAGTGCTGCTACAGCTTGAGCATTCAAGACTGAGACACCACTAGAATACCTTCCTTGGGCCTGTTAACACTTCCACAGGGATAGGGGAGGGACTGAAAAAGCTTCACTCCCTCCCTGGGGGACCCATTTGGCATGACCCAAGTAATAGATTTTAAGTGAGACTCCAAGGCTAATCATTAAGTTAAAATTTACCTTCAAAGTGCTCTGGTACCAGCTACACTTAAGCCTGAGGTTGAACTGATCATTCTGGGTCCCTGCACTGAGTTCACAAAAATCGTACATCTGGAAATTGCATTCTATTCCTTGTTGTCATCTATTCTATCCCAAGAACAAGCATCTTACTAAAATAATCCAGAAATATTTTTGCATAGAACTATTGGAATACTTTCAAATTGTTTAAGAACTAACTAGAAGATGTTTACTCTTTTCCAAATGCTGGTTCTTCCTATAGCTAATAGAATTTTCAACCTGATTTGAATTAACTACAAAGATACCCAAGGCTATTCCTGTATATGTAATGATGTATTTTATGTAGTTTTAAACATTTTAATTTTAATGCACTCATATGGTTCAGGAAAATAATGTATGCCCCTTAGAAATTGTTTGAATTTTGAGATAAGAGAAATCTGTTCTAGATTCACATTGTCTCAGAAGTATATCACTGTCTCACTTTGAATTCTTTTTTTCTTTTTTTTTAAATTTTATTTATTTTTTATGTGTATGAGTGTACTACTGCCTGCATGTAGGTTTGTGCACCCATGTCGTGCAATGCCACAGAGGTCAGAAGAGGGTGTTGGATTCCCCTGGAACTGGAATTAAAGACGGTTTTCAGCAGCCTTGTGGGTGCTGGGGATCGAACCTGGGTCCTCTGCAAGAGCAGTCAGTGCTCTTAACTGCTAGGCCATCTCTCCAGCCCCTTGAATTCTTAAGACCTGAACAGTTCTAGCATGAAGTCATCCTATTAGAAAGAAAGACGTGAGAAAAATTATAGTTTATCATAATGGAAAATACTTCCTTCAATTATGAAGTTAATAAATACATCTGTGAAAAGTTTGAGTAATAGAGTTCAATAAAAAAGTAAAAACTGGGGCCAGGTATGGTGGTGCACAACTTTAATCCCAGCACTTAGGAGGCAGAAGCCTCCTGTGAGTTCAAGGCCAGCCCACTCTACATAGCGAGGTCCATAACATCTGGGGCTGCAACAGGGAGACCCTGTCTCAAAAAGACAAAAAACAAAACGTGAAAACTGGTAGCTGGAGAGATGGCTCAGTGGTTAAGAGCACTGGCTTCTTTTGCAGAGGACCCAGTTTTGGTTCCCAGCACCCATATGGCACCTAACAGTCTGTAACTCCAGTTCCAGGGGATCTGGTGCTTTCTTCTGACCTCCCTAGGCACATATGCACTTACACACATGCAGGCAGTACACTCAGATACGTAAAATTTAAAAAAAATTTCCATTTATATTTACCTTTAATATATTATTACAATGTTTATGTCACAGTGGTGCTTTCCAGTGTTCACAATTTACAGCTTCAGTTTGTACATACATAGTCCAGGAACATAAGGGACAATTATTATTATTATAAACTATCCCTAAGGGGAAAAAATGAATCACCACCCCACATAGAACTATAATAATGGTATGAATAAAACAAGTTAACACAACATGGTTTTTATGTGAGCTGTTTTTAAAATACCAGCATGTGAATTTGCATATTTAATCTAACAGCTACACCTTTATTCAATAAGAAATTGTGCATTAATTTTTTTTAATTTTATTTATTTTTGTATGTGTATGAATGTACTGTCTGCATGTAGGTTTGTGCACCCATGCCGTGCAATGCCGCAGAGGTCAGAAGAGGGTGTCAGATTCCCCTGAAACTAGAGTTCTGGAATTGGAGTTACAGACGGTTCTCAGCCACCATGTGGGTGCTGGGGATCGAACCCAGGTCCATCTGTAAGAGCAGTCGGCACTCTTAACCGCTAGGCCATCTCTCCAGCCCCCTTTTTTTAATAATTCATTTTATTTTATTTATTTATTTCTGTATGTGTATGAATGTACTGTCTGCATGTAGGTTTGTGCACCCATGTCGTGCAATGCTGCGGAGGTCAGAAGAGGGCGTCGGGTTCCCCTGGAACTGGAGTTCTCCTGGAATTGGAGTTACAGACGGTTCTCAGCCGCCATGTGTGTGCTGGGGATCGAACCCGGGTCCTCTGCAAGAGCAGTCGGTGCTCTTAACCGCTAGGCTATCTCTCCAGCCCGTTTTTTTTTTTTAATAATTTTATTTATTTATTTATTTATTTGTATGAATGTATTGTCTGCAGGTAGGTTTGTGCACCCATGTCGTGCAATGCCGCGGAGGTCAGAAGAGGGCGCTGGTTTCCCCTGGAACTGGAGTTCTCCTGGAATTGGAGTTACAGACAGTTCTCAGCCTCCATAGGTGCTGGGGATCGAACCCGGGTCCATCTGTAAGCGCAGTCGGCACTCTTAACCGCTAGGCCATCTGTCCAGCCCTGTGCATTAATTTTTTAAACATCTTTTTCACCTTACCTCAAAAATTTACTGATGTGTGTTTTTGTTTGTTTATTTATTTGTTTTAATGAATTCTAAACTGTCTTGGGGGGGTGACAAACACTGTAAACAAACAAACAACTTCCATGTTAATTGTGGAACTTAATCCTTCACAGGGCAGCTTGAACTTCTGAAATCCAAATTTAGTACTCACATCTAAGACAATTAAAAAAAATTTTTTTAATAACTTCCATTTTACTCTTGAATATCAAACTGATTGGTAGTCACATCACCATGTATAATTAGAACTTAATAGCTTGTTGAATACAATATTAGTAAGGTCAGAAAGACAAACTAAATATCAAACTAGAAAAAATATACTCAAGTATTACATTCAGTTTTAAAATCATTTACTAACAGGACAATAGATATATAAAATATTTTTAGTATGTACTGGTAACTCAATATTTATATGTGTCCATTTCATCTGAGGCTGCAACAAGGTATGTTGTACCAGCAAAGGGATGGACTTAGAGTTTTGGTTGTAAAATTAATTTTCATAGACTGTCCACAGGTTGCACAGTACTGAGAATCTCCAGCTGTGGAACACAATTTTTGTATATGCTATAACCACATTATATAACCACAGTACTTTATACATACACTCATACATAAGGTTTTTAGAACTTAATTTTGGTGATGACAGTTAATAAAGGTTGTACTGAACAGAGGCACGACATACATTGTTATCATACACGGACATATACATATTGGAGTACTCTGTCCATCAGTAGACTGATAGATTCCTAATATGCTGTAACTATATTACAGAGTTGTTAACTATCATCCACACACACACATACACACATTTATCCACTCATACAGGAGATCTATATTCTAGTGTTTGTAGTGAACAGACTCACATACCTTGCTGTCAGGCATGTTTTTCATTGTTCAGAGATGTCATTTAAAGCATGTAGCCCCAATTGCATTCCCAAGGCTGAGGTGGCTAATACAGTTTTCCTATTATGCTGTCATTATGATGTCTGACACCTTTAGTTGCAAAACTATGAACTTACTGAAATATTTTAACAAGTGATAGAAAACACAATTATATATATCCAGTTTGTACTGATGGCTAGCCATGACTAAAGTCACAATACAATAATCAAAGACAGTTTCACCAAGGGAGAAGCTAAAGAACAAGGTGTCAGGAAACATTCAGTCCTACCAAGGCAATACAAAACCAAGACAATTCAGTAAAAATTGCCTACAATTGCTTTTTTGCAGGGATGATCACTCAGAACACTGATGGATGCTCCTCCAGACCTGGCTCACAGCCTGTGGACAAATAGAAACCCCTGTGTGCTGCCGTGGGACCTCTATTGTCACTCAACAATGTTCTTTTTCATTTTTACATAGTGTTTCATTGTACGTAGGTGTACCTGTTAGCTCCCTATTGATTGACATTTAAGTTCTCAACTTTTCAGAATTATAAGTCATCTAAATAATCCATACAGAACAATGTAAGTTATCTAATTTTCTCATGCAGTATTTTGATAGTTGAAAATATCTTTATTTTGCTCTTATCACTTTTATCACTGAAATTTTTTAAAGTCAATACTCTTGTCAAAGTTTGACAAATACACACAAGTATAAGAGCATGAAGATAATAGACAGTAGCATGAAGAAACTCTAGTCCCTGTCACCCAGATCCCTGGTTTTTACTGTTTTCACAGTTTCCTTTGCTCCTCCCAGATTCTTCTTTTACTCTAACATTTTAAAGCAAATTCAAGACGTCTCATAGACACTTACGTGTATTGCTCTAGCATAAGTTATAATATATTTTTAAAGAAAAGAATGTGTACATGTATTTATATATTGCATTATATGTTTCATTACATATTGCATTTTGAGAGTATCTACTGTGCCTCCAAATTAACCACATTACTTAAAGTTTTACTAAGAAATATATTCTATGTCTTACTGTGTTTCTTAATGATCTAGGAGAAAATCATTTCAGTGTTTATTTAGGAGTTTGAGGATCTGCTGTATCTCTGCTGAATTTCACTTTTGTTCTTATGTGTAACTATCAGGAAGCCCTGAATACACGAGTCCTGGTTCACAGCAGGACTAGAGTCTTTATTAGAGTGGATTTCTGTACTAGCAGTACTCATTAACCCTGCTATGTGCCAGGCACTAGGCCATTCTCTGGTCCACTACTGAAATGGATGAGCTGGCCACAGTCTGGGCCCTGAAGACTGAGTCCAGTCTCTAGCGAACCCATGTGAGTTTGTGGCCTAGGCTTTGGGTTATATATGTGCTGAAGCAAATGTCCAGGAGAACCTTCTAGTCCATCTAGCAAATAAGTAGCATTGAAAGAAGTGAAAAAGAGAGAAACACAAATGTACTTCTTACCTAATAGGCCTTATTCTCACTTTCAAATACTCCTTATTTTGATAGATTTTATAAAATATAATTGTAATGTATTTAAACAAAGTCAGAACTCCTCATTGATATTCTATAAAGTAATCATTCATTAAATAAAAACAGTGGAGAACCAAGTTTGAGTCGAACTGTGATTATTTAAATGTGGTTTGCTCTTTTTTACCAGTTCATCAGAGCACTGCAGTTAAGCAAAAGTAAACATAAACTCTTTCATCTGTAAGTGTAACTCTTGCTCCTAATGTTATATCTAGTAACTAATTTGCTATGTACTTTAACTGAGCATTCTGCTTTCCAGAATAATCTCTAGAAATTTCCTAATTTCCCATTTTCATGGGGTCATACATTTAGTTTAAAGCCTATTTTAACTGCACCTTTCTCTGGAAGCTGGTGTTTTAGGTAGCTAGCCGACATCAGTAAAGAGCAGGACATCATTCTGTTTGTGAGGCTGTAGAAACAGATTGGTTTTCTAGAGTAATGTTTTTGAAATATGTTCAACACAGTCATTTGCTCATTCTTTTATTTTTATTTTATTTATTTTTGTATGTGTATGAATGTACTGTCTGCATGTAGGTTTGTGCACCCGTGTCGTGCAATGCCGCGGAGGTCAGAAGAGGGTCTCAGATTCCCCTGGAACTGGAGTTCTCCTGGAATTGGAGTTACAGATGGTTCTTAGCCGCCATGTGGGTGCTGGGGATCGAACCCGGGTCCTCTTCAAGAGCAGTAGGCGCTCTTAACCGCTAGGCTATTGCTCATTCTTGAGCCAGCCTTCCTTGGCTACTTCCTGGAGCTGCTCCATTATTGTGCCTTAGGCAGGGGAAGTTTATATTATTAAGCTAAGTAAAATAGTTAAAAGGTAAGTCTGGAAATGGCTCAGTGGTTAACAGCACTGGCTGTTCTTGCAAAAGACCCAGGTTCAGATCCTAGCATGGTGGCAAACAACCATTCATAACTCCAGTTCCAGAAGATCTGACACCCTCTTCTGTCCTCTGCAGACACTGCACAAAATGGGTGCACATATACCATCCAGGCATAACACTCATACACATAAAATAAAAAACTAGAAAGAAATAAAAATTTTTAAAAGACAAGTGTAGGGCTGAAGTAGTATGTATAATCTCCTAGTTCTTTAAAGAATTGTGATAGTCCTTCCTCTTCCACTTTATTCATATGTACAACTTGGAATTTATAGCGTAGTGTTTCCTTCTTTTTCTTCCTAGACAGGATCTCATATAGTCCAGGTTGGCCTTGAACTCACTGTGTAGTCTAAGATAACTCTGAACTCCTCATCTTCCTGTGCCTGCTTCTGTAATTACAGTGTACCCAGGTTATGCAGTGCTAGGGATCAAGCCCAGGGTTTTGTACATGGGAGGCAAGCACTCAGCTACATCCCAAGCTTTTTAGATAAATGTTCACATACATGGTATGTTAATTTGAGTCTGTTTCCCCATATGGAGTACATTTATTTTATTTATTTTTGTATGTGTATGAAGGTACTGTCTGCATGTAGTTTGCGCATCCGTGTTGTGCAATGCCTCAGAGGTCAGAAGAGGGTCTCAGATTCCCCTGGAACTGGAGTTCTCCTGGAATTGGAGTTACAGACGGTTCTCAACCACCATGTGGGTGCTGGGGATCGAACCCGGGTCCTCTGCAAGAGCAGTTGGTGCTCTCAACCGCTAGGCCATCTCTCCAGCCCCATGGAGTACATTTTTATCTTACAACATTTATTCTAATGAAAATGTAAGGTAGACTATATATGTATATATAAATATATATAGTATTTGCTATTGGTCGGTAGATAACATTGTTGAATTAGATCCTACGTTCAGAGAAAAGGTTCTAAACCAAATTTCTATGCTCAGATTCACCAGAGAACTCAATAAAGATCCTGGTTCATACTGAAAATTTCAATGTCAAGAGTCAGTAGGCTTGATCTTAAGCGCTACCTACAAGTAGTTCCGGCTGCTCTGTTGAAGATGATGGGTGTTATGCACAGATGATAGTACTCCGCAACAGATACCCGGGAAGCCTGGGCAGATCTACACTTTTACCAATCTATACACTGTGGGGAAACATGGATCTAAGTGCTACCTGAAGACTGAGGAGCAACACACTGAATCATCTTCCCCAATGACTGATTGTTAGTTCCCTCAGGGAGCCACTGACCCCCAGGGCCAGGGCCAGGTGCCCATGCCTTCCACTGTCTGCACTTTCCCTGTCAGGACTTCTCAATTTTAGAACTTCTCTTGTACTTTTCTCTTGGCTCTGTTGGGGTCCAGACCCTGTCTTGTGACAGGGTCCATGTGGCAGTGCCCATACTGACTGTCCTTTGAAGAAGATGGGCTGTGATGGGGAGGTGACTGCCCATGACAGCAGAGCCACCCAGTGACATGCAGAACGAGCACTTGGTGTGTTCTTTCTGCTCGGCCACAGTGAGTCTCTGTTCTATGATGTAACAGAAGGGTGGAGAACACGTCTACATGGTCAATTCAACAGTGGCAGTAGTTGTGTACATACAACTTCTTCCAATTAGTATGTGCACATACATTTCTTCAAATTAGTAGTTCTCAGTCTTTTTTCTCTGTCAACGTTCCTGATTAACTTCTTTTAGGAGCATTTATTTCACCCAGTTGTGAGAGGATTTCAGGGTGGTACATAGAAAGAGTACTCCAAGAATCTAAATGCATAGGAGGAAGTCGCCCTGTTCTGCTCATCTGCTCCCTTAAAAATCTTAATGTTCAGTGGCCCAGTACCCAGAAATATTCCTAGCTTACAACACTGATGCTTGGCTGAGAAGCAAGGTAAACTCCTCACAGCCACCAGCAGAAAGGCCAGACCCTCAGCCTTCATCAGGGGTTCCAAAGTCTCTCAGTGACACATTGCACTGCCACCTTCTCCTTCCCCAGATCCATGCAGTTGATGAGTGGCAGGGAAGCCCTGGGTGCAGAAGAGCCCCCTGTGCTTGCTGAGGACCACTGAGTGACTTGCTGTCTCAAAAGGTCCCAGGGAAAGCTCAGCAAGCTCATAAAAATGGGAGTTAATGGTTATGAGCTCAATCTTTATAGTATGTCTACAAAACAAAGGACTTATATATAATTCTAAAATTAAGCAAGCTGGGAATTCTCCCAGAGCAATAATTCTGCTTGCCTCTTTCCTTCTAAGAACTAGTTTTAGTACTTTGTAAACCTGAATAAGCCACGCTAAATACAGGGCTGTAGAAATAAAACGAAGGAAAGTATTTTTAGTCATATTTTTCTGACCAGATTTACCACATTTCATTACTTTGCTGCTTACAGTTGCTTTGTGGTCCCTAAGGAAATAACTAGATGAAACTGAGAAGAAAAGCAACAAAAAGTAGGATATTCGATACACCAGGTTTTGAATACCCAATCAGGTCACATAGTGATTAAATTTAGTTCTTGTTAACCTGATTTCAAAAGCAGTTCAATTCTGAGGGACGATGAGAAGCAGAGTTCCACATTATCAGAAAATATTTTCATAGGAACATTTGGCTTTGACTTTCCTTCCCTGACGGGAATGTCGACACACCACAGGCAGGGTCTCCTTTCAGAGATCACCAAATGGCCCATCTGTCTTACCAACTCAACAACAGTCTTATGTAGCTAAGGAGAACACCACCCAGCATTCCTTGCTGTACCTTTCTCCACACATGCACACATGACATGCTTACCACCCATAGCTCTCTACCTGGCCTGCCTGGGAAGGGACAAGGGCCACCCCATCCTAGGAAACATGACATCCCTGACAGGAAGCTTCATCCTTAATGACACTTTAATGGAAAGGGACCTCAAAGTGTTAGAGAAACTGCAAGTCCAAAGAAAAGATTGTCACACATTTAAAGTTGATTGTGTAAGAAGGCTGTAAATTTCCTCTGGAGAAAAGATAGGAATTGCGTTGGGGGTGGGGGTGTTGGCAGGAAATGGATGGGAACAGGTGAGGGGAGGGGTGTGAACGAGGAAGATGGGGGCAGATTTCCAACTCAAATTGGTTCACCAGTTTTGATTAATCAATAATTCTGGGGCTGGAGAGATGGCCTAGCGGTTAAGAGCACCGACCGCTCTTGCAGAGGACCCGGGTTCAATCCCCAGCACCCACATGGCGGCTGAGAACCGTCTTTAACGGGGAATCTGACACCCTCTTCTGACCTCCGCAGCATTGCACGACATGGGTGCACAAACCTACATGCAGATAGTACATTCATACACATAAAAAATAATAAAATATATTTTAAAAAATCAGTAATTCTGCTAGAAATAGATGGGCCAGATGACCTCTCCATATCTTTCCAAAACTGCCTACTATGTTCTATGTGGCAGAATGTTAGAGCAGAGAAAAGAACGTTAGAGCAGAGAGTGACTTTCCTCCACAGAAGTCCAGTTCCCACATTTAACAGGCAGGGAACTATGGTATTATGAAAATAGATAATATTCCTCTCAAGTCTCATTTTGTTCCCTTAAAAAACCAACCCTTTATGTTGTGAAAATACCACAGGAAAAAAAAAAAATCATTCATGCAAATGAGTTGGGAAGTTCACACCCAGTGGCCTCCCAGAATGTTAGAGCAGATGATCCAGTATCTCTCCATTTCCATTTAAACACCACATCATCCCGCTCGCTTGGATGGTCTCCTGAGCACTGCACTGCCCCAGGCCAGTTCATGTCTTCCCTAGCCATGAGTCACCTCACCTTATTTTTCCTTATTTCCTGTTCTTGGTTTTTAGTAGCCTCCCTCTTTCCCTCTTCAGTTGTCTTTTCCAGTGCAAAGAAATAGGCTTGCCTGGTTCTCTCAAAGCCCAGGGATCTCTTAGGTTCATCCAGGAGGAACTATGCATCACTCCCACAAATAAGCATAAAATAGTAACAGTGCAGCCTGAATCTATACTTTGGAAAGAAAATTGTTCTAAAAATTAAAGAATCACATTCTGAGAAATGAAACTCTGAATGCAATAATTACAGCCTTTATACTATTATGCAAAGAAGGTGTTTAGTTCCTGAAAGCTAGGGGTCTCAAGATAGTTCCTTTCTAAAGGGGCTCCTTTCCCAACAGGATGGTATCCTTGAAGAAATAACACTGGCCTCAAGTTCAAATCCCCTATCCTTTAAAAGCCAAGACATTATAGGGAATTTTAAAATGCAACTTTTTCTCTATTCTGTCTTCATTGAGAATATATGTACATATTTTTTATTAATTTTTATTTATTTCTGTATGTGTATGAATGTACTGTCTGCATGCAAGTTTGTGCACCCATGTCGTGCAATGCCGCGGAGGTCAGAAGAGGGTGTCGGATTCCCCTGGAACTGGAGTTCTCCTGGAATTGGAGTTTCAGACGGTTCTCGGCCGCCATGTGGGTGCTGGGGATCGAACCCGGGTCCTCTGTAAGAGCGGTCGGCACTCTTAACCGCTAGGCCATCTCATATTTATATATTTTTAAGATATTGATATATATGTAAAATCAGTCTTGGGATCTGGTCTTACCCAGGGTTATCATTGTTCATTACTATTATTTAATGAAAAAGAAAAACTGCATGTTGAGCTGAGAATAAGAGCTAGACAATCTGTAATCTACTTCACTCTGTAAGTAGCCAGAACCTAAAAATAATCTCTGAGTCCCAGGGATGCCTATGGTTGGGTATGCTATGCCATCCCCAGCCCCTCGCCTTCTACTTTATTTCTAATTATAACAGCCTCTGGAAAGGGTTATTCAAACCAGGTCTCCCCACACTGGAGTGGTACATCTGGAGATACTGTGGTCATTTCTCTTGCCTCAGCTGACTATAGTGCTACTGTGAAGATACCAGCTCTGGAACAAAGTATCAAAGCAGTAGTTGATAGAAATACAGAGAAGTGATTCTGAGGTCTGTCTGGATGTGACATAGCTGCTACACACGTCTCTGTTACACATGTCAACTCACAGCAGCCATTGATTACCTGCTCACGATCAACCCAGCCAAAACACCAACACAGACGGGAGAGGGAATCGGAGGCCCCAACCCTATTGGAGGAGCTATTGGTTATTTGATGGAGGAGTCACTGTTCTTTGGGGACAGCGACTGGACTCAGGCTATTAATAACAATTTTGAAAGAGATCATGAAGCTGGGAGTGAGACGGGAGCTGGAAGGAGATGGTGGTGGATCAATATGATCTTCAAAGAATGAAAGTATTTCTAAAGAAATCTTGAAGTCTGTAGATTAAATTCCTGTAAATAAATTCACAAATTTAAGCATTCTGTTAATATCATAACAGAAGAAACACAGTAACCTTTTCTCTCTCAGAATGTCATGCTTCCAGAGGAAGCTAGATAAAGGGCTGTTAAATGGCTTCCACAGCTATGCGGTAGCCTACAACAATTTTAATCTAAAGCATCTTGGAAGCACTTTTTATTCTCTTTTGAAAGTTATTTCTTCTTTGAGTACTTAAGACCATGATCTCTGCCCACTTAGCTGGGATTTCATAGCCACATCTGTCCCACATCTGTCTACCGCATTTGCATCTCTGTCACCATCTGGGGAAGTTTGTGGTAGTCATCACCCTCATGTTCTATTTTTCCATCAAGCTCCGACTTCAAATCTCACAAGTCCTCATTTAACCTCAGCCTAGTGAGAAAAAATGTCATATTGCTGGTAATCTCTCCAGTGAACGTGAAAATCTCTCCACACACGTGTGATGGTCAGACCAGGGCAGCGACAGTTTAGCTTCTCTTACATGAGTATCTCTCATTCTCCATGAACTCTTAGCCTAGCTCACATGCAGCCAGCCACCAGAGTTGCCCTGGTCCATCAGAATCACACAAAGTCTTTCATTTACATTGTGTAAAATCAGGTCACTGGGCTGGAGAGTTAAGCTCAGCAGTTAAGAGCACTGGCTGCTCTTGGAGAGGACCCAGGTTCAGTTCCCAGCACCCCCATGGCAGCTAACACCTGTCCATAGCACCAGTTCCAGGGGATCCAGCGCCCTCTTCTGACCTCCATGGGCATTGCATGACACACAGAGCTGCACTTATGTACATGTAGGCAATACACTCAAGCACATAAAAAGTTTTAAATATAATAAAATATTTTTTAAAATAAAAAATAAAATCAGGTCATTTATAAAGGCCACTGTTTAGCATGAGTATGGTTCAGAGCTCTTCATTTCCATCAGCATTTGTACCTTGAAGGTTTCCATTGGCTTCTGGTGCACAACCCTTCATATTCCCCAAATGGACTTAGGAGACATTTCCACACATGTAAAGAAAGTGGTGAAGCTGATGAGTTGTATCATCTAAAATGATTACATGAAAAGAAAATCCATAAAGGAATATATAATGGAAGCAATAGGGAGGGGGGAGGACTGGGAAGTAGGTGGGCTCAGCCAGGGCGGGTACCGAATCTGCCTTTTGGGGCCTCCCATTAAAATGTTAGCTGTGTTTGAGGTTCAGAGACCCTGAGTGAGAGACACAGTGGGGTGCAGCTTCTCATCATCACCTCCCAAGAATTACAGGGTTGCAGAGTTAACAGTTTCTATCACCCAGATTTGCCAAAAGATGCAGGCTATGCTACAAGACACAGTCTTGTAGGAAGAAGACTGATGTACAGTGTGAAGAAGAATGGGGCAGATAGTGCCATAGGTGCTCGGAAGAAAGACATGCCTTCCAGAGTGTGCCTCTTGTCTGGATAGTTAGAAAAGACTTCTCTGTGAGCCAGACACCTGAGAAAACCCTAAGAAATTGACAGAGGTGGCAAAAGAAGGACCGGTGCAAACCGAAGATGTGGAAAGTTCCAGGTGCCTTGCTGTGAGAAGGAAGAGCAGCTCAGTTAGAACGTAGGCTTGTGGAAAAAGGCCCAAGAGTCACGGTGACAAGCTGTGCTGCACCGGATCTCAAAATGAGAGCCTTGGTGGGGCTTTGATCTTCATAATAAATTATAAAGGGGAAACGCACATTTTGAGTCCTGCTTCCCAGCCTAATGATGTCATTTCATGAATCTGCTGCCCTTTCTCCAGTTGAAAGAAGAACAGACAGCCTCATACTGAAAGCCAGAGATGACAGAGTAGGGAAAGAAAAGAAAGGCAGATGTTTTCCAACAACGGGATCCAACAGAGAGGCACCAGATATCTGCACTGTCCTCCACTGATTCATTCAGCAAGTATTCATCAAGTATTGCTGTGTCTCTGAATTGTTGCCTTATTGTGAAATCTTGAGTTTTATGCAAGAATGAATTCAAAATGCAGTAGTCCACGGCCTTAAACAAAGCCCTTCAGCAAACCTGAGCCAAATAAACCTGTGGTTGAAGTGAGTTGCCAAAGCCATGAAACAGGAAGATGAAGTCTGGTGTTTGTTGACTGTGGCTCGAAGGCCTATCAGTTGCCCAAAGCCGTGGGCTGGTAGGAATCTTTTCCAGCTGTGTCTGAGTGTACCCTGGCAGGACACAGCTAGTGTCTTCTTTCAAGTGTTCCAACCCTAGGAACAGCAATCAGTGGCATTGTGGGTGTAGAGGAGGATGTTGGATGTAATTCCATCCACTAAAGCCTCTGCCCAGAACCATGTTCTCCTTAGTCTGTCATGATGACCATTTGTCTGTGGAGCATCAGAATGGGTCACCTCCAACCAAGAATCAAAATAACTTGGCCAAAGAAGTAAATCTGAGTTCCTGTCTTCAGAACTATTGAGAAAGAGGACTGACTATTTATACCAAGTGAGGAAGGCCATACTGGTCAGAAGCAGCTTCTAGAAGCTTGATGCAGAAGTGGAGATTGCAGTTAATACACAGGGACTAAACTAGGAAAGAAGAAAGAAATCCCACTCCAGGTGCATTCGAGACAGTGGCTTGGCCTCTTGGGAGTCAAGCAATAGAAAACCATTCCTAAATCACAGAAGGGCCAGGACTCCTCCTTCATTTGGGAAATAGCAGTTAGAAATAGTAACATGTTCTTTCACTTTGGGAAACAAGATGGGTGGCATTTTAACTTGTTGCTAGACATGCACACGTGTACACACACACACACACACACACACACACACACACACACACTGAGCCTTGTGATACCCAATTTCTCTTTTCCCACTGCTTGATAGACTTCCTTATTTATACCTGAGTCAATTTCCATATTTTTTTTACAAATCATTTTATCTTTAATAACCTTGCAGTATTCAAAATGTGAAGGAAAATAAGTCAAGTTTGTTCCCTTTACAAAAGGTGATGCCCAGGGCTGGAGAGATGGCCTAGCGGTTAAAAGCACCGACCGCTCTTACAGAGGACCCCGGTTCGATCCCCAGCACCCACATGGTGGCCGAGAACTGTCTGAAACTCCAATTCCAGGAGAACTCCAGTTCCAGGGGAATCCAACACCCTCTTCTGGCCTCCGCAGCATTGCACGACACGGAAACCTACATGCAGACAGTACATTCATACACAGAAATAAATAAATAAAATAAAAACAAAGGTGATGCCCATCGCTACTAACACAATCCTGGTCAAAAGCAATGAAGAGTCCTAGCACTTGGGAGGCAGAGGTAGTCGGATCTTTGTGAGTTCAAGGCCAGCCTGGTCTACAGAGTGAGTTCCAGGACAGCTGGGGCTACAGGGAGACACTATCTCACAAAGACCAAAAAAAAAAAGCAATGAAGAGATGGGATTCCCAAGAGACTGGGGCGAGCAAGAAGGCTTCAAGGCTCGCAGACTGATGGTTTGGTTTCTGTTGAGCATTGGACCGGGAGCAGAGGGACGGCAGAGACATTAAGATTCCTTACAGGACAGGACGCGGTTGCTGGGTCATGAGCACCTTGAAACGTTTCTTGATGGTGATTCGGTGTCGCGAGTATCTGAGTATTTGTCATCCGGACCGGGCAGGGTAGGCGGAGCAAGTCTGTTGTCCCAGTGGATCAAACTTCTTCAGCGTATGGACGCGATCGCCCTGCTCGTTAAGGTAATACTGGAGAAACATGATCACACTTCAGCCACAAGACCCTCGTCGGTCCATAGCCAGTAGTGTTTGGCCGCCTAAAGCGTGTTCCCCGGCAATCTTCCGGTATAACCGGAAGTGCCAATTTCCATAATTTAAGTCACTGTAAGTATTTAGAGCTTCATCTGGTTAATATTCAATGACGTTCATGTTAACATGCAAATCTCCCATTTGATTCAACACCTTTTCCTCCTGTTACAGTTTAAGCTTTAGGGCCTGAAGAGATTTATGAGTTGGAGGGTGTGTTGGGGAAAGTGTTGAGGGGAGGTTATGTCTTCCCTTGCTACTCCCCTCTTCTGGGGCACCCTGGTATCAACATGGGTCTACAGTAAGAGAAGAGACAGAGTCCCCAGCTTTTACAGCTGCTCCTGGCTATGAGATTCCAGCCCTGCTCACCTGCTCAGAGCTGACCTGTAGGCTACTGGTCAGCAGTTTGCTCCCCGCAGGCAGCCTGGCGAGACCGTACCCTTGTTCAAAGGGAGGCCTGCTATGCTTGTTGGCTCTACAAATCCTCTCTTTGAGGCTGGGACTTAACGACTGGTCCTTGCGCACTGCTTCAGGAGCACCAGTGGCCCTCCCCATGTTAAGCAGATGTCCAGTGAGAAAGGACATAGTGTGTCCTGTCCCTGCAGACACCTGGGACTTTAGAGGGGACTTCTCAGTCTCCCCTCACTTCGCTTCAGGGAATCAGCAGAGTATCTCTTTCCCACGAATAGGGACCAAGGGGTGGGACAGCAGCGTCTCTTCAAGGAGACCCTAGGCCTTAAAAGTGTCACACATTCCTTCCTCAATCATTGCCTGGAACATTATATATCATGTTGCCAAAGTTATCCTCAGATATATGTTGTTTTCCCTGTCTGCCAGGCTATCTACTAAATAAATTCTTTAAACTGTAATTTTTGGCTCAGAGGAGAGATGCATTTTAAATATTGGCAGACATTGTCAAATAGAATCCATATTTCTTAATGCTCTTTGTCAAAAGGCAATGTTTGCCTGGGAAAACAGACTTATCTTGACGTTTCTGACATGTAGACAATGTACTAAGTGAAAGGTTTTCGTGCAAGCAGCGTAAACTTCGGTTAGAAATATGCATCCACGGAATTGAGCTGGCACCTCTGAAATAAGGTCTGGCACCTGCAGAAGCTGGGTGCACTCAGCTTCTCCTTTACCACAAGGAGGCTGGTAGCAGTGCTGGGGGCACCGGAGGAACACTGATGTTGGCTCTGTCTTGTGCCTGTGATACTGGTCTGATAGTCTATGCATCAGTATTCTCATCTTGGGAAATGTGAAGATCTCGTGATACTTCATTTGCCATGTTAATACATGTTAATACTACTTAGCTACATATTAATTTTTCCTCTTTTCTTTATGTATTAAACCTCAGATTTGCCCATATTCCATTAGTTTCTACTTAGTTCTTTTCTTTAGTATCTGATCTGTGATATTATATTTCATTTAACATAAACAGACTTTTGTTTCAGTCCTAGAGATTAACCCCAGGGCAAGTACTCTACTACTAAGTTACACTCCCAACCCTCATAGAAAGATTTTTTTAAAGAATTATTTGCTGAAGTTTATATAGTTTCACTCTAACAAATTGAATTTTCTGCTGCAAATTTGAATTTTGAATTGTACATAAGAGACTGCTGAAACATTATATCTTATTTTGTATGACAGATGAAAATCAAATAAATTCACAATCTAGATCATTATATGTACACATGCACACACACACATACACATACACACACATAGGTCATCATAACATTCCTAGAAGCAACATAAAATGCAGAGTTTACAACTAACTTGGAAATAGCTCAGTAAAACTGCAAGAGGGGCTGGAGAGGTGGCTCAGCAGTCATGAGTACTCACTGCTCTTGCAAAGGACCCAGTAGGCTCGTGTGTTGGAACACTTATTCTCCACTTGGTGGTACTGATTAAGAAGGTCATGGAATCTTTAGGAGGTGGGGCCTTGCTGGAGGAAGTACATCACTGGGGGTGGGCCTTGAGGGTTTATAGCCTGACCTTCTTTCTGTCTCTCTGTCTCTCTCTCTCTCTCTCTCTCTATCTCTCTCTGTGTCTGTGTCTCTCTCTCTCCCCTTCCTCTGTATGGATAAAATATGGCCTGGCCTCCTGCCATGATGGACTGGATCCTCTGTGGATCAATAAGCCAAAATAAACCCCCTTCTCATCAAACCTGCCTTCTGTAAAGGTATTCTGTCATAGCAATAGAAAAGTTACATGGGTCTATTCAAGGAGGTTGAGATATGGGAAATTTTTAAAAACAAAAATGAGAACATTTTAATTTGCATTCCCTTAATTATTAATGATGTTGAACATCTCACTCCAATAAGACTAGACAAGATCAAGAAAACAAAAGACATCAAATGCTGGAGAGGTTGTGGGGAAAGGGGAACTCATCCACTACTGGTGGGAATGTAAATTAGTACAACCACTGTGGAAAGCAGTGTGGAGAACCCTTTAAAAACTCAAAATGAGCCTACCACCTGACCCAGCCATACCACTCCTGGGTATATACCCACAAGACGCATCCTACTGCAAAGATACATGCACAGCTATGTTTATTGCAGCTCTTTAATTTTTATTGTATTTATTTATTCATTTTATGTGTACAAATGTAGTGTCTGCATGTAGGTTTGTGCACCCATGTTGTGCAATGCCGCAGAGGTCAGAAGAGGGCGTCGGATTCCCCTGGAAGGAGGTCAGAAGAGGGCATCGGATTCCTCTGGAACTGGAGTTAAAGACGGTTCTCAGCTGCCATGTGGGTGCTGGGGATCGAACCCTGGTCCTCTGCAAGAGCAGTCGGCGCTCTTAACTGCTAGGCCATCTCTCCAGCCCCTATTGCAGCTCTCTTTACAATAGCAAAGAGCTGGAACCAACCCAAATGCCCCTCAACTGATAACTGGATAACAAAAATGTGGTACATATATACAATGGAGTTCTATGCAGTGGTAAAGAAAAATGACATCATGAGCTTTGCTGGTAAATGGATGGAACTCAAAGCCATTATGCTAAGTGAAGTACATGGTCCCAGGAAAGAAAAAAAAGGTGAATGGTTTCCCTCATTTGTGGATACTAACACCAAATCTGCAGTTGGCAGGCAAACTGAGCAACTTTATTATTATATTTCATTGTATCTGAAAGCAACTGTGTTATTACAATGTGAATCTCTTAATGGACTCTAGAATTGTCCTACCACTTGTATTCACACATTGTAATTACCATATGTGGATGGAATATATGTATTCATATTTTAAAAAACAAAAGAATGTAAAGTTACACATCTTTTTACCTGCATGCAGCTTTACTGTTAAAATGTGACTCTTTAAAAAAAAATGTGACTCTCTAAATGTGTTTAGGAATCAACCTATAGTTTATTTTCAGAATTTGTCATTTTGATTTATGTGTAGAGTGTACATATGCATATTTTGGAATAATATTAAAGGGAACAAAAAAAGAGAGAAAAAAAACCCATTCAAAGAACTGACCAAAACAGTAAACTTGTGCATTGAAAAGGTTATAAAAGACTGAGAAAAAGATGCAAGATAGGACTTAACATGATGACAGAATCCATGAGCTCTCGCGGGGGTCAGGGGGATGTAAGGGGTGGGCATGGATGGGGAAATGAGTCTAAATTTGATTAAGAATGTTGTATGAAATGGACTCAATAAAAATTAAAGAAAAAAATGAGAACATTTTGAAACAAATAATATTCTTTGATCACAATGATTAATAACAAGCATGGCACCAGTCTGAGGTTGAATGGACGATTGATTGCTAGGCAGATGTCCTTGCAGAAGTACTTTCTGCATTAGGTTGTGATGACTCTGCAGTAGCTTGTGCTTCTAGAAATCTATGACAGTTCTGTAGGTTATCATAGGTAAGAACCTTTCCTTTGTAACCTCAATTTTATTTACTTTTGGTTGTTGTCATTGGCTAGACATGAGAGACTTCAGTTTGATTTTGACAGCTTTTATACTTCTTCCATAATTGTGTGAAATAGCTATGAAGAAATACTTATTCTCAGCTCTAAATTTTTAAAGATTATACTGTAAAATTCAATGTAATATACTACCTGAGTAATAATTTCTACCTTAGTGCATTAGTTACTTTTCTTAGAGCTGTGATGAAGTACCCAACACAAGCAGCTTGAAGAAGGAAGGGTATCTTCTGCCTCACAGTTTGAATGAGTAGAAAGTCTATAACGATGGAGAAGGCACGGTGCCAGGACCACAAGCAGCTGGTCACATGGCATCCCCAGTCAGAACAGAGAAAGAAGAAGGCCCGTGCTCAGCTTTCTTTCTCCTTTTTGTTCAGCTGGATGGAACTGTTGTGGCCACATTGAAGACGGGCCCATTTCAGTTAATCCCATCTAGAAACTCCCTCAGAGACTTCCAGAAGTTCGTTTAAATGGTAATTCTAAATCCCATCAAGTTAACCATCACACCTGATAAGATAGAGTCATCAGTTTTTAAAAATGCATTTACTAAAAAAAAAAAAAAATGCATTTACTTTCTTTTGACATTATTTGATTTGACATAAGAGACTCCTTTTGGAGGTGGGGTCTTTTTGTGACAGGGTCTCCCTTTATTCCCAGCTGGCCCGGAACTCATTATGTTAGACCAGGCTGGCCTTGAACTCACAGAGATCCACCTGCCTCCTCCTCCCAAGTGCTGGGATTAAAGGCATGCATCACCACGCCCAGCAGGAGACTCCATTTTTATTTCGACAATTTTATGTGTCTTTCCTAATGTGTGTAACCTAGTAGAGGTAGTCCCCCTTGTTGTAGCTTACCACATCCAACCCTCAGAGGCCTGAAGAGAGCAAAATCCTAAGGGAATTGCCTTCCACCTGAGCTGGGGAGCTGCGACAGTGACCTTCTCTCCTCTTTAGACCAAGATGTGCGCTGTCCACCACTGCCCTCCTTATCCTCTAGTTTGTAGACATCAGATCATGGAGCTTCCCGGGCTTTATAATCATGAGAATACATATAGCAAGAACACAGGTTCAGGATGCCATGAATGAAATGTTCCATCACGGAAGCAGTTACATGAACTATTTTGCTCAGCCACAGAACAAAAGGAAGTAAAAAACCAATCATTTACCAAATGCATTGGCGAGGACGCCAGGTAGGTGGATGTATTACTTACTTTGCTCGTTGCTGCCACCATGAAGGGGAAGTCACGGCAGCGGGAGCGCGAGGCAGCTGGTCACGTGGTATGCACAGTCAGAAAGCAAGAGAGCAATGACCGCTGGTGCTCAGCCCACTTCCTAGGCGATTCTAGACTCTGTCATGCTGACAGTCAGTATGAACCATCCTAGCAGATTAGAGCAAAACAGGGAAATCTCTGCTGCAAGTCTCAGGTGCTGTCTCTTAGCTTTTAGGTTGGTGGAAACTAGTGGTTTGCTAATAATATACTCCAAAGGTTTCACATGACAGTCAAAAGGTATTAGGTGAGATACAGAGGCTGGTGATAAATGACTATCAAGGGACCTAGAGATAGCCCAAGATCGCTTTGGCTCTCAATCTGCAACACTTCCACTCTGCACAAGCCCAAGCATTCGAATCATTCAGCGTGCCAGCTCTACAACCCCATGTGGCATCTCTCAGGGAACTTCAGTTTATAGCTTCCTCCCCTAATACCAAAGTCCCACCTTTGCCTGTGGCACCAGCATTCATCCTTTTTGGCCAGGTGGGTGGTAGTGAGGCCTCTGTTAAACCTTCAAAGGGTTCTAGGCTTACCTGCCCTCAGCCCAGGCATCGGTGCAGTCCCTGACCTGCAGCTTTCTAAACCAAGGGCTGCCAGCCACAAGGCTTCCCTAGATTTGTGTCCTGGAACTTGGCAGTCCACGTAGCCCAGATTTCCTCATTCAGGACATATTTCCTGAGCCTTCTCTTGTAACAAGTTATAGGGCCCTTGAACATCCAGGCTTATGCCAATCCTGTGACATCTTATGAGGGGTGTCTGGTCCCTGCTCCATGTGCAGGGTGCAACACCCTGAGGTAGGCAGTAGCTGGCATCTTACCTGTTACAGTGACTTAAGATAGTCATGGACAGTAAAGGTGAGAGCCAGAGGGGTGAGATCCACTCTTCACATATCTAGCAGGAAACCAGGTGTGGAGTCAACACGGCCACAAAATGTTCTGGGACCACTTGGGAGATACTAGGGGACAGGGCTAAAATGGAGGTCGGCAGCCATGCACCAGAAACTTCCACCCACCAGCCTGCCCCAGAAACTGGCCTCTAGACCAACCTTGGTCATATCAGAGAGAAAGAAGACCCATCCAATCCCACCCCATGAGAAAACAAAGAAAGAGAAGTTCCTCCAGACTACAGTTAGCCCAGCAGTTTCTACTCTCAGACTCAGAAACATGAGCCTGAGGCCAGATCTCTGGGCTGGTTCTCAAGAAATGCTGCTACTCAAATCTATTAAAAGCTCCCTGGAGAGTGTGGTCAGTACTTAGGATTCCACTTCATATATTACAGTCTCGTGTTTCCCAACTTGAAATAATACCACAGTGATATCAACAGTAAAAGCAGCTCTCAGAATTTGCCGATGTCAGATTTAATCTGCTATTTCCCTGGAACCTGCTGAAATTGGAAGCCGGGAGGGGAAGATGCTTATAAGCCTTGTGCCATAAGTATCCTGTAACTGCCTAAGCACTTTAAGGTGCTTTTAAGGTATTTATTGCTCAGTCCCTCATGTGTCAGAAAAGCAGCTGTGGTCTAGAAGAATAGGGTTAGGCCATTTCCAAACTTGTGTCATGTCAAAGATCATGGCTGTTCAAGGTCCCAGGGTCATATTGTACATAATAAACCCAGTATTGAGCAGAATCCACTGAAACCTGTCAGCCCAGAACAGCCATGAAAGGAAAGGCTTCCCCCTGAACGTGACTGCTAGAAACCCCATCACCCGTAAGACAAAGGGAAGCCCAACATCCTCGTGCTTCTGTATAGCATCAAACCACACAAGGATAACAAACACCTCATGGAAGACCATGTTCTTTTAAGCAATGCCTGTGCAGAGACTATGAGTCTCAGTCTTTGGTCATGCAGCAGTCAAACTAGCTGACAGTCTGTAAGGTACTGGAGGGGTCCCAGAAAGAGAAGAACGGAGATGAGCTAAATTCTTCTTGGTTTCCAGTTTTGAAAAAGAGAGGGATGCTTACTATAAAGGAGAGTGTGTTGCTAGCCGGGCAAGCTCATTCATGGACCCACAGGATATGGGGCAGAGTAGGAAGTAGAGACTCCAGACTCTGGAACTTGCCCTTAAGGTGCCCTGTTTGTATACCCTGGCATGGTTCTCAAAGTCTGTGCTGCCCAGAACTGCTTGAGAGGCTGAGTAGCCCACTCCTGCTAACTTTCTAGGCACAGTGCAAGGATGGACTGTGGAGCATCCTCATAGAAACATCAAGCAGAAGACATGCTGGGCTTCGCTATTGCTGTGTCATCTTAGGCTGGATGGGAACTGTGGCCTGTGTGTGTGTGTGTGTGTGTGTGTGTGTGTGTGTGTGTGTGTGTGTGTGTCCCAAGCTCCTTATTTTCTGTTATTGATCTCTCAGCCAGCCCCTGCTGCTGTAACAGAATACTACAGACTGGGGCTCAGAGAACAAGCGCACAGTTCTGTGTGCTAGAAGTTAGAAGTCACAGTGCATGCAGGGGCTCTAGAAGGCTACAGATTGCTATCTCTTTGTTATAGCTGCACATGATAGAGAGAAGGTTGGAGAGCATCCTGAGGAGTTTCTCAACTCAGGATGAGAGAAGGCTCCAACCTCATGATCTAATCACTCCCAAACCATTGAATACCATCTCATTGGGGATTTGATGCCAACATATGAATGCCACGAGCATTCAGATTTTTTTTAAGCATTCACTTTTTAACAACTATTTAAAGTAAATGACCAAAAGCTGGATGTGGTGGGGCACACCTTTAATCCCAGAACTCAGGAGGCAGAGGCAGGTGGATCTCTGTGAGTTCAATGCCAGCCTGGTCTACATAGCAAGTTTCAGCCAGCTGGGACTACAAGAAGACTCTGTCTCAAAAAAAAAAAAAAAAGACCAAACAAAGTGATTGAAGACCTGGGTTCAGTTCCCAGCACCCACATGGCAGCTAACAACCATCCATAACTCTAGTTCCAAGAGATCCAACACCCTCTGCTGACCTCCACAGGCACTGCACACATATGGTGCACTTACAGACATACAGGCAAAATACTCATGCACATAAGATAATAAATAAAAACTTAAGAGAAATGACTGACCCAAATCATGTAAGGAAAGAGAGAAAGCTTTTGGTATGAAAAGGGGTACTATAAGTTACATAGTTTTTTAATTCTTGGTTTTGAAATTGTCACCTTTAAAACAGAACAGTGCCTAAAAGCTCCCTCCCACTCAAGTACTGAGCTATCTAACCAAATTGCTCATTTTCTATCCCTGAATCTTAAAACATAGCTCCGACGACCAGTATTTCTTTCTAGCGTCACAGAATAGGTAAGGGTTGTTGTTCAGAAAGAGCAGCAGAAGGTCAAGGACCCAGCCTAGGGGCTAGAGGTTGGCTCAGCACTTAAAACACTGCTGCTCTTGCAGAGGACTGGAGCTGGGCTCCCAGCACCCACTTTGGGTGGTCTACAACCACCTGTAACTCCAGCTCCAGCTGATCTAGTGCCTTCATCTGGTCTCCTCAGGAACCCCCCTGACACACACACACATACACGCATACACGCATACACACAGAGAGACATATGCATACAAATAAGAAAAAAATAAAATCTTTTTTTAAAAAAAGAACCCAGTCTAGGATTAAGGGTATGTAGCTCAGTTGGTAGAATGCTTACTTAGCATGTGTAAAGGCCTGGATTCAATCTCTAGCACCTTGTAAACTAGCTGTGGTCACATATGTCTACAATCCCACCTTTGAAAGGTAGAGGCAGAAGGATTAGGAGTTCAGGGTCATCCTCAACTCCATTTGGAGTTTGATGCCAAGCTGGGATATATTAGAACCTTTCTCAAAAAAAAAAAAGTCTAAAGAGGACAAAGATGTTTGTAGAACATACAGAAAGGATTCAGCTGTGGTACATTCCTGTGCTTAAAACAAACCTGTTCCATACTGTGCCATTCACCTGGGGAATCTTCTCCCCCTGCCTCCCGCCCCCCCGCACCACAGCAGGACTTTGGGAGCATTCCTTCTAGCACAGTTCTTCTCATCCTTTTGCTTCACCAAGTTCTCAAAGGTTTCTCATGCAATCAACAAACATGAAAAGAGCTGCAAGAAGATCAGTGTTGGCCAGTGGATTCGCAGCAGAGTGGACACGGGGTTTACTTTGGAGAAAGGAGAGTTTTGGAATTCGAATTCGACAGTGGGAATATTTACTCAGCATTGTCAATGTACTGAATTATATACCTTCAAATAATTCAAAGGGTACATTTTCTACTATGTATATTTTACTGCAATAAAAATGGCCAGTTATTGAGCACAGCTACCAGTGTCCCTTTGTCACTTAGCTGGGCCAAGGCCAGGCTCTGTGTAGTGGACAGTCTCCTCCACTGGCCCTGCACATGGGGGCCCTCATGTCCCCTCCCTCCCAGTTTCCTTCTAGATAAGGTGCAGGGCAGGAAGGACCGACTTTGAGGCAAATGCACTTCGAGGTTTTGTGTGTTCCTGTAGCTTTGCGCTGTGCTTTCCTCGGCTCTGGCCCAAGCCTCTTGGGCAATTCTTTTTGGCTCATTCAGAGAATGGCGTTAAATCAAGTTCTTGTGTCCTGAATACTTAATGTAGAGCTTGTCAGCATGCTGCATTCGTGGCATTATTAGATGGTGTTTCCTGGAGTCTCTTTGCCCCAACCCAGTTTCTTGCTCTTGTTTAAAACACAGTCTGCTGGCCCCGCACGGTAGAGAATGCTAGGCAGACTCTTCAGCGAAGAGAATTTTCTTAGAGCTCAGATCTGTGAGATACTGTCCTAGAATGTCCACTGTGTTTGGTCTGTCCACATTAGCATAAGACCTTGTAGGTTCTTGAAGCTTTGTGGACGGTGTTAGGGCTAAAGAAATCAGCATGTGTCTGTTTTCTGCCCTCCCGCAGTGGCTGGGGAGTTTGCAGAAATGGACCATAAACACATTGTCTTCAGTGTCTGGTACTTTGCATATTTGCTAATCCTCATGTTAATTCTGATCTCCCCTTTTGTTGATAAGAAACCAGGTACAGGTGGCTGAGGTGAAGGCTCAGTAAGAGTGCTTGCTGCACAAGCATAATGACCTGAGTTCAAATCCCAAGCACCCATATGAAAAGCCAAGTATGCCTGCATGTGCCTATAATCCCAGTATGGGAGTGTGTATGTGTGTGTGTGTGTGTGTGTGTGTGTGTGTGTGGTGGGGTGGAGACAGGCAGATCCCAGGAACCTGCTGGCTGGCCAGCCTAGCCCTAACAGCAAGCTGTGCGTGCAGTGAGAGACCCTGCCTCGAGAGTAGAGTGCAGTAGAGGAAAAGACCTGATGTGTTCCATATAGACACACACACCCTACAAAGGGAAATAGGGACAGGTTAAGTAACTCTCCCAAGTCTCACAGTTACATGGAAGCGGGCTTAGATTCTGGTAAAGGGGGGTGGGTGGGCTAACTAATGTCTGAAGTCACTGCTTCATTGCGTTCAGAGGTCAACTGGAGGAAAAGGAGCTAAATCTCCTTATTTTGAGAGATTCAAGAACATTTTCCTTTTTTATTTATTTATATTTTTTTTATCAAATCTAGACCCGTGTCCCCCACCCTATCCCCCCACCCCACGAGAGCTCATGCATTCTGTCAAACATGCTTTTCATCTCTTTCTCAGTCTTTCTCAATGTTCTCCATGTGGAAGTTGACTGTTTTGAGCAGAAGTTTACCGTTTCAGTCAGTTCTTTGATGCAGCCCTTTCTGTTGTTGTTGTTGTTGTTTCCAATATGCATCACTCCCAACTGCTTTGGACCAAAGCTCAGGGGGCCATGCACAGGAAATACTTACAACTAGGTAATTGGCACTAGCATCCACAGATGAAGGATACCATTCGTCCTTTGTTTTTCTGGGACTGTGTTACTTCACTCAGCATGATGTCCTCTAGCTCCAGCCATTTCCTGCAAAGCTCATGATGTCTTTCTTTACTGCTGCATAGAACTCCATTGTGTAGATGTACCACATTTTCTCTATCCACTCATCAGTTGAGGGGCATTTGGGTTGGTTCCAGCTCCTTGCTATTGTGAAGAGAACTGAAATAAACATGGCCATGCATGTATCTCTGGGGTGGGGTGAGTCTTGAGGGTACATGCCTAGGAGTGGTATGGCTGGGTCGGGTGGCAAGTTCATTCCAAGTCTTCCAAGGGTTCTCTACACTGCTTTCCATAGTGGCTGTATGAGTTTACATTCCCACCAGCAGTGGATGAGTGTTCCCCTTTCCCCACAACCTCTCTAGCACTTGGTATCATTTGTTTTCTTGATCTTAGCCAGTCTCATTGGAATATGATGATATCTTAAAGTGGTTTTGACTTGCATTTCCTTAATTATTAGTGAAACACTTCTTCAGGTGTTTCTCAGCCATCTCTAATTCCTCACTTGTGAAGTCTCTGTTCAGCTCTTTGCTCCATCTATTGAGTGGGTCATTTGTTTTCTTTCTTCTTTGTTTTTTGAGTAGTTTATATATTCTGGAAATCAATGCTTTGTCAGATGTTTCTGCAGTGAAGGTTTCCTCCCACTCTGTGGGAAAGAACCTTTTCTTGAATCAAATATACATTTGTCAAGACCATAAAGGAAAGGGAAGATGATGATATTGATTAAGGAACAATCAGTTTTGCAGTAACCCTGGGCTTTCTAGCACGAAAACGAAGGACTTAAAGTCTCTGTCTCCGGGAGGGAAGGCTTGCATTTCTGAGACTGTCTCAGTGCCTAAAGAAAAAAACAACAAGGAGACCTAGGGAACGGTGAGTGCCACATAGCCTTGCTGACTCCTCACTACAGAAACTGCAACCACTGTAGAAACTACACCCAGCACCGCCATTTTCTCTCCAGCTGCTTCGTGCTGCACACTGTTTCCCAAAGCAGCTGATAGACAGACAATGTTGGTTTACATTATAATTGAAGTAACTGATAAGATAAATTTGCTTTCTGGTTTTGAAACCCACAGACATCTACTAACCTGCAAGGGAGCAGAGAAAACAAAATAAGAAAGAGATTGTGAGCCACACCAAATACTAGTTCAATAGACCCTGTCTGCCATGGCCTGTGAACAGTATAAACAGTGCGTCCCCTCCTGCAACCCAGGACTCTGGGGTCATTAACCTTGATGGTCAGCTTAATTGGATGTGGGATCAACTAAGATATGTATATCCGGGTGGATCTGGGAAGGCATTTCCAGGAAGGAATGTTAGCTGAAGCAGGTGACCTCCCCAAGTGGGCAGTTGCTTCCAGTGGTGGCCTGGATGAAGAGGTCCCAGGAGAAAGCAGTGCTGCCCTGCCCCCACCCCCACCCCACTGCTGCGTCCTACTTGTGAGTGCATCTGAGTAATTGCTGCTGCTGTTGCTGCTGCTCTTGCTGCTGCTGCCACCGCCGCCGCCACCGCCATGGCTACCGCCATCTTTTGCTGTCATCAGAACCACCTTCTTCAGCTTTCCAATGTGGACTGAAGATCAGTGGCTCTCTATAAACCCTCTAGGCCTTCAGTGAAAAACTGGAACTGCTGAGACACCCTGGCTGATAGACTGAGCAGATACCAGGTTCTCAGCCTCTCCAGGGTGTAGATGAACTACCCAGACCATGCATACTGTATAAGCCTGTCTAACAGATTCTTTCTGTAATACATATTTGTTCTAGCAGTTCTGTTCCTTCAGAAGATCCTGACTAATACAGACTGGTTTTTCTCTGAACCATTTGGCTGCGGTATCAGTAAGGAGGAATGCTTATACAAAGAACTTCCTAACTTGGGACCAGATGTCATGGTAAGCTTCTTCTCAAAACCCTGTGCTTTCTGTGCAGAGTCTAAAGTGGCATTTGACCTCACAGGCAGGTGCTCCCGAGGCTCCACCCAAAGCTGCAAGTCAGCCCAATGAGGAGCCATCCTGTGAGGGCCACACCATCACAGAAGCAGATGCTCTGCCCTGCCTTTTCCAGCCCCAGCCCCAGCCCCAGAAGAAGGGCTGCCCCACGGTGACCTCTCCAAACTCATCCCCATATCCCATGAGCATGATAAAGACCTGAGCTTGCTCTCAGCCTATGAGGCCACTGAAGAGCTATGGTCCCATGACTTGGGCAATGAACATAAAGAAGCTCAATAGAAACAGATTTTGAGTCATAAGAAATTTTGGAGGGAGGAGGGTGTTTGGGGTAGACATGATCAAGCTACATTGTATACATGTATACACTGTATACATACATTGTCAAAGAATACATTTTTAATCCAGGAGTGGTGGTGCATGCATTTAATCCCAGCACTCGGGAGGTAGAGGCAGGAGGATCTTTGTGAGTTCAAGGCTAGCCTGGTCTACAGACTGAGTTCTAGGCCAGCTGGGGCTACAGGGAGACCCTATCTCAAAAAGACAAAAAAAAATACATTTTAAAAATTCTAATAAAAAGAAAATTTTTAGTACAGATTCAATATACAAAGTTGGTCCTGGGACATTAAGAGAGCTGGGATGTGGATGGATGGCCTGGCAGGGACAGTGCAAGGGGCTGCCTGTCCAGCTGAGTGGCCAGGGCAGGTTTTCCAACCCTCCATTCTGAGGTTCTGGTAGAGCTTTTTCCCCATCTATTTAATACTGCCATTCATTGGGCTATGATGACCCAATTAGCTTCAAGTAGCTCTCAACAGGTGGCCAGCCCAGCAGAGCATGCCCAGTTGCAGCTGTATGCACCAGGTGCTTTCTACAGTGCCTCCCCCGCAGTAGTCCTGCAAAGGAGGGGGATGTCATGAGGAAGGAGGTCCTCCTGCACCCTCCCCAGGGAGGAGGAAGACAAGCCCCATTAGTTCCCTGCAGTGGGCAGTAGAAACAAGGGGAGAAAGAGAAAGAGGAGCAGAAGAGGGGTGGCTCATCTCTCAGACAGAGAATTGATCAGCTTTTACCTTCCCTGTTCTGGGGAGCTGTAAGAGAATTCATCCAGATCAGAGTAAGGCAGAGAGGGAGGGAGAGAGGGAGAAAGGGAGAGAGGGAGAGAGGGAGAGAGGGAGAGAGAGAGAGAGAGAGAGAGAGGGAGAGAGAGAGGAGATTCACTAGAGCCATATACACAGTCAGCAAGATAGTACAGAGAAACTACACAGAGGCATTCTTAGGGAGCTTCTTTTTTTATTTTTGTATGTGTATGAATGTACTGTCTGCATGGAGGTTTGTGCACCCATGTTGTGCAATACCGTGGAGGTCAGAAGAGGGTGTCAGATTCCCCTGGAACTGGAACCGTCTGTAACTCCAATTCCAGGAGTTCTCCTGGAATTGGAGTTACAGACGGTTCTCAGCCGCCATGTGGGTGCTGGGGATCAAACCCAGGTTCTCTGTAAGAGCGGTCAGTGCTCTTAACCTCTAGGCCATCTCTCCAGCCCCATAGGAGCCTCTTTTATGGAGTACAGGTTCTATGTTGACATTCAGGCAGTGTTTCAATGTCGCAGTGTCCTGGATGTTTGGGGGTATTATCAGGTGGGACACTTGTGTGGGTTCCTATATGAATGCCTATGTGGACATCTCATATTTTCTTTCTGAGGAATAAGCTTTATATTGTAAGGTATTTCAGACTGGCTGTCTGTATGAGGCAACATTTATCACCAGAGCTTAAACTCCTGATGATCTGTGCCTGTTCAATGAAGAGTGGGGTTTTAGGGCTGCTGAGATGGCTCAGCAGGCAAAGGTCCTTGCCATGAACCCTGATGACATAAGCTTGATTCTCAGGACCCACAAGGTAGAAGGAGAAAGCCAACTCTCACTTCACACACACTGGCACATACACATACATACACACACATACACACACACACACACACACACACACACACAAATTTTATTTAGAAATTACAGTGACATTCTCTACAGCATCAGTATACCCTAAGATAATTTATAGCCAGAGCTTGTTAATTCTTTCCAAAGACCTTGTTTTGAGGCAAAAGCAGCTTTGTTCTGAGGTCAGCACAGCATGCATCCCAGGACAGCGTCCATATTCCCCACTTTTGCATGTGGTGACTCAGTCTTGATGGCATATCATTCCTTGGACCAGGAGGATGAGCAGCCACCTGCCAGGGGCCTGAGGGGCGGACCCTAAGGTCTTGAGGGCCGGGGGGGGCGTCTGTGTACAAGGTCACCTGCTCAGGACAGGAGGTGCTCGATCTGTAGAGGCCCCTTTCAGTCCCCAGTAAGCTAATGCCTGCCCTCCTCCTGGGCCCGCCCTGCCCCAGCCTTGTGTCACCATTGCTCTCCAAGTCTTGTCTTGGCCCAACAGCCCTGCTATTGGTTCCTCCCATGCTGCTGTGGGCCTCCACCCTGGGGTACCCTCTTGATTGCAGAACCCTCATTTCAGTGCTTCTGACCTGTGATTAAGGCCCTTCCCAGGGGGCTGGGGGGAACCATGACGCAACAAGAAAGCCAACAAGGAACAGTATCAAGGAGTCCTTTCATGTTCCTTCCAAGCTTGTGCTGATGTCTTCTTAGGGACTTGAAAGAGCCAAAACCTAAAGTGATGTGGCCCCCGGTGCTCCCAATGGTGCTCCCACTATCACCCCAGCCAGTGAGCAGTGGGAATGAACACGACTGAATTCTACAGCCGTAGCGAGGCCTGTGCTCGAGGACTGGCTCCCAGCTCACCCGGCTCTGCCATCTTCCAGGCCAGCACCAAGGTGGTTCTACTGTCTGACTTCCACGGGAAGGGTCTCCATCCTGAAAGGGTTCACGGCACTTCAAGGATTAGCAAGAGAAGGCAGGCGGGGCTGACTGAGCTCCCCATGGCCCTCATCTGTGCCCTCCAGATGGGCTGGTCCATGACTGTTAAAATAAGTATTCTCTACACTGTACCTAACATTGCTGCATTAAAATCAGCTGTTTTGTTTCATGCAGATCAAAGCACTGGCACAGACTAGAAAGGGGATGCCAGCACAGCAGACATGAGCAGCCCACACAAAGGTGATATTAGTTCCTTCTGGCTTGAAGAAAAACAGAGACACCCATTTTCATCCTCCCACTCTATAACCAAAGATGGCAACTGATGGGGTGGGTTGCAGAGATCATCACCTTGGGAAAAGTTATTTCTGGGCATAGGATCATCCCTAAGGTCAAGGACCTACTTGATCTCCTGCATTTTTGTCATCCCAGAGCGTGGGAGGCCCCTGAGTACAAGTCTCCACAGTTCCATTGCTGTAGATACTGACGGAGGTAGCCAGGCTGCTGCAGCCCTGTGGGATGTTTGCCCAATATCCACTTTAAGAAGGCTAGGACTCAGACTGGGAAGATGGCACAGCCAATAAAGTACTTGCTGTGAAAGCTTAAGGACCTCAAATCAATCTTCCAGAAGCCACGTGCAAACCCTTGGCACACATCTGTAATCTCAGCACTGGAGAGCAGAGGCAGGGGGATCACTGAGTGGAGAGTGACTGGGGAAGATACTCAATGTTGATTTCTGGCCTCCATGTGTATGTACACATGCCTGCATGTACACCTGCAGAGAGAGAGAGAGAGAGAGAGAGAGAGAGAGAGAGAGAGAGAGAGAGAGAGAGAGAGAGAAACACGTTGAAATTAGTGGAAACTAACCTTGGGGCCTTTGACAGGCAGGCTGGCAGGGCCTGATGTAAATGTTGTTTGTACCCACTGAGTGCGTTTCCAATAGAATAAGGGTCACTGTTTGGAGATACTGGTGGGAAGACCACAGTATACTAAGATTCTTCCCCTTCATCATCCAAGTTGATCTCTTTCCAGCCTATACATTACTGTAAGCACCTCACAAAAGCCTTCCTGGATCACCCTGCTTTTCCCTGCTAACCTCCATTTGTACTTATACTAGGGTCTCATGGTGGAGCTCTGCACACTGGCTGCCAATGTTAGTTCTTCTCTGATGTTAGAAATGGAGACCATGGGGCTGGAGAAATGGCTCAGCAGTTGAGAGCACTGACTGCTCTTGCAGAGGACCTGGGTTCGATTCCAAGCACCCACATGGTGGCTGAGAACCATCTTTAACTCCAGTTCCAGGGGAATCCGACGCCCTCTTCTGACCTCCATGGCATTGCATGACACGGGTGCACAGACCTACATAGAGACGGTACACTCATACACATAAAAAATAATAAATTTTAAAAAATTTAAAAAAAGAAATGGAGACCATATGAGTCCTCAGATGTCTCATAGGCTGCTTGTGTCCCTCGCTGTCGTCTGCAGTTGTGAACCCCGTGGCCTTGCCTGCATCCTTTCAGTGACTACTATCATTTCCCTGGAAAAGCCAAGCCTCCTGCCCTGGCCTCCCGAGTTTTAGTCTTTAGTGCCCAGCCACGGGCTTTCTAGATAAGCAGCCTGGGCACCAAGCCAGGGTGTGGATAGTTCCAGGCTGAATCACACTCACAGGGAGACAAGACTCCCAGAATATCTTGGCTGCGGGCCACACGCCACTTACCTGTATGTGACATCCCTGCAAATGACTCCAGAGGGCAGATCCAAGCCCTGGTGATCAGCAGTAGGGAGACAACTGGAGAAAGAGGCTGAGAGCTACTCCCAAGCCTCAGCTGTTAGCACTGAAGCCGGGAAGTCTCCTCTCTGGTTTGATTTCCCCAGCAGCTGCAGGACCTTGGAATGAAATAACAACTTTCATGGTCCTGTAGAAGGAATCATCATCCAGCCAGCCGCAGAGACAAGATTAGAGTGGGCATTTTAAGTAGGGAAAGCAAGCTTGGGAATGTTAACAGCATTCTTCTGGATTGTAATCATCCTTCTCCGTCTGTTTACAGAGCACTCTAGTTGGAAACTCTGTCACATTCGATAAGCATGTCTGAGGAACACTGTGAGCCGAGCATTGTTAGATGCTGGAAACAGAGACAAAGGAGCCCAGGCTGGACCTGCTGAGAATGAACTCCCAGAGCCCTGACTGTGACTGACTCTGCGCTGTGCTTCTGACAGACGGCCACACAGGACTCACAGGCAAGGAAACTGAGGGAAGCCTAAATCTGTTTCTCGGTAATAGCCTGGGTGGCCTGCCAGTCTGCAGCCTCCAAGTCCAGCCATGCCCTGGCTCTTCCTGTCAGCATGCCCTCTGAGACTCCCCACTCAAAGCCAGCAGCAAGTCTTCCGTATTGAAAAGCAGACCAGGGCCATGCAGACAAGACAGGAGCTGGCTTCCAGGGAGCCAGTGACATACACCACCGTTCAATGTTCTTCCTAACACAAAAATGAACTGTTCCCTGTCCTGGCCCTCTGCAAGGACCCATGTGCTTCACCCTCCCTGGGGCCTCCCTTTGGCTACTCCAGTCACACAGATCATTTTTTCCCTTGGAAAGCTCACAAGAGAGAATACATTCCCACACTCAGAAGGACCCAGAAGTGCATTTCCAAGTCATTCCAAGCATTAAAGGCTCAAAGTTTTTCATGTTAAATGACTTCATTTGGTGACAAAGACAAACACATTATTATTCACTCTCGCTTTAAAGAAGAGAGCATTTCTTTTAAAAAGCTAGTTAAGTTCAATACCTTTCTGTCCATAGTCTCAATACACATTTAAGAGCCTCGCCTTTCTGTCTACCTTCTCTCTGGCCCTTGTCAAGGCTTGTGGTGATTTATAATCTGCGAGTCTTTGTTTTAATATCCGCAGCTGTGAAGCTGAGACACGACCTAAGGTTTACTTTAGGAAGTTCGCTCTTCATAGAATACTTTCTCAGAACAGCGTGGCCTTGGGTTAAAGGGGGGAGGGGGGTGGAGCACGGAGTTTCCTTTTGGGTCCATGATGCCTCAGTGTAGACATGATCTTGGTGTACAAGTGACCATAATAACCAATACAAAGCCCACTGCCAGTCATCCTGGGCCCTGGGCAGACACAGAGGTAATCCAGGCAGGAGGAGAATCCTTGCCTTTCTCTCAAATGGCCACCCTGGCTGCTCTCTGACCTTTCCCTGTAGCAACCTCCACCTTGGCTCTGATGTCTCAGACCTCTGCTCTTTCTCTCTCTGAGTCTACTGACCTCAGAGGACAGGGCAGCTTCGTTCTTCATGTATGAGCTCTGTTATCTCCTCCGCTCTGCGGTTCTCTCTCACTCTGATCCAGCAAACAGCACCCGTGCTCCACACAGCTGGTGCTGATTACACTCGGGAGGGAAACTTGCCCACACGGCACTTGTGCATTCCTTCAGACTAAGGGGTGTGGTAGGCTGATGAATGACCTCCCCAAAGATGACCAAGTCCTAATCCCTTGGACCCGAGTAAAATCATATGGCAAAAGGCACTTTCTAAATTGATATAATTATCAATCCCTCCCTCTCCTCCCAGCATCCCCTGCTACATACCCCTCCCAACTTCATGTTCCCTTTTCACAGCCCACTCAGTCCAGTCACTGTTGAGCCTATTTGCATGGAGGCGGGGCCATCCACTGGAACATGGGAAACCTGACAGGGCCACTTTCCCGAAGAAAGCTGACTCTCTTTTTTTTTTTTTTTTTTTTTTTTTTTGGTCTTTTTGAGACAGGGTCTCCCTGTAGCCCCAGCTGTCCTGGAACTCACTCTGTAGATCAGGCTGGCCTTGAACTCACAGAGATCTGCCTGCCTCTGCCTCCCAAGTGCTAGGATTAAAAGTGTGGACCACTATGGTCTGACAAAAGCTGACTCTTTTGACCCCAGCAGCTTTCAATGCCAAAGCTCCTCAGCTATGGATGGGGTTTCATGAGCCCTTCCCCCATCCATGCTAAATTGTTGACTGGCTTGATCCTGTGACGTGGTGTGTAGGCAGCCATGGTTGCTTCGAGGTCCTGAGTGCAGTGGCCCTGATGTTTTTAGAAAACACCATTGCCAAACACCAGGCATGGTGGCACATGCCTTTAATCCTAGCACTTGGGAGGCAGAGGCAGGTGGATCTCTTTGAGTTCAAGCCCAGCCTGGTCTACAGATCAAGCTCCAGGCCAGCTGGGACTAAAGGGAGACTCTATCTCAAAAATACCAAAAAAAAATAAATAAATAGAAAACACTGTTGCCTAGCAGTGGCTCTTAGAGTCTTTCTGATGTCCTCTTCCACAATGTTTTCTAAGCCAGTGTTATGTAAACATCCCATTTAGGGCTGAGCACTCCACAGTTATTCTCTGAACTCCATATTATCAATGTCTGCTGTGGAAAGAAGCTTCTCTGACGAGGGCTGAAAGCTCCACTAAGCCATGGGTCTAGAGACAAATATGTAAAGGCAGCTTGGCCTTATCCCATCTAGCAAAATGATAGCAGCAGTTTCTTCTAGGATCCCTGACCTCCCCAGGCCTGGGCTTTTGGCGAGGTTTATAGTACCAAACATGGGTTCCATCCTGTAGAGTGGACCTTATGTGAGATTGCAGATTCTGAGTCAGAGAGATATCAGGGTTGAGGGAATGGGGATAGCTAAATGTAACCACAAATAAGGTAGGGTGATGTGTTAATCAAGGATGACCTTGGAGTGATGGGGCCCCAAGCCTAGGGCCGCTCACGGCCACCAGAGCTGGGAAGGGGAGGAAAAAGTTTGACTCTGTTGACCCAAAGAGGAGGCCAGCCCTGTGACCCTAGCCCAGCGAAGCTGACTCTGGACTTGCAGCATCCAGAATGGTAAGAGAGTCATTTACATTGTTTTAAGCTCCTAAATGTGTGAGGCTTTGTTAGAGTAGCCACGCAAAGTTAATACAGGGGATTTGATTTGTTACATTTCTGTTGCTCTGACAAAACACCTAACAGAAGCAGGTGAAGGGAGGAAGGATTTATTTGTCTCACAATTTGAGGGTTTTTTAAGTTACTTTTCTATTGCTGTGATAAAATACCACAACCTTATAGATGGAGGAGTTTACTTGGTTTACAGTCCTAGACAGTTAAGAGTCCATCATGGCAGGTAGGTGTGGCAGCAAGCTTCAGGCATGGCGACCCGAGCAGGAAGTGGAGAGCTCACATCTTCAGACACACACAGGAAGCAGGAAGAAACTGGAAATGGGGTAAGGCTCTCAAATCCCTCTCCCACTGATGTGCTTCCTCCAACAAGGCTACACCTCCTGAACCTTGGCAAACAGTGTAAACAACTGGGAAAAAAGTGTTTAAATACTTGAGTCTACAGGGGACATTTCTCATTGGAACCCCCACCAGGGAACAGGCCATCATAGCAGAGAAGACTTGGTGATGACGGGAACTGGTGGCCATGATTGATTCCTTGCCACCTCACACCTTGGCAGAAAAGGAAGCAGAAGGAGATGCTTGTGCTCAGCTGACTCCTTCCTTTTCTCTTTTTGTTTAATCTAGGACCCCAGGCCATTGGATGATGCCACCCACCTTCAGAGCAGCTCTTCCCTCTTTAGTTAATACTCAGGAAATGCCCCCACGGACATGCACAAAGGTGGGCTTCATGAATGCCCTAGGTGTTTCTTAATCCAGTCAAGCTGAATCACATTAACCATCACAGTATATTTCAATAGTTTGGTCTCCATGAAGCATAATGTGTGCTCTCCAAGAGAAGAGTCCTTGGGACCAGGGACTAAGCTGCAGTTGTTGAAGGATGAAGGGCAGATCTTGAGGAAGGCATTTTCCACCCACTTCCAGCAGAGTCTGCCTCAGTTTCCTAGGACAAAATTGGCTCCCTGCCTAGCCCACTGGGGGACTATACCCAAATCATTTTCAATAGGATGGAATTAGCCCATTTTTAGATGTCCTCAGTGATTTTTTTCTTCAGCAACATTTGTCAAACCAACTGGACTGAGTATCACAATCCCATAGGAGCCTTTCTGAAATGGCTGTTCCAGGGACTTCCCCAGAGATTTGAGTGAAGGAGCGTGAGGTGGAGACGGTACATTTTCACTTTAGAAAGCTCCCTTGGTCATCAATGGGGTATAAATCTTAAATGTCCCCCAAAGGCCATGTGCTATTAGAAGGTGGTGAAGCCTTTAATAGGTGGGACCTAGCAGAAGGTTTTTAGGTCACTGAGGACGTGTCCTCAAACAGGATTATGGGACCCTGGTCCCTTCTGCTTCTCTTTTTTCCTATCATGAAGTGAATGGTTTTTCCCTTCTGCTTGCCATATGCTCCCACACACACACACACACACACACATGATGGCCTCAGGGACTCACTTTCCATCTTTTCTGGTGACTACATTTTGCCCCAGCAGACTTCAGCGGCCGTTGGACAACAAAGCGAAGTGGGTTGATTCTCTCACGGATCAGATCCCCTGAGCTAATGAGACTGGATCAGAAGGTCCCAGTTGCCATTTGTGGCAACAGCACTTTGGTGATGACGGGTAAGGATTCTGCCATCTTTATGAAAGGGTCCGGGGCTGTCGTGGACGTGCACTTGTCCGCTTTGTCACTGCCATCGTTCATTTATACTTTTATTTTTTCTTTCTCAAGTAATTTCTTTGTTTAGTCCTCAATAAACCTTCTTTTATTGATTTCCATTTATTTCTTGCAAGAAATTCAAAGGCTTAATGTCAATTTCAATTCCCCCAAGCTGGTAGCAATTGAGAAAAGTGCTTTTTTCAGATCAATACTCCCTTTTGACTTGACATTGAGCAATCAATAATGACTTGGCATATGATTTCACTACAAAGACTCAGGGACCAATAGGACTGCAGCCCAGGGAACGAAACCCTGTACCAGGTGTTTATGTAGAGGCAGAAGTGCTTGAGGGAGCAGAAAGCTGCCCTTCCCATAGCGTCTCATTAGCCATGGAGCTCATTATCACTCTGCCAGCAGGAAGGAGTGAGGCCCATTTGGCAAGAAGCACTTCGGTGGCTCATTCTGTCAACCCCGCGGCCACACCTCATTTCCCTCTCGCTGATTTCAAATTGACAACTTCGCTGCTCATCTCAGCAACTTACATAGCACTGAAAACAATCCACAGTTCCTCACTAACTCGTTGGGATACTGTCTTAGTTGACAAAGAACTCTTAGGTTTGTTAGATGTTCCAAACATGGAACCCAGTGACTCCTCCAGGGCTGCCTAAAATCTCTCTGTTGACTCCTCTCCCACCTCATCCCTTCTGAGACCCCCATCGTAGTTTCAGGGACCTCTTCCAGCAGTAGCTTTCGGCTATATCCCAACCCTCCCATACCACCACCATATGGACCTGAACAAAGTTTCCTTAAAAGGTGAGAAGAGAAAAAAAAAAGGTTAGAAGAGCAAAGAGGGATTTTTAAGGTGAAGAGGAGGGTCTGTACCCAGGAGCGCTGCCTCCTCGGGTATAGCAGGAAAGCACTAGAAAGAGGGTTAAACCTCACAGGTACCACTCACCTTCGCCTTTCCACATTCTGCATGTGGCTGGAGTTCCCTTTAGAGTTTGCACTCGGGTTCCAGAGTAGCCTAGGCTGCGTAGACTCTCCCCAACATGTCTGCAGGCTCATCTTCTCCTCCAAGGTCTTGTTTCCAGGCACCAAGCTGTCACTGACTAGTAGTACAGCAACACTCATACACTCATTCGCACATTACACACTCTCACCTGCTCTCACCCTTTCACACACAGTCTTGTATTCAAACATGCTCACACACACTTTGACACTAACACATTCATACATATACTCTCCCACAAAGTATATGTGTGAGATATATATTCTCTCACACGCACATACATACTCACTCTAATATGCTCACATGCACTCTGACACATTCACACACATATACTCACATATATACTCTCACTCCCCCAAGACACTCACATAGACACACTCACTCCCAAGTCCAACCTTAGTGACAAACAAGAGTCAACACTAATTCCTGGAATGCACTGTCCCAAGATTCCCAAATTTGTGAGACCGCGAGTGTCTGCCTGGAGATGACAACACTGCTTCACTTCAGGCAGAGCATACTTTTTTGCCCCTCCCCCCAAACCTCTTTGAGCCATTTTAAATTATGGGCCATCCAGGAATAAGGAATGGGATCATTTCTGGGACACCTGTGTGCTTCCTTAACATCACAAAGATGGAACAAAAGCTTTACTACAACCCCTTCAGGGGTTGGAGAGATGGCTCACTGTTTGGATGAGGAGAGGACCTGGGTTTGATTCTTGGCACCCACATGCCAGCTAACAACCATCTGTAACTGCAGTTTCAGGGCATCCAGCACAGTCTTCTGCTCTCCATGGGGGCTGTAGGAATTTACATACATGCAGGCAAAACACTCACATACATAAAACAAAACAAAAATTAAGACAAAAAAGACTAACCACTTGGAGAGGCTTGGGAGGGCAGGCCATCTCCTTCAGTTTGGGGCAGAAGGGAGGTAGCAAAAATCTGAGGGTGAAGTGTCACTTGCTCAGGGCCGGTCTCATCTCTCCCATGCCAGCACTGATGGCTCTACCAGCTGCCCACTGGTTGGCTTCAACAACACCTTCTGAAAACCCAAACTCAACTGTGGTACAGTTCTAGTGTATGTGCTATTTCATGTTATAGTCTCCCCAGGCAAGTCCAACCTCCAATTCACTGGCCTATGTATCCCAGGATAACTATGAATGTGGCCCAATATATTTGCAGACCATAATGTCATGTCAGGGTGCCAAACATTTGGACACCTATGGTACCTTGATCACCTCTTGGGATGCTATTTCTCAAAAACAGTTCTACCTAGTAGATAGCAAGATGTCTGAGCAGGTAAAAGCCCCTCCTAGCCTGACGATCTGAGGTTGATCCCAGGAACTGATGCTGGAAAATTTTCCTCTGACCTACACACACGCACACACACAGACACACACACACACACACACACACACACAGATGTCATACACACATATATGCACCAATAATAATAAATTTAGAAAGAACAGTTACATCTTAAGATTTTCAAAACAAAATAATTTCAGTCCAAGGTATTTCCTTTCAAGAAGGGAAATACATATAATACCAAAAGAATGATAGACAGATGGGAGCTAGATAGACATAAACAAATTGATCAGTGGATAAAAATAGATGAAGGAGAGATTGATGGATGCATGATCAATCAATGAAGAGAGAGTGGATAGTTACTCTCTCCAAAGCTAACACAGTCCAGCCCTGCTCTCCTTCGAGCTTACGGCTTTCCTTTTCCCACACAGCTGTTCCTCCAGCAGAGAAGAGATGGCTGCACCGACAACTTCATCAGGGATCTCAGACCTGCGGATTCCAAGGAAATCCACACTAGCATTCATTATGGGCTCATCTGGACCCTGGGAAGCAGCGGGAGCAGCAGCTGCCTTCTGAGGCCTTTCCAATGGGCCTGAAGTCAGCACACCGAGACTTTCTTTGCCCACCCTACCACAAACTTTCCAAGTCTCCATCTGGTGCCTCCTGTCCTTCCAGAGCCCTTCCCACAGGGCCCCTGTGGGGAACTCACAGCTCTAGGAAGGTCTGAGAACACAATACAAGGATAGATCCAAGAACAGAACATAGAGCCAAGACACAGATGCGCGCAAACTGGTGTCCAACGGACCTCACAGCAGCTTGTGCTGGACCTGAAAGGACGTGAGGAATCACACCTTTCCTCAGTACAAAACGGCAGGGACTGACTACAGCCACAGCTTTGCCCATGGTGTAGAAGTCAGTATACCATCTCAAGTGCCCTCAAACAAACAAAAAAAAAGGAAACACTCTGGGGTACAACTATCGCAGATTCCAACTGACACACATTCCACATCCACACTTTATTTGCCTGACATATCTACATCTTCTTCCTGAACCTTAAAAGCCTGCAGACAAGGCTTCACAGATCCCATGGCCTTGATCAATCTCTCTGTAACAATAACCACAAACCTTGCTTGTTCCCTCTTTGAGAGGGAAGGAAAGGAATTCAAATGTCACGCCATGTGTTTCTACTTATACCTAACTTATATTTAGGATATGCCTATTCATCTTTGTTTTAAAATTACATTCTTTTATTTATTGGAACGGAGTGTAGGGATGGGTGAATGCATGTGTGTTATGGTTCATGTGTGGATGTGGGTAGACTGTAGGCATGTATGTAGAGGTCAAAGGACAACTCATGGGAGTTGGTTATCTACCATGTGGGTTCTAGAGACAAAACTGAAATCATATGGATTGGTGGCTGGTGTTTTTATACACTGAGCCAGCTTGACGGCCCCAACCCCTGTTCATCTTTGTTACCTGTTTTTCCTTATGAGAGAAAGAGGGAGAGGGAGAAAGAAAGAGAGAGAGAGGGAGAGGGAGAGGGATAGAAAGAAAGAGAGGGAGAGGGAGAGATTGATAGATAGATAGATAGATAGATAGATAGATAGATAGATAGATGATAGATAGATGATAGATAGATAGATAGATAGATAGATAGATAGATAGATAGATAGATAGATAGAGAAAAGCTTTTCTTGGTTTGGTTTCCAGCACTCACATCAGGAAGCTCACAGCCACTTGTAACTCCAGTTCCGGGGATCTGATGCCGTTTGGGGGCTTCTGAAGGCACTGCATACACACGGTGCACACACATTATTCTTAGGGGCTCATACACACATACACGTAAAATAATCTTTTTTTAAAAAAAAAGAACAAAGTTGCAGAGAATTGCATAGCATAGATAAAAAGCCACATAAAAATAAAGTCAAACTCCAGCTAGACAACAGGATTGGGTGAGCAATCCCCTGAATTTTATGCCATTTAGAGAATGAGTAGTTGGTTCAAATACAGCGTTTTCTCCCCACCGTGAGTGTAGCATGTCATAGAAGCCATTTTTCCATGGGGTTCTGTTCACAGATACAAAATTCAAGTAGCTAAAAAGTTGAAGCCGGCCTCTCTGCAGGAAGCGCATGCAAGGGTCACTCCAGGCTAGGTGCACACCCTGATGTTGAATAGTGCTCTTGGCTTCCCACACAGGACAGTTCCTGTACTGAGGACTGGAGTAAAAATAACCTCCATTTTTATAGACTAGTATTTTTTTCCAAGGCTTTGGCTCATAATCTTATTAAATGGAACAGTTCAAAAATAAGTTTTCCTGGGAAACTCAAAACAGGAAAAGGCAAGAAGGTCACACTTCTGGAGTTCCAGCAAGTCCCTCTGTTGGCCACCTCAGAGTTGACATCCCACAAACCCTCTCCAGAGGTTCTGGGCATCCATTTCCGTGGTGTCTCTGCCTGAATGTGAACAATCAGCTACACAGCTGATTGAGGACTCAACTCTCTGCTATTCCACCCAATACCTAACTCCATGGAGGACAAGCCCATCTTTCTGCTTCAGTGGCCGGAAAGTTTGGAGAGCTTTGGGACTTTGCCCACCTTCAGCCAGTCAGTACAGTCTGTCCATAGGCTGTGTACTCACTGGGCCCAGCCATGCCTAAGAGTCCTACCAGAGCCCTGGCTTGTCTTCCTGGTGCGTTCAGCTGTGTCCTCAATGGTGCTCCAAACCCCACCTCCTGGCCTCTCGTCCAAGCCTAGTCCAGGGAAGGGCTGCCTCAGCTTCTCTACCTCCTCTGTTCCTCTTGGCCACCTGCAATCTCCACACCACAGTGATCCAGGCTCACAGCCTTTCCCTGACTGTCCAGACATCCTCGTTCCCAAAGCCCCTGCAGACTCCTTCCGTGCCTGACAAATGTCCTACCCACTCACGCCACCCTGCTTCTCCCGCAGAGCACTCTGCACTCCATCCCATGCTTCCCTTTACTAATGGGACACAATTCATTATTCATTATATTTGTTATTTATTGTCTGCTCCCAGGTCCCCAGCCCTGAAGCGACCAGTTCTCTGCTCACAGCCAGGAAAGCTGATGGTCTGGCCCAGGTTGGGAGGCATTTTTCCTTGACCATTTGGGATACAGATGCCCCCAAACGGTCCAAAGTTCTGCACTCGTACAGCATCGTTACGCTCTTCAAGAATCGAATTTGGTCATTTGCCTTCAGGAGGCTGCATAAATTACATTATTCTAAAAAGCAGAACATTGTGCTTGCTTCCCGACTACAGGCTGCTTGGGGGAGATGTTGCTTTTGTAATGTGCTCCACCTCCTGGGACTCCTGAACCACAAGTGAACTGAAGCTCGCAGCTCTTACAACTCGGCAAACGACTTCAACTCTTTATTAATGGGCTCGCCTTTTTTGCCCTTCTTACAAGCTAAGGTAGCCCAAACTTCTTCCTTTAAATGTTTGTGACATCCTCCCTAATGAGTTGGAGAGGGGGATCAATGTCTCCTTCTAAAATGGCTTTGTTTCTGTGCGGCCTCAGCTCCTGGGTGCTCAGTTCCTCCATACAGGTCCTGAGAGCAGTGAGCCATAGCATCCAGAGTGGGATCTCCACTACGCACTGAGTTCCCTCCTGCAGCTGCACCCTGACTGGTCTCCAGCCCACACACCCCATCCTGTCCCTGTCCAAGGACCTCTTCCACATCCCTCCCCTATTCAGGGACTCCCATACCCGCTCCGGCATTATGAAACATTGCTTCCCACCAAGACAAACTGGCCTCCTTCCCCAGGAACACCCCTGGCTTTGTGCTCTCAGGTACCCAGGCAGGTTCTAAGGTCCTGAAACATATTACAGCTGCTGCCCACGAACTTTGTTCTATACTGTGAGCTCCCTGAAGGCTATAGTCCATCTGGAAGATCTGGTACCCTAGGCCTGGGAAAGATGAGCATTTGTGTGGTATTCTCTTCTGTCCTCTGTGGTAGCCACGGGCCCCTGACGTAGGTGGCTACAGAGAGAGAATGTTAGAACCTTCGAAGAACTTGGAGGAGCTATCTGAACCCCAGCTTCTCTGGCTCAGGACTCAGAACCAGAAACACTTGTCTCCAATCAGTGGTTTTCCAAGCTCTGGTTCTCCTGGTGGCAATTGACAAGGCTGGGGAAAAGCACTGGACAGAATCACGGCTTTGAAAGAAGCCTGCGAATGATGGTTTGTGGTCTTGGACAGACGGCATCTCTCAGGGCCTAGGACACCTGTATTTGTCACTTTTCTGTTGCTGTGATAAAACACCATGACCAAGGGAACTTAATCAAAGGAAGAGTTTATTTGAGCTTACAATTGACGGTTCCAGAGAAACAGAGTCCATTGTGGCGGGAGGCATGGTGGCTGGGGCCGGAGCAGCAAGCCGAGGGTCACATCTCGAAATGAGCACAGGAAGTCAAGAGAGAGAGCTAGACTGGAGACCGCAAGGCTTGTTAAACTCACTAAGCCTGCTCCCAATAACGTACTTCCTCCAGCATGGCCACACCTTCTAAGACTTCCAAGAACAGTGCCACCAACTGGAGACAAAATGTCTGAATACTTAAAGCCTATGGGGGACACTATCATTCAAACCACCACAACACCTCTATTTCAAACCATCTCAGAAGCAGCATCTCAGCCTCTCAAAGGTGTACGGCACGATGGGCAGAAGTCAGGCAAGGGGGTGCAGTTGCTATGCTCTCAGGGTTGTGTGTACATTGATAATCCTTCATGGACAGAACTATGACGGACAATGGCAGATGTCTGGGGGTACTCATGTGCCTGGTCCATGGTGACTGAGCAATCTGAGACACTGCCGTAATATATTGTTTCTTCCCACCCAGGAAACTGTGATATCAAGAGGAGATGCTAAGAACTTGGAAAACAAGCACTGGTTAAAATACTCAGGTGGCTCTCTGTGGGTGTGAGTCTAGCCTGGTCTACACAGCAAGTTCTGGGCCATCCAGGGCTACATAGTGAGTCCTTTCTCAAAAACAAAACAAAACAAAATAACATAAATTCCAACGGGGGGCGGGGATAGTGCAGCAGTGTAAGCGTGACTTCTCAAGGCCCCATGGTAGCCTGCTGAAAGTGCCCAGCCTTTGAGGAGCACAGCAACATGCCTGATACCCGTGCAGAAACATGGCTGTAGCATACCTGCTCTCCATGCCCTCTGGCCTCCAGCTGCATATGTCACCTGGTCATCAAGCTGGGCTATTCTGGGAGCTTCACTCTTCCCCCTCTACACATGTCTGCTTGGGTGCCAAGGCTGCATTCTAAACTGCCAGGACCTTAGATCCTTTAACAGGGCTCCTAGAGAGCACCCCAAACACCCTGAGCCCTCAGAGAGGTTTCTTTCTGATGGTCTGAGCACCCTTGCTCAATGAGAGGTCCCGAGAGGAACACTGTAAGCCAAGTAAGAGGTGCCTCAAGCTCAGGAAAGTGAAATCTGTGCCTCTGTCGGCTCCACACATGACATGTGAATGGATTTCGATGAATAACAGTTCAGAAGAAAGGAAGGTAAAAGCCAGGGTCCAGGGTCTGTCCGCTGTGGACAGACAGTTTGACCTAACATTGTTTCTCATCTCCAATGTAGTATGGTTGTAGGGTGTGTGTGTATGTGTGTGTGTGTGTGTGTGTGTGTGTGTGTGTGTGTTGGTATGTTAGTATGAGCGTACATGTAGGAATGTGAATGTGAGAAGGCAGACAATACAGGCTTTGGGTTGACCTCTGCCCACTGTTTATGACCGACACTCCCGGTTTGGTTGTTAAAGTTCTTCTGTTGCATTCTGTTTACTTTGTTTTGTTTGAGGACTAGTCTCACTCTACGGCCCAGACTAGCCTGAAACTCACTTTGAAACACAGTCTGGCCTCAGACTCATGGCAGCCCCCATGCCTCAGTCCCCAAATGTGTTACAGGTGTGACCCTCCACAGGTAGCCAGCCCTTCAGTGCTGTCACTCCCTAAAGGCACAGTCATAGCTTCCTGTGATGGAATCAAGTTCTTACTAACTGTAGTTTCCCTTCTGAGAGAGAACAGCCCTGCTAGTCTCCGGGACCCCTCACTGTCCACTAATCCTCTGGCGAAGTAAATTTTGCATCCTCTGTATTTTGCCATAAGGAAAAGGAGAAAAGAAATATACGCTTATTGAATTTATTCTTCAAGTGCAAGCTAAAACACTGAATTTTGCTCTATCTCTTTTTCCTCAACTGTTACTACAGAAATTGGCAGCTCATATAAAGCCTTCAGAGGCAAGGACCCTTCCTACACAGAGCTCCCCCAAATGAGTGCTCATGCGGTTCCCCCATGCAGGCCTTCCTGAGCTGGAAGCTGGGCTGGAACTCTCAGAATAAGATACTCCACAGAAAGCAGACCCCGGATGCCCGAGAAACCTCCAGGATCTAGGTCAGAGGGGTCTGCAGGGAGGTGTCCTAGACCCAAATCACTGGCCACCTGAGTGTGCCAGGCATCTACAGCCTCCCTCTCAAGGAGCCGTCAGAGAGGTCAGCCTCCAGATCCTCCACGCAGTCACTTGATGGCTTTGTGAAGGTTCACTAGGTGTTTCTTTACACTGAGGAAAACTAAAATTTGGAGAAGAACTGGCCTACAGATGATCCAGTTTTAGGGTGAAAGAAAGGAATGTTTACAATAAGTAGGCGCATTGATCAAAAGCACCGGTTTAAAGAATGGTGTAGCTGTCTCAAATTTACTCAACCTCTTATTACACAGTTCACTTCAGTTTCATCTCTCAGTCTTCAAAGAAATGCCAGGGTACTGGACGGGATGAAAGGAAGAGTGATTATAAAGAAGAAAATGGCACCATAGGAGGTTTGAAATGCTGGGAGGGGCTGAATATGGAAGGCCTGGGAGTCGGAGGCTGGCCTGCAAGTCCAAGTCGGGCAGGGTCTGCACAGAACCATGTGTTCCTGTGTGTCTTCTGGAAGTTGAGCTGGACACCTGGGGAATGTACTTTTAAACAAGAGAAAGTGTGACCCTGATCCAGCAAAAAATTCAAGTCCTCTCCAATTGCCTGAACAGAGTCCCTACATATGCCCAACTCAGAGGCGGGAACAGAGGAGACAGTTCATTCTTTTGATTCCCTCTGAGCTGCGCTTCTGTCAGCACTGCTAGATGGTCACCTGGAAACACCAGCCCTCCTCAGCAGCATGAGGGAAGAGACACAGCAAGAGGCAGTGGAAGCTTCAGAAAGAAACTCTGGAGCTTCTGAAAAAGATCCTGGAGTATCGTAGAGACTGCAAGTTCCATGTGATGACTTCTGGTCCAGAGAGAACTCTGCTTGGCCTGGACCACAGAATCCTGCAAGGGTGTCCCAACTTTTAACATTGAGTCATGACATTGTCATCTACAAAGTTCCCACTCATGAGTCTTCCTATCAAGTTACTAAACAAAATGCAAAACTAATCTCATGATATTTTGAGTAAATTTATGATTCTGTGTTACATGGCACTTGTGACTGTCCTTGGCCACATGCTGTTGTCAGGCCATGGGTTGAACATGCCTAGAAGGTAAATCAAACTTTTGTTGTGAAGATGGAAAGGAGAGTGAAAGGATGGGGGTCGGGGGTGGGCAGGCATCTGCACACTGGTCTCCTGTCTACGTCGAGACTCTGTTTACCTTATCTCATTCCACTCCCCAGAGGGAGCTATTTGTTCACAGTTTGGGGGAAAAAAACAAAAAAGGAACTTGAGACCAGGAAAGATTGGTGTGGAAGTCTGGACTTCATGCCTGGACTTCGTGCCTGGACTTTGTGCCTGGACTTCGTGCCTGGCTGCTGGCTCAAGCAGTTTTCCAGATAGCACATAGCTGACCAATTCAACTCCACACAGTTCAGTTTCACCTGCCTGGACACATGGCTAGGGACTAAAGCTGTGGCTAAAGAGAGAACACGGTTTAAGACAGAAACACTGTTTAGAGAAAACTTACTCCTCATGTAAAAACTCATCCAGATGACAAGCTGCCTTGAGACAATATGAAAATGGAGACTGGGGTGTTTCTTCTGTATCTTTCTCCTGAAAAGTCTGTCAATATGAATATTTAACTTTTATTTTCAGAAATATGACTGGTCACCTTGCATTTTTCAGGGAAGCTGTAGTGTCCAATGGTTGTATTGTTTAGCATGAAAATGGCCCTGTAGGTGTGTTTTTATATCAATTCTTTTATTTTGCAGGGAGGGCATTACCAAGGTGTGTAGAGATCAGAGGACAACATGTAGGCGTTGGTTCCAGCATGTGGGTACAGGGGTTGAACCCAGGTGGTCAGTCTTGGCAGCAAGTGCCTTTACCCATGGATCTATTTCACCAGCTCATCTGCAGCATTTCTTTCTTTTTTTTTTTTAAATATAGAACGTTTCATGAATTTGCGTGTCATCCTTGCACAGGGGCCATGCTAATCTACTCTGTCTCATTCCAATTTTAGTATATGTGCTGCCGAAGTGAGCACCATCTGAAGCATTTCTAATGAAGCTCAGCTTTAGCAATTTGCTAGAGAGTAAAAGACACTCTGGAAATCTTCAAGGAGCAAAGCCAGTGTCAGGTAGAAGATGCCTTCCACACAGGCTTTGGAGTCTAAAAGGTGGACGATTACTCAGAAGCAGGTTCACTTACCTCAAGCTGAAAAACAGACAAGCAGGGTGAAGGCAACAGCCCAGAAGGCAGACACACCTTTATTACTGCATTTCAAGAAAGAAACCATGAAAGTTACCTTTGATGCTCCAATCTGAAGTGTCCCTCAAAAGCTTGTGTGCTGAAGCCTTGATTCTCAGCTGAACAGATTAGTGGGGAAGAGATGGCTGCATGCCCTTGAAGGATTTACTGGACTCTCTCTCTCTCTCTCATTCTCACTTGCTCATCTCCTCCTCTTTCCCTTCTCTCTCCTCTCTCTGCTTCCTGGCCACCATGACACAAGCAGCTTTCCTTGCCCCTGTGCTCCCACCATGGTGTGCTGAGTGTTACCACAGGCCTAAAAGTAAGCAGGGCTAGCAGCTATGGACTAAATAAGACCTCTAAAACTGTGAGCCAAAAGAAGCCTTTCATCCTTTAAGTTGATTTTTCTCAGCAACTTGTCACAATGACAGAAAGCTGACTAACACATCATCATCTTCTGATTGGGAAAAAGACAAGCAGTGCTGTACCCTAAAAGTCAACAGCTCCTAAGCAGTAGAAGGAGTCTGTTTCTTAGCCAAAAGTAGCCTCATTCATCTCTACTTCCTCACTGAAAGCAGGTGAACAAAGATTACTCAGAATGCGAACTGGAAGAAAATATCTATAGCATTCATACACTATTAATGTTTCTTTTTTTTTGGCTTTTCGAGACAGGGTCTCCCTGTAGCCCCAGCTGTCCTGGAACTTGCTCTGTAAACCAGGCTGGCCTTGAACTCACAAATATCCCCCTGCATCTGCCTCCCAAGTGCTAGGATTAAAGGCATGCGCCACCACACCTGGCTTAATGTTTTATTTTTTAAAAGACAGGGCTAGAGAGATGGCCTAGCGGTTAAGAGCGCCGACCGCTCTTACGAGGACCCGGGTTCGATCCCCAGCACCCACATGGCGGCCGAGAACCATCTGAAACTCCAATTCCAGGAGAACTCTAGTTCCAGGGGAATCCGACACCCTCTTCTGACCTCCGCGGCATTGCACGACACGGGTGCACAAACTTGCATGCAGACAGTACATTCATACACATACAGAAATAAATAAAATTAAAAAAAAAAAAAGACAACCTCATGAAGACTGGGAAATTGACTCAATTGGTAAAGTGCCGGCTGTGCAAGCAGAGGACCTGAGTGTGATTCCCAGCACCCATGTAAAACCCAGGCATAGCCTGCATGTCTGCAACCTCAGCCCTGGGGAGGCGGGGACAGAAGGACCCCTGGGACTCACTGGTCAGCCAGTGCAGCTGAACTGATGAGCTCAAGGTTCAGTGAGAAACTCTGCCTCAACACATAAGGTGGACAGGACACCTGTGGTGGCAGTCACCTTTAATGCTGACAGTTTGGATGCAGATGCAGAAGCAAGCTGATCTCAGTGAGTTTGATGATGTCAGCCTGGTCTGTAGGCCAGCCAGGCCACCTAGTGAGACCCTGTCTCAAAAAAAAAAAAAATGTGGGCGGTAATTGCACACACACACACACACACACACACACACACACAGTCAGACAACCTCATGGAAAATGGGCAAAATACATACACAGGAAATTCACCAAAGAAATGCACATAGAGCTACTGGAAGTGTTCACCCCAGTGATGTAGGAAATGCAGAGCAGAGACCTGAGCTTTCTTTTCCACTTAGCAGACAAAAACAATTAACTAATACTTCCAGTGTTGTGAGGAAAAGTAACATGTTTAATCACTTGTGGTAAGAACTGTTAAGTAAATCGCTGCAGTCTTCCTAGGAAAAGGTGCCAGTGTCTACCTGCCTTCAGTGTGTCCTCAGGAAGAGGATGTCGGCATCCCCCGTGATTCCTGCCATCAGCAATCAGCTGTGCTGAGCACCGCTGGTGGGGAGACACGTCCACGTCCACAATGCTCTCTGGTACCACTTCCTTCCAGGGAAACTCCTGCACCTCTGCAGCCAGGGTCGGTGCCCACGGTGCAGAGACCAAGGCTGGAGGTCATGCAGGGGGTGTGGAGGGGCCTGGGAGGAGGCCCCCCATGAGTCCCTCTAACTGGTATTTGTCCATAGCTCTAGGCAACATACAAGTCACAGCAGGTTATCCTCATGGTGGTTATTCCCATTTTCAAAAGACAGCATAATGAGAAATGAGGAGTACGTGCAGGACCAGGAAATTCACCAAAAGGATTCACACATCACCCCAAGGGAACTGTGTTTTGGTTTAGTTTCGATTGGTTTTGCTTGTTTGTTGAGACATGGTTTCAGTATATAGCTCAGGCTGGCCTGGAACTCACTGTGTAACACAAGCTGACTTGAAACTCTCTGTGTAGCCCAGGCTGGCTTCAAAATCACCATGTAGCTCAGGCTGTCCTTGAGTTTGCAATCCCACGCACTGGGACAGCAAGCGTGCACCTCAGCTCTTAGTGCAAAACACCTTTCACAGGTCTAGAAGTGGAACCCAGCTGGAAGAAGTTGCATGTGAACTTTGGGGGGTGTGTCCTCTCCATGACCAGTCCCTCCAGCCCCTCATGGATGTCAGGTCAAGAGTGGCATTTGTTTATCAACTGCAGGGTGCCAGCACAGTTTTCTTATGTGGTTGTTGGTTTAAAAATTTTCAGCCAGCCAGGTGTGGTGGTATACACCTTTAATCCCAGCACTCAAGGCCAGCCTGGTCTACCATAGCAAGTTCCAGGCCAGCTGGGGCTACAAGGAGACTCTGTCTCAAAAGCCAAACAAAAACAAGAACAACAAAATTTTAGCAATAATTGTGATAAATTTTGAAAATTGACTTCTGGTGAAGGATTGGAGGAAAATAAAACAAGGAATCTCCTTTACGTTCTTTGGGAATGTTTGTCTACTACGAATGTTATTAAAACAAACAAACCTTTTCTCCTTCTCAGTATGATTGCTACTCAGTTGGGTCAGTGGCAACTAGTTTCAACTGTCACATTAAAACTATTAAATATGGGGCTGGGGTTGGGCCATAGGTCAGTGGTAGAGTGCCTGCCTAGCTTGTCCAAAGCTCTGGACTCAAACCCAGCACCACAAAACAAAACAAGACAAAATGAAAACCAAGATATTGATATATGTCATATTTGTTTATTGTAGTATATAAAAGCAGTATTTCTGAAAAAAACTAAATTTCACCACAGTTTAAGAGGCATTGCCTTAAAAGGCATACTCCAGGCAGGGTGTGTGTGTGTGTGTGTGTGTGTGTGTGTGTGTAACTGTGGACCAAACAAAAGCAGAAAGAGATGTGTCTGTGTTGGTTAATTATATATTGCATAGTCTCTACAGTAAACAGAACCGTTTGTTTCCATTTGGAATGCAATCAGAGTTAACATCTTCTCTCCCCAGGCTACCACTGCTGCCTGACCAGTGAGCTCAGAGCCACCAAGGAAGGCCTGCCACCCCACAATGGACCCACTAGAGACTCACTTGACCCCAATGCAAGGATCAAGCATTGGAAGAATGCAAATAGCAAAGCCCCACAGGCTCCCCCTCAGCCTCTTCCCTGCCTTGCCTGCTATCCTGCTATCTCACACACATCTTCCTGCATGTGACCCCTCCGCTCTGGAAAACCTGCCCAGCAGAAAAGCATCTGCTCAGTGTCTGACCCTGCCCTGGGAAATGGGAGCCTTGCTCCTCAGACCAGGCCAGGTTACTAGCTGTTGAGAGCCTGCTAGCCCAAGGCCAGAGCATTTACTTGAGATGTCACTTACTTCTGCCACAGAGTGCCACACACAGTCTCCCACCAAAGAAGAGAAACACAAAGCAAGTCTTCAGGCACATGATGGAGGATGCCCTTTAAGAGATCTGGTTTTGTCTAGTAAGTCGATGGTGGGGTGGGATAAGGGGAGGGATGGGAAAGGCAGGTAATGTGGTAATGTAGTCCTCAAACAGCCTTCGGGAGTGCAGCACCGGGGCTGGTGGGACTTTCGATTATCCTCCACCCTCGAGCATCGCTGCTCAGAACAAGCAGGGCTCAGACCTCGTGCACAGCCCTCAGAAACACACCCAGAAGAATGTGAGGAGACAGTCTACTGTCCAGACTAGAAAAGGGGTGTGGTAAAAAGAAGGCATAGAGCTTATTGATTTGTAAATCTTTAAAATTTCAAATTTGTCTTTTTCTCTGTGTAAGCCAGGGGCACTCCTGAAACTTGTAAACGTTTCACTTTCATGTGATTTGTGGACTTTTTGGTTCATGGAGTCCATGACCTGAGTGGAAGTGAAGCCTCCTTGAAATGTAAAGCTTGCTGCCTCCACCCCTTCTCCCTGTTGGGAGCGATATAGAGCGTGGCCTGCTTTATGTGAGTCCGTGATTACAGGAGACCTTCGTCCGATGTTCACCAGAGAGTGTGCGGCAGCACAGTCCAGTTGCAGGCCCAGGGCTGGTCTTCAGTCCGTCTGTGCAGAGGAGCTGCTCCTCAGTCCTGTCCATGGCCAGCTCCACTTACATTGTCTCTGTGGTGACAGAATACACTGCATTCAGCAGACCTATGGTTCCCTGCTCAGAAGGAGAACATACTGCAATGTGTGGTAAAGTGCTCCTAAAACACAACCCATAAAGTCGGTGGATTCCACAAAATGAAAAGCACTAAAAGCTGCCACTTCACATATCCTCCCATGCACATCACTTCCCTAAACTTTTTATTGCATTTAATTCCAGGAGAAAGGTAATACTTCTTTGCCAGCTAGGCATGCCTCCCCAGGAGATGCGTTACAAAGCCACCCCTCAACATGGGCCCACATGCCCACCTGCTTGCTCGCCTCCTTATGTATACTGCACACATGACTCACGTTGCTTCATCCATGCATACAGACTCACTCACATGCAGACCAACTTATGTGCACACACACCCGCATGAGCACATATGCAATCACACTCATGTACCCACACAAGCACCTGTGTATACAGACATCAACGTACTTGTGTTACACAGTACATACTCATATACATGAACACATTCACATAATGGTGCATGCACACACCCACATGCACACGTTCATTTGTGAACATCCCCATCTGTACACCCGCACTCACACTTAGCTTGGTAATGGCTAACAAGGAAGGGTGGCTGCTGTCTTCTCTGATGTCCAGGTGGAAGCACAGTCTGCAAAGAACTGCACCTGGGAGCCACGGATCAAACGCTCTGAACCACCTCCCTCATTCCGTTTCTCAGGGGTGCTGAGTTCAGGAACAAAAGTAAACGTTACTGGGCTGGAGCAAGGGCAGCACGGGTCACAGAAGCGGAAGGGCAACGCACACTTCAGAGACCAATGACAATATTGAAGATGGCTCATTTCCTAGCAACTACAGATGAAATCACTCAGAGGGCACTCCCCTGTTTGAGATGTCTAAAGCCAGAGAGGGGCTACTGCTCCACTTCCCTCAGCATGGCCTGAAGGAGCCAGCGAAGCTTCCAGAACACACTGGAGGAGGCTGTCCAGGAATTCCCCGAGGGGGCCCCAGGGTCTGCACACTCCTGCACGGTCTGTCGTAGCTGCAGCCGAAGGTGCGGGGAGAGGGCAGGGCTCTTGTGTGTTGAGGAGAACCAGTGTCGAAATATTTTGTCACAGATGACCTGAGGGAAGGAGCCAGAGGTTAGTTCTGAGCAGGAAGTGCGCCTTGGCGTCTTCTAGGTCCCCAGCTGATCTCGAGCACACCTTTGCTTTGCTTTCTGGGAGGCCTTGTGGAGAGAACCTTGACATTGAGCAGACCATTCTCTCCTAAACCTTAAAGCATTCGGCACTGGGAACAACCCATACCTGGCAAACACTTCCCTGTGAAGCGGAAAATTCCATTTCCAGCCCCAGGGCAGTGGGGAAAGTTCTTAGTGATGCAGCCAAAAGGATTGGACATTGTTTTCCAAAGAAAGAGTGGAGCAGAGTCCCAGGCAGAAACCTCCGTGTAAGGAGTTAGCCCTTCTGCAGATCCAAGAGAACCGGACCCATTTCTGAAGAGAAAGCAGAGCAGAGTCCCAGGGGAATTGTCCCCTCTGCAGGTCATGACCAGGCAGCGGTGAGCTGAGCCCCTCGGAAGGGAAGCAGCTCACACCTCCTCTGGTTTTACTCAGCATCTGGGGACCCAGGTTCACACTCACCCACCCATGATCCTCAAATAGGGCAGAGGGGCCAATTCTCCCAAAGAGAACGGACAGTTTCCAACTCGGGGTAGGTATTCAGCCCCAGGTTTAGAGTCTCCCTACCTACAGACCCACTTTGACATTCGATGCCGGAATCCATTCCTACTAAGCTGCTCATTGCTGACATCTTGGATGGGGGTCCATTCTTCCCACCAGAGCCCTGCCTGCCCTGCCTGTCTGCAATGGCGTCTATCCAGACTCTCTGATTGGTCCACTTTCTCAGTTCACCTTGTATTTATCCATCTCAGCCTCAGTAGAGTCTACTCTTTTCATCCTTTCCCTGTGTGAGAGTTTATGGGGAGTTCCCTGAATGACAGTGAACAGCAGTCCTTGGCTGTGAGGACAATCTGGTTACAAACATGTCTCCCATGAATGACCATGGTTGATTCAGCTCATCTAGCTGGCTAAGTGGCCATTTCTTCTAACCTCACCCCGCCACGTGCATCCTGCTTGAGGCTGGGCCGACCTTTCCTAAGAGGAGGAATATTGCTCTTCCATCAAGGGTATGCAGCAAGGAAGCTGCTCTCTCTGCTCCAACCTCCAAATGGGCCTCCATCCACCACCCCCACTGACCAACTACCTAGGAAGTAGCAATAAAGAAGTCTGAATTGCTGCTCTGTCCTGCCCAGGCTGAACACAAAGCCCAGCTGCATGCAGAGAAGGGTGTGTTCCCCAGCCCACACTCCAGCCTACTCACCTGCAGATTGCTGTTGACACGCTGGGCTCCACATCTATACACACGCAAATCACATTTTGAAAAACAGTCAAAGAAATTGCAATCTTCATCTCCCGTACAGTTTTGCTCAAGGATTTCCCTCATTTTAGGTTCAAAAAAGGCCATGTCCACATCAATAGCCACGACCTGTGATCAGAGAAGTGCATGGCAATCAAACGATAGCACAGGCTCTGCAGAATTATTTATGGCTATTTTTCCTGGCCTGATGTCCACTGGGTTGCAAAGGGACCTGAGGACTGCTGACCACAAGACTGTGGCCAGGAAGTCTGTGTACTGAGATGACCACACACACACACACACACACACACACACACACACACACGAGGTGCCCTGGAGAGCAGCTTGCTTCTTTCTCCCCCAAGGTGTTAACACGTGTTTTCTTCAACACAAGCAATTACCATCAATCACATCCCAATGTTTTGCTACAAAGCAACCTTTATCACCACTAATTCGAACCTAGGATTTTAAACTGAAACCACATAATCACTTAATCTCTGGACATTTTCTGGACTTTAAAATAGATTATATAAAATATTATAAAAAATGAATTTTACTTCTGTTCCTTTTGATTTTGTCTCTGACATTTGTCTACCTAAATAACAAAACACTCAGAAAAGGTCCTCAAAAAATACTGATATTTATTTGGGAATAGCAGAGCATTACCATGGAAAAGACATGCACCCCACACAAGTACAGATTCATTTAAAGAGCTCAGGGGAAGGACAAGCTTTTAAAGACAAAAGTAGGAGATAGCTCAGTCAGTAAAATGTGTATAAAGACCTGAGTTCTGTCCCCAAATTCCACGTAAAAAAGGAGGCAGGAAGCTGGAGAGACGGTTCACTGGTTAAAAGCCTTCACTAATCTTGCAGAGGACCAGGCGGGGTTTGGTCCCAGTACCCACACGGCAGCTCACAACTGCCTGTAACTCCAGTTCCAGAGGATCAACAGCCTACGCTAACCTCCAGGAGCACTAGGCACATCCATCCATCCAGACAAAACATTCATACACACAAAATTAAAAATAAGATGGCTTTTAAAAAAATCCACACATGTCTGTAATCCCAATACTGGGGAGGGAAAGACAGATGGACCCCTGTATCTCACTGCCCAGCCAGCCTGGTCCACTTAGTAAGGTCCAGGCTAGTAAGAGATCCTGTCTCCAAAATAAAGGTCCTGAGGAATGGCGCTGGGGGCTTCTGGCCTCCACACACATGTATCCACATGCACCTGAAGACACATGAACACCTTCACATACACATGAGAGTAAAGAAGATAACATTAGAGATGTTGAAACAATACTCCTTGGTCACAGTGACTGACAAGAAGCATGGCATCAGTCTAGGGGGGGAATAAAGTGCTGCTGGGCAGATGTCCTTGCAGGAGAGCCTTTTGTTTACGGCTGTGGTGACTTCTGTGCACGCCTATAGATCTGACAGTGTCAGTGTGACGGTCACTGCTCATCATGCCCAGCACCCTTCCTACACACCCTCCCACCTGACTCATGCCTGTTGTGAGAAATTCCATTTTGACTCTGACAAATTTCTCATCCCATTCACATCTTCAGAGTCAGGATTCCAAATGCTGTGAGGGGTAAATAATCTATCACCATGACTGTAAGTAAACAAAGGTAGCCATGGAGCTGGGTGTGGTGGCTCAGGCCTTTAATCCCAGAGCTGGGAAGGGCAAGTGGATCTTTGTAAGTTCGAACCCAGCCTGGTCTACATAGCAAGTTCCAGGCCAGCTGGGGCTACAGCAAGACCCTATCTCAAAAAAAAAAAAAAAAAAAAAAAAAAAAAAAAAAGGCAGCCATGGGGTAGAAACAAGGGGGCAGTATCCAAGTCTGCTTGCTGCACATCTGTGGCCCATGTCAGCTGGTTTCCAACTGACCTGTCAGATATGTCAAGAGGAAATGTCAGCTGCAATTAAGCTCAACATGAAGAAGCCCTGACCCAACCGGCTCCACCACTAGTGCCAGTGACAGAGTGAGAACTCGAGGACCCCTTGGAATTTCAGATTTATCTTTCTGGCTTCCAACCAAATAGGTTTCAAAACCAGAAAAAGAATAACAAATTATGCAGATTTTCCTTCTCCACCTGGATACAGAAACAGAGAGAGAGAGAGAGAGAGAGAGAGAGAGAGAGAGAGAGAGAGAGAGCTTAAATCTGCAAAAACATGGAGTCTGCCCAAGTTCAACAGCTGGTAGCTTTGGGGTACGAAGAAGCCATTAGGAAATGTGACATCTCTGTTGGAGCTGCCGTCCCACAAGCCCTCACAAGCCAGCACCAGACCGCCAGCCTCCCACGCACTGGTAGCTTCTCAACGGCGTCCCCCCATTTGGGGTTCACTTCATCCTGGACTCTGCACACATCAGAGGCACATTCTCTGATTTCTGTTTTTGTGTTTGATTTTCATTAAAGATAAGGGCTGGAAGGGGATCGGTTTCTTGCGGATTCTTTGGTAAAATAAAGCAGGAAAGAACATAATTTTAATCTATGCAGAAAAACGAAAAATACAGCACAGAGTACTTCTCCTTATAATGGGCTTGCTCTAATAACAAACTCAGCCATGGCAAACAGTTTGCTGCTTTTGTTGATGGTGCCGGTTTTGGGTTTTGATTTGGGGGAATTAAAGTTTAATTTTAAAAATTTGAGAATATACATTTCATTTAATGTCACAATTTCATACAAGTATGCAATGTATCTTAATCATATTCCATCCCAACTCTCCCTTCTTGCCCCCCTCAGAAACTCCCCAGTACATCCCTGTCCCCCCTTATACCCTCTCCTGTTGTTGTTGTTGTTGTTGTGTGTGTGTGTGTACTAGGGACTGAGACAGTGTCACACAGGCTAGCTAGGTAGGCATTCTCTGCCACTGAGCCACACTCCCACTAGTTCACAGTTGACTTTTTTTTTTTTTTTTGCTTTTGCTTTTGATGCTGGTGATTAAACCCAGGGCTAGGCAAGCACTCTATTACTTTAAGCAGTCCTTCTTATCTCATTTTTCAAAATAGACAGCTAATCGCCAATCTTATTACTCAGCCTTGTCAAAACACTAAAAAAATGAATGAGAGCTATGCTGACAAACTCACTGTCTTTATAACTGATTATTGGCTAGGAGCCCTCTGCTTCTTCAGCTCCTGGGAGTCTCCCAGGAGCTCCCCTGATCCATATTCCTCTTCAGTCCCATTTCTGACACTTTTCCTTTTGCTTCACAGTGAGAGTCAGATTTATTTTTTATTTTTTTATTTTTATGTGTATGAATGTACTGTTTGCACAACCCTTGTCATGCAGTGCCGCAGAGGTCAGAAGAGGGCATCGGATTCCCCTGGAACTGGAGTTAAAGATGGTTCTTAGCCACCATGTGGGTGCTGGGAATCAAACCTGAGTCGTCTGCAAGAGCAGTCAGTGCTCTTAACCGCTGAGCCATCTCTCCAGCCCCCAGATTTATTTTTTAATTTATATTATGTACTGCAGAATAAATTACAACTCCTGTGTACCTAAAATAAGAACAGCAAGAAAACAAACAGGAGACCCTATATAATATTTCTCAACATCAGGAGATTCATAAAATTCCTCCTGCATGAAATTACCGAGGCAGCAGTATCTTCCTCTGGGCATCAGACTAGAAGGCCTGGTGAAGACGATCTCCTCTACACTGAATGAGGTGTTTCCTGGGCCTTCCTCCGCTTTGGTTCTCTCTCTAGGGTAGAAAGCATCCTCTATCTGAAAGACGCACCTGCCAGAGGTATTTCAGAGTCATCTTCATTTCCTGTTTGTCCATTTGCAAGCACTAGATAAATCCAGTGGGCTTTGAGTGGGAGACTTGGAGTCTTCCATTCTTGCACCTCATCTAGAAGGAACCCTCCCTTCTCCTCAGGACAGCCAGGGCTCAAAGGCAGGACCTATCTTCTGGGTTCCCAAACCTAAACAGTGGCCCAAACCACCCAGAAGGTGCCTTTTATGTTTGCCTGCTTGCCTGTTTTGAGACGGGGTCTCAGCATGTAACCCTGGCCGGCCTTGAACTCATGAGCCTTCTGCTTCATCTTCTCATGTCTGGATTACAGTAGTGAGTCTTGCCTCACTGCAGAGTCTCAGTAGGTCTGAGGTGTAGTATAAGAATTTGTATTGCTGAGCTGGCAAGATGGCTAACCAGGTAAAGGTGCCTGCCACCAAGTCTGAGGACTTGAGTTCAAGTCTCAGGATCTACATGGTAAAAGGAGAGAACCAATACCCACAAGTTGTCCTCTAACTGCTACACATGAGCTGTGGCACACATGCATCTACACAGTAAATAACCATGATTAAAAACAGAATCTTTTTAAATTTTATTTATTTATGTGTATGAATGTACTATCTGCATGTAGGTCTGTGCACCTGTGTCATGCAATGCTGCGGAGGTTAGAAGAGGGTGTTAGATTCCCCTGAAACTGGAGTTCTCCTGGAATTGGAGTTAGATGGTTCTCAGATGCCATGTGGGTGCTGGGGATCGAACCCGGGTCCTCTGCAAGAGCAGTCAGTGTTCTTAACCACTAGGCCATCTCTCCAGGCCCTAAAAATAGAATCTTTTAACCCTAGCACTTGGGAGAAAGAGGCAGTCAGATCATTGTGAGTTCAAGGCCAGCTGTTTGGATAAATTTAATGAAAACTTATGCCTTGGCTACAGTTTATGGGTATGTGTAATACAACTTGGGCATCTATAGGTCAAAACATAAAAGTTTAAAAAACAAAAAGAGGGAGGTGGGAGGTGATGTAGTATCCCTTCTGGGATACAAATGGAAAACTCTGTGTTCCAAACCTATTGATAAATTTTCAATTTTAAGATCTTTAAACTAACAATGGGAGGTGATTTGTATGTTCCCACAGGTAAAAACACCAATCTAAATACCTGAAAATGTACAACTTTTGGCTGTGCAGGATGGACTGGGAAATGCCAGCAGAGAGGCTGACCCATCTGAACATTAAAGGAAGAGGAACCTCAGACTGCCTGAGTCACAGACACTGAGCATCTCTCTGAATTCTATTGGGGTTAACTGTTTATAATGGGCCCTAATGAAGTTTACCTTCCAGATGCTGAGAAACCTTCCTATCTCTCCCCTTTATAGGAAAAAGAAAAACATGATGGTACTGAAGTCATTCCCTAACTGTAAACTAGAGCCAACTGTTATAGTGGTAATTTCCTATAAAACAGGTTATAACTACCTTTTTTATTTGATCGATAGACATAGGAACTGTGAAAGGATAATTCTCTATTTAGAGCCAAATACAATAGTAAAGTCTTTATAAGCTGTGTAATTAAGCAAAATATATTAGTACAGGAGAGCTCTGATATCAGCAATGGATTATTCTGCCTAGGAGATGTTGGCTAGGGGATCAAAGCCCCCAAAATTATAAAGGCCTTTTGCCTATAAGTGGGATATATGCAAGGAGAAAGGCAGTAAGTCCCTGTTGTCGAAGACCTGGTGTAAGCATGAAAAAATGTTTTAAGACATCACTTGCTAATGTACAGTTGGCCTCTGAAATGCCAGAGAGCATTACCAAAGGCCACTAAAGCAATAAACCAAAATATTGGTCTCCTTGAGACAAGCAAGACTCCTCTGTCAGTATCAGCTACACCTCAACTGCCTGGAGATACTGTGCAACAGTAGCAGCCATGTGTCTATATATATCCCAAATCTAATTGGCTATTAGCTCTCTCCTTGGAGGAATAATTCACAACAGATGCCACAAGCTTATGTCCTCTAGTGGTTAGGAGATGTTATAAGCCACAATAAGAACTTGTCACCCTTTATAGAGAAACTACAGTTTGTGGATTAGCATACCATCCAAACATCTGTGTCTATGCTCACAGCTTAGCTTGCCATAATAATTAGTACTGCTTAAATGCCTGCACATCTAACTGCTTGTGCTTTGTTAGTAGGATTAAAAAAGTATCCTAGCACTTGGGAGGCAGAGGCACCCAGATCTCTGTGAGTTCGAGGCCAGCCTGGTCTACAGAGTGAGTTCCAGGACAGCCAGAGCTACAGGGAGACCCTGTCTCAAAAAGACCAAAAAAAAAAAAAAAAGATAAGCTGTCAACCCATGAAGGGGAACAACCTGAACAGACTAGAGTCCAAAATGACATCTCCAGAGAAAATAGACTGTTTTGCTTCTCACTCACTTGTGCCCCTTTCTCAAAGCCTAGGGAACAACTTGAGGAAGAGGAGGCGTGATAAAATGTAAGGGCTGTGGAGAGATTGGGGTGAATCGTGAGACTACAGCAATATAGACTGGACTCCTATTTGATCAACATGCCTGTGCATACAAGCTTCTCCAACTGGACTATGGGAACCTTGGGTTGTTCAAAATTTGGACAAAGATACTTGCAAATTGATTTTACATGAATGTTATATTCATTGCTTATGGGTAATAATTTGGCTCACTTCAAAAAAAATGCACCAATTACCTAATTTTATGGCAAATTGAGAAACATCAATGTTATCTGAAAACAACTGTGCTATTATATTGTAGAATCCCTTAAAACAAATAAACAAAAGAAAAAAAAGAAAATACCAAAATGATAATAACAAATAAAATAAAAATAGAATCTGCATTGCTAACAAGTTCTCCAATGGTGAAGATATTGATAGCTTTCACTTAAAAGTTGGAAAACTCTTAGGTAAAATCATTAATAATCTGTACCTCAGTGTTTGCAAGAAGGATAAAGAATGGCAAGCCAACAAAGGGGCTCTTCCTGTTCCTGCTCTCCCCAACTCCATCAATTCCAGCATGAAAGCAGAGGTGACACTTGCTGTGGTCCAGCATCAGACCAAAAAACACACCCCGGGGAAAGTACAAAGAGTGTAATCAGTGTTTCACCAAAAAAATGTTTTTTGCTTACCCAAGTTCCAGAGACACAGCCTGGGGGGCTGCATAGACCAGTGGAGGGACTGTCAGCAGATGTCCAGATGTGCACACAGAAACATCTGCTGCTGCTTGCTCCACATGGAAGACCATTCAGACTCGGTCCTTCAGCAGATTCTCTCTCTCTCTCTCTCTCTCTCTCTCTCTCTCTCTCTCTCTCTCTCTCTCTCCAGGGTCTTGTCCTGTAGTTCTGGCTAGCAACCCCCTTGCCTCTGCCTCCCAAGTGCTAGGTTTACAGGTGTTGCTACCATACATGGCTCAGGCAAATATACACATACACACTTCAGTCCCTCAATTCTTATGGCATCCACTGAGCTCCACTTACTGACACTCAGTGACACCTACTAGAGAGACACAGAGCACTAAGCTAAGCTATATGAACTGGCCCATAGCCCGCCCCCCAAAACCAGGTAGTTAACTCAGAATGGCCATGTGTTGTTAACCCTTAATGGGGAGATGGACAAACATCTATTCACCCCAGACAGGGCACTAATGACAGACAGACCAAAGAAATGATTCCACCTAAGTCTAGCTCGGTGAATAACCTAGGTGGGGTTCTTTGCTGTGACAAAACACTGATCAAAACCAACTTGGGGAGGAAAGGGTGGATTTCAACTTAAACTTCCACAGCACAGTCCATCTTTGAGGGATGTCAGGCAGGAATGCAGGAAAGGAACCCGAAGACCGAAGCATGGACCACAGAGGAACGCTGCTTGCTGGCTTCCTCCCCTGGCCTGTGCTCGCCCTGCTTGCCTATATAACCCAGGACCACCTGCCCAGGGGTGGCACACCCACAGTTGGGCTGGGCCCTCCAACATCACTCTGCAATCAAAAAAATGCATCACAGACAAGGCCACAGGCCAATGAAAGAAACTTCCCAATCGAGCTTATTTAACTGAGGTTACTTACAGGAGCATGGGTAAAGAACTACATTCAGGAGCATGGGCAACTTACATCCAGGTACACCAATGAAGCAAAGTCCTTCACCCTCCTCCGCCCCCTGCCCCAGCAATCTTCAGTCGCTTACATATCCTCAGGGAGGGGCAGTGATTCACGGGAATAGTGTTCTATCTCATGAGCTCTTCCTTTCCCTCTACCATAGATGATAAATGAACCTAGTTTTGGGTGGTCTCTTGTTCAGCTGCTGAGAGTTCAAGAGAGCAATGGCCAGGGGCTGGAGAGATGGCTCAGTGGTTAAGGAACACTTGCTGTTCTTCCAGAGGACCTGGGTTTGATTCCCAGAACCTACATGGCAGCTAATAACCATCTGTAACTCCGGTCCCAGGGGATCCGACACCCTCTTGTGACCTCTGTGGGCATTGCACACACATGGTATACTTAAATGCAAGAAAAACACTCAGACACAAAAAACAATAATAAATAAAAAGGGCAATGACCTTGTCAGAGGACAGCAGTCCGCAATGGCACATTCCCAAGATTCAGCTAGGGCTGCATCCCTAGCTCAAAGGCTGTGTCCCCAGAACTCAGGGTAGCCACATCCTTACCTCAGGTGACTGTCAAAACTTAACTGCCCGTCTTTCTACTGTGTGAGCTCTGCTCACCAAGCAGGGAAACCTTGGCCAGGGCTGCAATTCCATTTCAATTCTAAGACAGTGGCTGGTCAACCAGTGGGATTTGGGTCCTTACTACTAGAGGCTTCGCCAGAGCGGCACTGAGGAACTCGGGATGTGTACATAGGACTTAACCCCCCTTTCCTTCTCAGTGTGCACACCCCACTGGAGACTCCCAGAACCTTCTAGAATATGCCCAAACTACCCCCAGCTCCACATTTTCATGTTTAAGCCACTCCTGGATTGTCGGCATCTCCACGGGAACCAGGCACAGGACACTGGGAGGACAGTGAGGGCCAAGCTGTACAATGCCCTTCTAAAGCTTGTTCAGACAAGACACTAAAGGAGAATTTAGTTTTCCAGATTTCAAGCTGCTTTAAGAAGGCTTTGTCAATCCTGTGCTGCCTGCCATGGAAGCCGGTGGCCCAGCAAGGCCAACTTTGTTCCCCTGTGTGCTAACCAAGATGACAAGCCTTACTCCACCATGAACCAGTCACCACAATGATCAGCTTAGTCTGACCAGCACTTACCGTAAGAGCAAAGATGTTGCAGGAGGGGGGTAGACAGAGCATAGCTCCTCCGGGTGCCCATCCGTGCCCACCACATCACACACAATCCTGTCAGCACTGCCCATTCCCAGGTCAGCAATCAGGCCAGGGTCAGGATAGCAGCACAACCTGACTCACTGCTTTTAGCTGAGTGGAGGAGTCAGGGATCGTCTTAGAAAGCATTCAAGTCCCTCCTGACACTTTTTCTGTAAGACAGTGTATCTCTGGTGCAGTTGCATGGCCCCAGAGTTAGGAATAAAAGTGCACCTTCCCTCTGCAGGAACGTAGAGTCAGGCATTCCCCTTTATAGACCCTCTCGATATCTTGTGCACAGACTGAAAACTAACTAGAGTCTCTCCAGAAGAGCGCGACTGGAAACTCTTGCCTATTCTCAGCATAGCGGTGGTACGGACACAGCATGCCCATGGTACGGACACACCATGCCCATGGTACAGACACAGCATCCCATGGTATGGACACAGCATGCCCAGCCGGGAAGAACATCTCTGGAAGCCTTTCTCCTCACCGTCCCCTGAAACCCAGGCAGGCCATGCAGATCCCAAGGAGTAGCAGCCTGTTCATTAGCACTCAGAAGCCACCGAGCTGCCTTGCAGGATAAGGAGCTCACAGTCCTCTGCCCTGCACCCCGATCTGGCCGTAGCCTTCCGTGGGTCCTTCACTGATCCTACTCCAGGAGCAGAGGATCCATCTATTTATAGCCTCTGGTCAACCACACCGAGGAAGTGGTCCACAATGGGAAAGACCAGAGACCACACCGCTGCCCAAAGTCACGCTGGCTTGCTTCCAGGGGCCAAGACCTCATTCCCTCCCACACAGACCGGAAGCACTACTCCCTGCCATAAGCCTGTCTGTTCCCACTTACCGTGAAGTCCCTCCTGATGGCAAAGTTCTCGGGCTTGACATCACAGAGGTGGAGGCGGTGGGAGAAGTCACTGTCGAAATGGCTCACCATGTCCAGGAAGCTGAGGGCGATGTGGCTAATGGCCTGGGCCTGGCCAGCCCTGGAGGCAGGCTCCTCCAGGGGAAAGAGAGCCCTGTGATGAGGGCTGCCGGCAGCCAGGAACTCCACTGCGTAGAAGTGTCCACAGGAGCCCAGCACGGGTAGGACATGTGGACTCAGACCTGGGAGCAGACTGAAATAGACATACTCCTCCTGCTGCAGCAGAGACCAGGCACTGGCCAGCTGTTGCCGCCAGCCAGGGCCCCGCCAGGCAGGCCACAAGGGTCCCATGGTGTTGTTTGGAAGTTCCAGGCCTAGCATGTTTTTGACCTCACCAGCCACCATCAGGAGTAGTTCAGCCTCAGGGATCCCTGGGGCACCTGGCTGCATGTCCTCCTCGAGCAGACCAAGGGGTGGGAAGCTGGAGAAAACCTCCCTCTTGGACTTGAGGACCACGGGCTGGCCTCGCCACTCGGCCTGAAGCACCTTCTTGCCACGCTCGTAGTACAGGCAGCGCTGGTACAGCAGCTCCCCAGCCACACACAGGTCCTCACACAGGGCTCCTGTGAGCCAGCCGCCCCTGTAGTCCTGACACTGGAAAGAAGGGAACAATGGATCACAACCGGGCAGGGACTGGGGCAAGAGATAGCATGAGTTACAAGGGCTTGTGCGTTCCCAGGCAAGCCCTCTGCTGGGAGGACTGTTGGAATATTGCATCTGCACTAAACGTGTACAGACTATTTTCTTTCTCACTCCTACATAATACTGTGTAACAAGTATTGCAGTAGGTGTCATGAGAAACCCAGAGAAAACTCAAAAAATAGGGAAAAGGTTGGTGCCAGGCGCGATGGCAGACAACTTTAATCCCACACCCCAGGAGGCAGAGGCAGGCAGATCTCTGAAGTTCAAGGCCAGAGGTCTACATAGTGAGTTTCAGGACAGCTGGGGCTACAGGGAGACCCTGTCTCAAAAAGCTAAAACAAACAAACAAACAAAAAGGGGTGGGGAGAAAGGGGCTGGAGAGCTGGCTCAGAAATTCAGGGCACTGGCTACTCTTCCAGCACCCACATGGTGGCTACCACCTGTAACTCCAGTTCCAGGGATCTGATGCCCTCTTCTGGCCTCTGAGGGCATTGCGTGGCATGGGTACACTTACATACATCCAGGCAAAATGCTCATAAACATTAAAAAATCCCAGCACTTGGGAGGCAGAGGCAGAGGCAGTTGTATATCTGTGAGTTCAAGGCCAGCTTGGTCTACATAGCGAGTTCCAGGACAGCTGGAGCTACAGGGGGACCCTGTCTCGAAAAGACCAATAATAATAATAATAATAATAACAACAACAGATGTACAGATGCTATTCTCTTATGTAAGGGATTAGAGCACCCCTATATTTTTAGTATCCAGAGGGTTCCAGACTAATACTGCACAGATATAGAGGGACAACCCTAATTTGGTGAAAGTTAGAAAACAATCTCATCATGATTATGTCACTCAATTTTGCCAAGGACCAGAGCTACCGAATCAGGTATCTGGGGTCCAGAAGCTCATCTCCATCATGGAGCTGTGTGGGCCTGGGAAAACCTGGATCCTGAAAGCACCGGGCCAGGCCATGCTCCTCAACTCTGTCTCCAAGCTGAGGTTCAGAGACTTTTAACACTGTCATCCCAGAACAGATCAGTCAGTCAGAGGAGGCCTCAGACCCTCGTCTTACCTTGGCTGACAGCTCTCTCCTTTCCAGCAGCACACACTTTCCTACACCCCTCGGGATAGTGGGTAGTATGACTCCTGGCTGGAGGCCAGCTAGAAGGCACTAGGAGGAACACTCTGGAAGAATGGGGACAGTTTGCACTTGGCACAGCAGTGAGGAGGGCCCGGAGCTGAGGATGGGGAGTTTCTACCACACTCAGCAGACTTTAGGTCAGAACCACACAGTAGGTGAGGCGACCTGGAGACCTTTCCCACACCACAGTTCCCTAAGAAGACTGTGCAGTATGACAATCCTGCAGGAAGGAGGAGAGCAGAAGAGGGGGCGTGCAGTGGGAAGGGGAGAGGGAGGATTATTATTCTGTTCTTTCATTTTGATCTTTGCTCAGGAAACCTAAATCTCTAGATTCACTCACATTTAGAAGTTGAGACTATTTTCCAAGCCCCCACAAGTGAAGCTCCTCATCAGCAAATGTCTTCTGGAACATTCATAGCATAGGAAACCACAGTCATCTTAGTCATTATATGGCTCTAATCCAAGAATAAAATCATCTAGTGTCTTTTCACCTGGCTTTGTTTAGTAGAACACCTGGATGAGCCACTGTGGCACTGTGTACCGTGCGTGGCACACTGAACAAATCACTGGACCAACAGCCAGAAGCCTGAAGTCTGGCCCCTGCTGGCCAGCAGCAGCCTCAGCATATAACCCTCCTGCTCTGGGTCTTGTGTTTTTCCCCTGGACCCCACATGTTTCACTTCCCCTGTGCAGCGACAGTGTAGCCCAGTGACTGTACAGCCCAGTGAGTGGCACATGTCGAAAATACAAAGGACATCTCAGGGCCAGGGCTGTGAGATGGCCCTTGAACAGATATTCCATCATGTGCTCTTCAAAGGCAGGCTGGTTGTTTCATGTTAGTTGTCTTCATTGGCCCGAATAGATTATAGGCTGCTCCTGGAAGTCAACATATAAGCCTGCAGCGCTTAGACACATAAATAATTTCAAAACCAAAAAAGTTCTGAAAACCACAAGCTTTCATGACTCACATGGCCACATGTGATGTCAAGCTAGGCTGAATGATGAGGCGTTTGCAGTCTGTGTTTGACTCGGCGTGAATTTGCATGCATCACCTGAGAATTCCTTATCTCCCTGATGACTGCAGCTGTCCCATATGCAAAATATAATGTGTACACACTGTATTATCTTTGTAACACCCAGAAAGTTTGAATTTCCAACCGCACTGGATGTCAAAGATTTCAAAAAAAAAGATCATGGACTTTTATAAATACTATAAGCTAATTCTCTAAATTGCCTATTAACAAAGAATACGCCTATGCTTAAGAAAAAAAAAAAAAGGACCTGTATTTTCAGGACACTTTAAGACAGTAACTTAGCAACAGCCTGAAAAAAATGAAGCCAGGTGGTCCCAGCTGCCCTCCACACCTGGCTTCCTGCTGAGCATCTGGGCCAGCGATAGCCTTTACTCCTCTGTCATAAGGAGTGAGGGTCACACTAGTCAGACACAATGTTACAAGTCATAGAGTTCTGCAGATAGAAAGTCTTAGACCTGATCTTCTAGCTGGAGAATGGCATCATGTGCCCAGAGCAGATCTCTCTGTGTGTGAGTGTAAGTGTGAGTGTGTGTGTGTGTGTCCGTGCATGCGTTTCTGTCTGTCTGTCTGTCTGTCTGAGCTCAACTTAGGTACCTCTATCACTCTCTACCTTACTTTTTGAGACAGGGTTTCTCACTGAACCTGAAGTTCACCATTTTGACTAATCTGAGTGACCGGAAAGCCCCAGGATCTGCTTCTCTCTGACCCCCTACTAGTGCTAGAATTACCAAAGCAATGTCAAAAGTCAGGCTTGGTAACGCATGCCTTTGGGAGGCAGAGGCAGGCAGAACTCTGAGAGTTCAAGGCCACCTTTGTCTACATAGCAAGTTCCAGGCCAGCAGGGGCTACATAGAGAACCTGTCTCAGAAAGACCAAAACTAAAGCAACAACAACAACAAAAAAAGCATGTCGCTACATGCAGTTTTCACCTGGAATCTGAACTCGGGTCCCCACGATTGTGCAGCAAACACTTTACCCACTGACCGTCTCCCCGGTCCCTTCAGCTGGATTTTTCATTTCTGAAAAACCAACACCAATAAGGAAGCTATATAAATGTATTCATCTGCCCTGTAGCATGCATGTGCACACACAGAGATGAGGAAGCTGTGTAAATATATCCCTGTGAAATTATTTTAACTGCTCTTGAAGTTGTGTGCACTTACTGTGTTCTTGGAATTTGGCAACGTGTACATGAAATGTCCTTTGACTTCAACTCTTTCCAAGACATGGGGTCAAGGATGGGAACCCTTTGAGTCAACTGCCCTTTACTTATAATTGTTCCATAGCACTCTGGTAAGAAACAGCTCATCAGAATTCTCAGAGACCTTTCCAGATGGTCCTGGAAGGGAGGGGCAGGTGAACCCTAGGTACTGAGACAATCAGTGAGTAAGGAGATGTGCCCACACACAGTGTGCATTATTCATGAATATGTGTATATGTTTTACTACTTCCTCTGGCTATTAATAATTTCACATCTCTATAATAAACCAGATAAAAATGCAACACTTTCTTGGTTTCCTTGTAAATTAAAAAAAAAAAGGGGGGGGTCCATTTTACCGAAACTCTTGTATAGATTTAACGCAATCCCAATCAAAATCCCCAAGAGTTTCTTCACAGGCTTGGAAACAAAAGTCATTAAATTCATTTGGAAAAACAAAAGATCCCAAATAGCCAAAACAACCCTGAGTGAAAAGAGCTACACAGGGGGGATCTCTATACCAGACTTCAAACTATACTACAAGGCTATAGTCATAAAAACAGCCTGGTACTGGCACAAAAACAGACCTGTTGACCAATGGAACAAAACCGAAGATCCAAATCTGAGCACATACAATTTCAGCCATCTTATATTTGACAAGGGGGCCAAGAAGCCACAATGGAGAAAAGACAGCATCTTCAGCAAGTGGTGTTGGCAAAACTGGATCACCACTTGTAGAAGAATGAAATTAAACCCCTACCTCTCACCCTGTACAAAAGTCAACTCCAGATGGATTAAAGACCTCAACGTGAAACCCCAAACTCTGAAGGTGATAGAAGAAAAAGTTGGCAGCAGACTACAAGACATAGGCGTAGGAAAAGACTTCCTAAATCAGACAGCAGCTGCACAAGAATTAAGGTCGACAATTGACAAATGGGACCTCATCAAACTCAAAAGCTTCTGTACATCAAAAGAAACAATCAAGGAAGTGAAGAGAAATCCCACAGAGTGGGAGGAAACCTTCACTGCAGATACATCTGACAAAGCATTGATTTCCAGAATATATAAACTACTCAAAAAACAAAGAAAAAAGAAAACAAACGACCCGCTCAATAGATGGAGCAAAGAACTGAACAGAGACTTCACAAGCGAGGAATTAGAGATGTCTGAGAAACACCTCAAGAACTGCTCAACATCACTAATCATTAAGGAAATGCAAATGAAAACCACTTTAAGATATCATCTTACTCCAATAAGACTGGCTAGGATCAAGAAAACAAATGATACCAAGTGCTGGAGAGGTTGTGGGGAAAGGGGAACACTCATCCACTGCTGGTGGGAATGTAAACTCGTACAGCCACTATGGAAAGCAGTGTGGAGAACCCTTGGAAGACTTGGAATGAACTTGCCACCCGACCCAGCCATACCACTCCTGGGCATGTACCCTCAAGACTTACGCCACCACAGAGATACATGCACGGCCATGTTTATTTCAGCTCTCTTCACAATAGCAAGGAGCTGGAACCAACCCAAATGCCCCTCAACTGACGAATGGATAGAGAAAATGTGGTACATCTACACAATGGAGTTCTATGCAGCAGTAAAGAAAGATGACATCATGAGCTTTGCAGGAAAATGGCTGGAGCTAGAGGACATCATGCTGAGTGAAGTAACACAGTCCCAGAAAAACAAACGATGAATGGTATCCCTCATCTGTGGATGCTAGTGCCAATTACCTAGTTGTAAGTATTTCTTGTGTAGGGCCCCCTGAGCTTTTGTCCAAAGCAGTTGGGCGTAATGCATATTGGAAACAACAACAACAACAGAAAGGACTGCATCAAAGAACTGACTGAAACAGTGAACTTCTGCTCAAAACAGCCAACTTCCTCAAGGAGAATATTGAGAAAGACTGAGAAAGAGATGAAAAGCATGTTTGGCAGAATGCATGAGTTCTGGCAGGGTGGGGGAAGGGGCAGGAACACGGGTCTAGATTTATTAAAAAAATAAATAAATAAATTTATGTGAAAAAAGAGGGGAACCTGCATGATACCCCAAGAAGTGGCTTGAATCAACTCCACAAGCATTTCTCTACTGTTACTGTGTTAGTAATATAAGCAAAGATGCTCCTGCATGAAGTACAGGACAGAATGGAAGAAGAAAGAGTGGCCCGTGTGATGGGAAACAGCGCTAAGCTGGGAGCTGCAGAGCCCCGCAGGGCTGCAGAGAGGAGCAGAAGTCAGTCCCTGCTGAAGCCTACAGAAGAGGCCCAGAAGACAAACACTCAGCGAAGTCACTGGGCCCTGGCTGTGCTCTCGGACAGGCCACACAGCCGATCTCCTTTGCCTGTGAGCAGAGGATAAAGGGGTCCCAACCCACCAAGAGCACCCTCATTCTTCTCATTTGGCTATGGTCATCATTGCCACAAGCCACACATGACAGCTGCAGGCTCAGGAGCCAGCGCATCCCTCTGAGGTTTGGAATGGCCTGGAGCAAGGCCTTGGAACTCTGTGTCCACCTCACCACAAGCAAATTCGCCATGACAGTTTCCCAAGTCAACCCAGGGACTGAGCACTCATGGGACCACTTTCCCACTGCAGCGACTAAGCTCACAGCAGTGGTGACAACCTTTGAGACTCCTGAATGACATCAGAGCACAACGCGAACAGGACAGCACAGAGCAAGCTTTGCTGTAGGCCAGGCTGGCTTTGCGTCTGTGCTCTGCCCTTTACAGACCATGCGGCTTGTTTCTGAACATGTACAATAGGGGTTATTGTCCTGTGCCACAGAAGACTTGACAAAGTTCAAAAAGGTCACAGAGACACATCCCTAGGAGAGTGACCCCAAATAAGGTAGGCCCCTCACTGCTCTCACAACCCTAGTTGAGGAATGGGCTCAGGGCTTGCTCTGAACGTGCTCTGAGCTCAGCACTAAGAAAGAAGCTTGCTGGTGGGCAATGAGGCAAAGGGTGGTTCCATCACAGAAGAAGGCGATCCAGAGGCCCAGCCCAAGGTTTGAAGGAGCACCGAGTGTTCAGGAAAACAGAAATGTTATGCAGAGTAGAGAACAAATAAAGCTTGTACCTGCAGGCAGACTGGAACATTCTACAAAACGTCATTTGGGGGCTGCAGAGATGGCTGAGTGCATAAGGCACTTGCTACGCAAGTGTAAAGGACCTGATTTTGGATCCTTAGAACCCATATGGTAGGGCTCATCTGTAATCTCAGGGCTCTTACAGCAAGGGGAGAGGCAGAAATGAAAGAATGCCAGACACACATAACAATAATTGACAATGAGACCCTGCTTCAGACAAGGTACAAGGTGGGGCCCGAAGCCCTGCCTTGTCCAGCCTTCCTATACCATGCATGTTCCGGCACACATACATACACAGTACACACACACATGCATACACACATGCACACATATACACATATCATACACACACAAACACACAAAGATAAAAGAAAGTCAATAAACACTATTTGTGGCTCACAACCATCTGTACCTCTGGTTCCAGGGAATTTGGAGTCCTCTTCTGGACTCCTAGGGCACCAGGCATGCTTGGAGTGTAATACGTACGTACATACATACATGCATGCATGCATGCTTGCATACATACATACATGGAAACACTAATACACATAAAATAAAATTAAGCAACTCTTTGAGATTTATGTCAAAAAATGGTAAGTCATTTCAAGGTTAGTACAGTGAGGGATTCACATCTCTATTCCTAGCACTGTGGAGACTGAGGCAGAGGGTCACTATGAGTTTGAGGCCAACCAAGTATCCAGAGTAACACTCTCTCAAGCAAACCAAACTAAAGAAACAAAGCATATCCCCCCCACACACACACACACTGAAAGGCTTCTCACCCTGCTAATGTCAAATCAACTTTCCCCAGAAAACTTCCCCACCCCTAGAGGGCACTCCAGTCTCTCCCTGCTCCAAGCCCTTATTAAACAACAGCTATATGACTGTTGTATGTGTTGGGTCTCCCTAGCGTGCTCTTTTATAGACAAATGTGGTCAGCAATGAAATAAAACAAAATTAGAATCATTGTGAAATTTGCCCTAACAAACCTGGAAAGTCGTTTCCAAACAGGAGTTGGAAGCCATTTAGAACAAAGGTGTAATCATTGAATTTGGTGTCAGCCTATGGGTTTGAAGGGTGGTGATCACTTTGGCTGTTTCTTGGAGATCAGCACATTGGGGAGCTCAGTGTCGAAAGGGAAGAATGTGAAGTGGGGTGATGAGAAGCCATCAAACCCACCAGCTACCCTATGCCTCTAGCTATCATCTCAATGAACCAAAAATTTCATTTGTCAGAAGAGAAAGTTACATTAAAGCAAAGTGTAAACACGCACTCAGAAGCACAGAGGAGTGCATTCAGGGCAAAGTGGTTGCTGTCACCCTTTGTGATGAAGCATTTTGGGCACCTCAACTCCTGCCTGTATTCTGCAGAATGGGAAATCTCCTGTGGTAGCTTATTAGTGCTGCCCTACATCTTCTTATGCTTGTGCCTGCTGGCTACAGAGAAAAGACTTAATCCAGCAATTAAGAAACCAGGAAACTCAACAAACAAATCACAAGTTTAAAATCCAGCTTGAAGACTTTCATTATGTGAAAGAATATCCTGTTGAAAAAGCTATTTTTCATACCACTCCTGGGCATGAACCCTCAATACTCACCCCACCGCAGAGATACATGCACGGCCATGTTTATTTCATCTCTCTTCACAATAGCAAAGAGCTGGAACCAACCCAAATGCCCCTCAACTGATGAGTGGATAGAGAAAATGTGGTACATCTACACAATGGAGTTCTATGCAGCAGTAAAGAAAGACNCCCATTTCTCCACTCCTATACTGGTCTGAGCTTGTGTGGGTCTTGGGCTTGCTGTCACCACTGCTGTAAGTTCATATGAGCAGCTTCCCAGCTGCCTGGGAAACTTGCCTTGTGTTTGTTCATCACTGCTGGTGCTTACAGCTTTCTGCCCCCTCTTCTGCAATGGTACCTGAGCTCTGGATGGCACGGGTTTGATGTAGACGTCCTGCCCAGGGACAGACACTCTGCAGTCTCTCGTTCTCCGCACCTTGACAGTTGTGGCCTTCTGGGTTAATCACCACTGCTGCAAGAGGAAGCTTCACTGTGAGAGGAGAGAGATGCATTAATATTGCTTCTGTCCCCTGTTCTGCTATGTTCCCTGACCTACATTGTAGATGTGTCACTTTGGGATGGACATCTCACAGACACGTATCCTCTGCCTTTGACAGTTGAGGAACTTTATAACAGTCTCCATCTGTTGCCAGAAGAAGCTTTTTTGCAGGTGAGAGGTACACTTCTCTATAAATATAAGGATACATATTTAGAGTACAGTAAGAAATTGTGTTGGTCTAGGGATATGACAAAAGTTAACTTTTTCTCTAGGATATTTGACCTGTTCAGCCGTGTGTATTAGGCTAGGTTTACAATGCCACACATAAGTTCTCTGCCACTGAATGGGCCTTATGTCCAGTTAGACAGCTGTTGATTACCCCCAATATAAGAGTGCTGCTACTGCACCAATAGAGAGAGTTTGCTGTGGTCATTGGGCTTCAGAGCTGGGTAAGACTATTGCTTGGTTTTTTGCTTCCTTGGAGACTTGATTAGCATCTTCCAAAACTACGAGAGCCGGTCTTCAGGGAGGAGGCCTCTAGGTCAGTTGCAGCTCCATTGCTCCCAGTCCTGTGTCAGAAGTATGTCCTAGCTTCAGCAATAAGACCTTCAAATTCTGGGAAGCAATCAAGGGCTGTGGCAGTAGCCTGTGTTTTGGGAGTCTCTTGAACTACCCTGACCAACAGCTTAAAGGAAGGTTTCTCCTGCCTGGAAGTGGGTTTTTTGTTATATATCCTTTAGCTATAGACATGCATGTGTGTGTGTGTGTGTGTGTGTGTATCTCGTGTATTTTTCAGTAGGCTTTTTGAACTAATACATTCCCCTTGGGTTTTTCAGACCACCTAAGCATTATTTATCTTTTCTCTTTCTCCCTCCCTCTATAGCCCTCCCTCTAAAGCCCTCCCTCTTCCCTCCCCTGCTAAAGTACTCCCATTTCCCCCACATTCCCCTTGATAACCCCTGTCTCCAACACTCCCCCTCTCACAAGCTCTTTCTTCCCCTCCCCTGCATGGTTTCTTTTTATTTTCTTGGCTCCTATGGTTACATCAAGGTTTATACTCACATCTAAGAATTTGGAGCTAAGATCCACAAATGAGAGAGCGAACAATTGTCGCTTGGTTTTCTGAGTCTGTGCTATTTCACTTAGTTCCATTAATTTACCTGAAAATTTCATGCTTTTGTCTTTCTTTTTTTGTTGTTGTTGTTGGTCTTTTCGAGACAGGGTCTCCCTGTAGCCCCGGTGGAACTCTCTCTGTAGACCAGACTGGCCTTGAACTCACAAAGATCCGCCTGCCTCTGCCTCCCAAGTGCTAGGATTAAAGGTGTGTGCCACCACGCCCGGCTTCCAATGCCCTCTTCTGACCCCCATGGGTACTGTGCGCATACAGTGCACATACATGCACATAGGCAAAACACTCATACACATAAAGTAAAAATAAACATATATATATATATATATATGTTGTTTGTTTGTCTTTTCGAGACAGGGTCTCCCTGTAGCCCCAGCTGTCCTGGAACTCGCTTTGTAGACCAGGCTGGCCTTGAATTCACAAAGATCCGCCTGCCTCTGCCTCCCGAGTGCTAGGATTAAAGGCGTGCGCCACCACGCCCGGCTAAAAAAAAAATAAACATATATTTTTTAAAGTCCACTCTAGTCTAGCAAAGTGTTGGCAGGGTCTCCAAGGTCTTCTCATGCAGCTGGGACTAGTTCACTTCTTGGTTTTGTTTTAAGGAACATCAAGTTCCTACATGGTTAGCAGCATTAATAATTCATGAGGGTATTCTTTCCCCCAAAGCAAGTTCACTGTGTATTGTGGAATCTCAAAGAGTAGCTGCTTCACCATGCAAACCCCTCTCTATGAACATGGCTATAGCTTTGCTGAAAGAGCTGCTCACTACTACGAAATCTTCCTGGGCACAGGCCCAGGCCACTGTGTTCCCTTGGGCCTGGGCATGGAAATCAGTGTGGAGAACTCTTAAAAACTAAAAATAAATCTACCATAGGATCCAGTTATACCACTCTTTGGTGTATACCCAAAGGACCCATTCGACTGCAGAGCTACTTGGGCAGCCATGTTTGGTTTTGATCTTTTCACAATAGCCAAGAAAAGGAAACAAACTAAATATCCCTCAACTGACAAATGGACAATGAACGTATGATTTACACAATGGCGTTCTCTACTCAGTGGTAAAGAAAGACAAAATCAGCCAGGTGTGATGGTACACGCCTTTAATCCCAGCACTCGGGAGGCAGAGACAGACGCATCTTTGTGAGTTCAAGGCCAGCCTGGTCTACAGAGTGAGTTCCAGGACAGCTTGGGCTACAGGGAGACCCTGTCTCGAAAAGACCAACAACAACAACAAAAAAAGAAAGACAAAATCATGAAATTTTCAGGTAAATTAATGGAACTAAGTGAAATAGCACAGACTCAGAAAACCAAGCGACAATTGTTCGCTCTCTCATTTGTGGATCTTAGCTCCAAATTCTTAGATGTGAGTATAAACCTTGATGTAACCATAGGAGCCAAGAAAATAAAAAGAAACCATGCAGGGGAGGGGAAGAAAGAGCTTGTGAGAGGGGGAGTGTTGGAGACAGGGGTTATCAAGGGGAATGTGGGGGAAATGGGAGTACTTTAGCAGGGGAGGGAAGAGGGAGGGCTTTAGAGGGAGGGCTATAGAGGGAGGGAGAAAGAGAAAAGATAAATAATGCTTAGGTGGTCTGAAAAACCCAAGGGGAATGTATTAGTTCAAAAAGCCTACTGAAAAATACACGAGATACACACACACACACACACACACACACATGCATGTCTATAGCTAAAGGATATATAACAAAAAACCCACTTCCAGGCAGGAGAAACCTTCCTTTAAGCTGTTGGTCAGGGTAGTTCAAGAGACTCCCAAAACACAGGCTACTGCCACAGCCCTTGATTGCTTCCCAGAATTTGAAGGTCTTATTGCTGAAGCTAGGACATACTTCTGACACAGGACTGGGAGCAATGGAGCTGCAACTGACCTAGAGGCCTCCTCCCTGAAGACCGGCTCTCGTAGTTTTGGAAGATGCTAATCAAGTCTCCAAGGAAGCAAAAAACCAAGCAATAGTCTTACCCAGCTCTGAAGCCCAATGACCACAGCAAACTCTCTCTATTGGTGCAGTAGCAGCACTCTTATATTGGGGGTAATCAACAGCTGTCTAACTGGACATAAGGCCCATTCAGTGGCAGAGAACTTATGTGTGGCATTGTAAACCTAGCCTAATACACACGGCTGAACAGGTCAAATATCCTAGAGAAAAAGTTAACTTTTGTCATATCCCTAGACCAACACAATTTCTTACTGTACTCTAAATATGTATCCTTATATTTATAGAGAAGTGTACCTCTCACCTGCAAAAAAGCTTCTTCTGGCAACAGATGGAGACTGTTATAAAGTTCCTCAACTGTCAAAGGCAGAGGATACGTGTCTGTGAGATGTCCATCCCAAAGTGACACATCTACAATGTAGGTCAGGGAACATAGCAGAACAGGGGACAGAAGCAATATTAATGCATCTCTCTCCTCTCACAGTGAAGCTTCCTCTTGCAGCAGTGGTGATTAACCCAGAAGGCCACAACTGTCAAGGTGCGGAGAACGAGAGACTGCAGAGTGTCTGTCCCTGGGCAGGACGTCTACATCAAACCCGTGCCATCCAGAGCTCAGGTACCATTGCAGAAGAGGGGGCAGAAAGCTGTAAGCACCAGCAGTGATGAACAAACACAAGGCAAGTTTCCCAGGCAGCTGGGAAGCTGCTCATATGAACTTACAGCAGTGGTGACAGCAAGCCCAAGACCCACACAAGCTCAGACCAGTATAGGAGTGGAGAAATGGGTAGAGCTAGTTTTCTTTTCTTTTTTCTTTTTCTTTTTTCTCTGTAGCTCCAGCTGTCCTGGAACTCACTATATAGACGAGGCTGGCCTCGAACTCACAGAGATCTGCCTGCCTTTGCCTCCTGAGTGCTGGGATTAAAGGCCTGGGCCACCACGCTCAGCGAGAGTCAACCTAAAGAGGTTGGCTGGCTCCAGTGGATGGACTCACACTGAGGGATAATTGGGGGCACAAATGTGCCTCCATAAGCCTTAATTAACATGTATGACAGAATGCACGAGAGCTAGTGGGGGGGGTACAGGGGGTATATGGCTAGTAGAGGGGAGCTAAACATGATCAAGATGTATTGTATGAAATTCTCAAAAATTCAATTAAAAATTGAAAAAAATGAGCCAGGCATGGTGGCGCACACCTTTAATCCCAGCACTCAGGAGGCAGAGGCAGGAGGATCTCTGTCAGTTCAAGGTCAGCCTGGTCTACATAGTGAGTTCCAGGACAGCTGGAGCTTCAGGGAGACTCTGTCTCAAAAAGATAAAAAAAAAATTTGAAAAAAATGGATCCCTAATACAGGCAACAATATTAAATCCTATAGCACCTAACGACCCCCAGAGGCGAAGACTTCTGAATATGCAGTAAGACTTTTGAATATGCAGTCTACGGGAATATTTTTGAGGCTTTGAAAACAGCATGCTATGAAAGCAGACGGTGTCTCCTAAGCTGCAACTCCAGGTTTACAACATAGAAGCTTCTTACCATCTCGGGGTCTCCACATCACATGGCACAGGTAGAGTCCTGACTCCTGAACATATTAACTGTATCAAACAGGTACAATTACTTTGTCTCTCTGGGCCTCCATTTTGCCATCTGCAAAATGGGAAGTACTAAAAGCAACTTCATAAAATATGTTGAAGAGATTAAATGAAAGAAGATAGGTGAAATTACTGAGCACAGTATTGGGCAAAGTGGGCATTGTAAGGCCCCTGCTCTATAAGGTGTTCTGCCTGCCAAGGCCAGGACTCTCAAAGATCGTGCCTGATCTCAGCCAGTCCTCAGTAGGCAGAGCACCCCAACTCAGCTCCCAGGAGACTAACCCCATAGTCAACCCAGGAAGGGGTGTCCCTTTCTTATAATACAATACGGAGCAGGTAAGTAACTGCAAATCTAAAGCTCAAAGACCCAGGGTTCCAAGCATTCAAAACAAGTCAAGCTGGCTTTCCCAGGAACACGTGTCTTTGCAAGCGCAGGAGACCTTTAGGGGACTTGAAGACCATGGCCCTATCCTCCGGCCGCTCCTAACCTTATCACTTCACTGCTGTACTCTGCGGGAAAGTTCTCCCCACAGGCAATGCCAAGGCCTCTCTGGGGCCTGGGAACACCAGCTGCCAGCAGGGGAGACTCACCAGGACTCCTGCCTCTGCCAGAGAGGCCTCTCCCTTTGGCTCTAATTTTCTTCTGTGCACCAGAACTCAGAGTGAAAGCTAATGAGAGTCTGGAGGCCAGTCAGAAAAATAACAACCGGTTTTATTATGTAGGATGAAAGCCAGGCAGAATGAAAAGTGGGGAGCCAGGACACAATTCACAGAGGCACAATTCAGCTCCAGTCCCTGGATGCCACAATGCTGCTTGGCAGCCGCCTGGCTGAGGTTGCATTTAAATCCTCCCTAGTTTAGGGTCCTGGGTAAAAGTTGAGGCAGGACACTATGTCAGTTTCCCCTCAACAAATTCAGAATGAAAGTAACAGAAAAGAAGCTAAGAGCAAAGAGGTGTTTGCTTGTGTGAGGAATAAGTACTACAGGGCACCCCACAGCAGGTCACCTGCAGCACCATGAGACGCACCGGAAAGAGGTGAGAAATGAATGATACTTTTGGCAAGAATTGAGATTAAGAGCCATCAGAAACAGAACCAATCTCTTCAGCTCTCTATCAGACTGAAAATGATCCATCTTGCGTGGCTGCCATTGAAGATGTACAGCTTCTTAACAGAATTGGTTTTAATTTATGACCTGGAATGCAGGAGAGTTATGATTAGCAATTTAATAAATTATATGAGGGAATTTAATTTTCATTAGGCCTTTCTCAGCTTTACCAAAGGTAAACAGAAGAAAAAAAAAAAAAACTCAGCTTCATTTCTTCTTTTCATCTAAAAGATTATTATATTGAGTTTTAAAACAGGGCCTGGATCTAAGCCAAACTATTACATTTTGTTTGTCTTAGGCAATCATCTCGAAAATAGAAGGAAATTTTTATAAATGAAAGAGACTTGTAGATGGTTATGTGGAAAATTAATGAGCTCTTGCAACTTAAAACTTGATAAAACTTCAACTTCAAGGTAAGGGATGAACAGAAGAATCTATGACCCTGCATCAAGGAAGTAGGTCAACACTGTGACAGGGCCTCATTTACTTGGAAAAAATGACATCTTTGGATTCTTTGATATTTTTTTTTTCAGTCTTCTTTAAAAGATCATTTACTTAAAAAAAAAAGTCATCACTATATAAGCAATCGAACTGAAAACTTCCCCAAGGCTTTCTTGGAGATCTCTTAGAAAAAAAAAAAAAAAAAAAAAAAAAGATCATATTTCAAACCAAAGGCTCAGATGGACGAAGTGAATGCTCACAGAAGGAAGCAGGTCAAGCGGGGGCTGCAGTCTCCTCCCTTCCACAGGTAGGGGATGCCTGCCTGCTCTCAAGCCTCCCCAGCGCTTGGGTTCCGAAGCAGAATGGAGCGTTTTGCTTCTGGGCAGGAGCCCAGGGCACATCTGCAGACACTATGCTTTTTCTCCCCAACTGCCCTGGACAGACTCGGGAGCCGCTGGGTGAAAGCACCCGCGGTGGAGCTGCAGGACAGGATCCACCTGGGCGAGCTGGCTCTGCAGTGCTCCTCCAGAGAGCTTTGCCTGGGTTCTTCCGTACCAAAAGGCTTGGCTTTGAGTCACCCCGAGGCAAGGCCCAAGTAGCCATCATGCTTGGGGCTTGACCAGGTCGGGGTGACTGGGCACCAAGGTAGGATCACAGAAAGGCGGCTCCGTTAGAGGCGAGATAGTTAAGAAACAGAGGCACTGTCCTCCAGACTGGCCATCTGCACTGGACATAAGCCCCAGAGACCGGTGATCACGATGCAAACTTTCTTCAGGAGCACGGATTCAAGAGTGTCAGGCAGGAATAGTGTATTCGGAGAAAGGATTAATTTTGGAGAAGAGGGGAGGGATGTCCCTCGCGCCCAAAGCCGACTCCCTTGTCCTTCACCTAGGTTTTCCATGCAAGTGTGGGTACCTCCTCTCCCTTCCGCGCGTGTCCCCGCCGACCCAGTCCCCGAATAGATGTGAGTAGCGATGCTCCAGCATCGCGTGGGACTTGAGCTGGGAGGACCCGCAGGAAGGTGACCAGGGCTCCCACCCCGAAGTACCGCACAGGGCAGTGCAGCTGTGGGACCTACCAATGCGGTCAGGATGCGCCGGCTCTTCTCGTCCGTGCAGCGCTCGGAGAGGACGCTCGGGTGCGCGCGGAGCAGCAGCGCGGCCGCCAGCACCCAGCCCGCGGTCCACGCCGCGAACACCAGGAGCGCGCCCCGCCGCCAGCGCCCGCACCGCGCCGCCCGGCCCCGCGCGCCCACCGCCCGCGCCATCGCCAGCCGGGCGGGTCCAGCCTGCGCCCCGCGCTGGAATCACAGCTCCGCGGCTCAAGGGGCGGGGAGGGGGAGGGCCAGCGGGAGGGGGAGCTGCTCTCCTGCTCCACGTGGGGATCCACTCGCGGCTTCTGCGACCCACCCACCCCAGCCACCTTTTTTTTTTTCTTTTTCACTTTTCTTCCCAGAGCAGCCTCTCACTTATCCAGAATCCGGGTAGCCCAACTCCTTCGCGACTTCCTGGACGACCTGCGACTGGTCAGCGCATCCCTAATTGCCTTCCACGCTTGCACACCCTGGCGTGGTCTAGCGCCTAGCCGCTGCGCCTGCACCTGCCCCTTCCGAGGACCCCTCGGGACCCCCACCACGCTCGAAGCTGCAACTCTCTGCTCCTTTCCATGCTCTCCGCCTCAACTAGAGTTTCCTCAGGGCCTCCCCAGTGAAAACCCTAGCTATGAGGAGAAACGATGGTGACAGTCCTGTGCGACGACGCCCGGACCGCCCCTTCGCTGCTGCAGCACACCGCCGCCTCTCAGGCTGCACAACATCTCCGGGAGGTGCTGCGTACAAAGAGGGACGCGCGGTCATTCGAGCTAACGCAAGAAGACGCAGTCTGTGTGGGTCTGTGTTGCATGGTCAACCCCTGCTCTCCAGACCTTTTTTCCAGCAAAGGTCGAAACCGCGGTGGGTGGCGCTCATTGTCCCAGCTGAGGTGCTGAAAGAGGCCGCAGCTCAGGCTCAGGCGTTCACTAGACAAAAAGCTTTTTCAGAGTGATTTCCCTGAAGCCCCATCCCAGTCGCCCTCCTGCTGCTCTGTGCTGGGATTTCTCAGGCTAGGGGAGAGGAGGTTTCTCCCTTTGATAAAGAATTCTCTAATGGCCCCCAGGGAACTGGCGTCCTAACTTTGTCTATTCTGCAACTCTAGTTAAATTTTGTTTTGTGGCTGGGTCTGGAGTAGATGTCTCCTGGAATTTCAAAACATCAAGTTAAATGCTCAGACCTAAGGCACACTTTGGATACCCACAAGTAAGTACCCCTAAATGCAGCAACAGACCCTGGGGGCCCAGGGACCACCCAGTCCTCAGCGTGTTGCTGGAGCAGAGAATATGCTGCAGGATGCTTGATGGCCTGCTTGGTGGTATTAAGTTCTTTCCTGTACCCAAGAATTATGTTTGGCTAGGAAGCAGGTCAAGAATCTGAAAGGGAATGAGATGAAATTTAACTGTGGCTCCCAGGACACTGGTGCTCCTGGGTAATCAGGAGACTGAGGAAGCGAGGGACGGAGCTGGGGCAGACTGGATATTTAGTGAGACCCAGTCCCAAAGGAAAGTAGCTGTTTCTTCAGAGATGGGCAACTTACAAAGCCCAGGAAGTTCCCCAAACTTACAAGACTCAGAAAGTTACAAGACTCTGAGGAGGCACTTCTTGTGGCTATATAGCCAGTCAGCAATTAATTACTCAAGCAGAGGAGCCTGGTGGAGCTGCCTCTGAGTGAGGCGGAAGGTCCAGGGCTGCAGCCTCCAGAGTCCTCTCCCATGCTCCAGGGGTGCTTTTGGCAATGCAGCTGCCTTTAAACCTCTCGAACTAACCCCTCGCCCATGCATTTCTAAGTAACCCCAATAAATTCTATGGTTCACTGAACAAGACACGATTTTTTGTTTGTTTGTTTGTTTAGTTTGTGGTAGGTGGCTCATCTGGGGTAAATAACATTTGTTCATATCTTACCAAGAAAAGTCAGACAATACTAATTTTTTTTGGCAATACTACTTTTACTTTAAAACTGAGGGATTAAAACTATGGGGAATAAGGAGCAGAACTGAACATTAGCATTTGCAAGTTGCTTTACTTTCTGAGTTTTAAAACATTACTAAGCACACAGCATTTTATAGACAAGTATAAAAAAATTACAATAGAGATCCTTTTAGCTTTTAGCTTTGTTGGAATACAGCAAATAGGATATTCTTTTTTTTTTTTTTTTTTTTTTTTTTTTTTTTGGTCTTTTCGAGACAGGGTCTCCCTGTAGCCCCAGCTCCCAGCTGTCCTGGAACTCTCTGTAGACCAGGCTGGCCTTGAACTCACAAAGATCCGCCTGCCTTCCAAGTGCTAGGATTAAAGGTGTGTGCCACCACGCCCGCAGGATATTCTTTAGAGCCAAAATAAAACCCTTGGGCTAAGGGATCTAGGCAGAGCTCTGTGTGCTGCACAAAGCCAGGCGTGACCATATCCACCTGGGTGCAGTTCACTGTGCCTTTTTCCTGGAGGCCTATTCTGTATAATTCAACACTGTTGATAGCCCAGGTGGAGACAGGAGACGTGGAGGACTACAAGTCAGTAAAGACAGATCAGATTTTGTTATTATCCACAGATAATAACAAAATTTGTAACAGGGATGGATAATCCATAGATTATCCATCCCTGTTACAAATCCCTAAAAGAAACAATTTTAAGGAGAAAAGATGTATTTTGGGTAAATAAGAATTTGAGAACTTTCAGTGCAGAGTCAGCTGGCTCCATTGCATTCAGCCTGAGAGGAGGTGGTAGGAACATTTGAAGGAGGCTGCTCAGCTCATGATGGCCTGGAAGCAAAAATCAGGAAGGGGAGGGGGCAAGATAACCCCCCAGTGATCTACCTTCCTCAACTAAGCTGCACATGCTATTTCCCATCACCTTCCAATAACTCCATCAGACCATGAATCCACCAATGGATTAATTATCATTTACATCAGAGCCTTTATGGCCCAGTAATTTCTCAATGATTAGACTTACTATCTGGGGACCAAGCCTTTAACACACGAGTCTATTGAGGTACCCTTCACATAGAAGCCATGATAAGCACTCTCTGACACTCTGCAAAGTGAACATGTCTATTAAGATGTTCTGTTTCAATTGAGTATCTATCTCTACTACAGTATAATACCGCATAGCCACTGGAGTAAACACCCTCAAGGGTGGGGCTGTATGTCACTGTATTCTCTATCCCAGAACTTAATACCGTATCCAATGTTGGGAGGGGGACACAGGTCTATATTCAATTTGTAACATAATCTTGTACAATATGTGTATATATATATATATATATATATATATAAAACAATAAATTAAAAATAAAATAAAATATGCCCTTATTCGCCTGCTGCATGGAAGAGTGGAATATGGGTGCAGCATTTCCTCCAGAAGATCAGAAAACTTAGAGCACCCTGTGGAATTCTTTTTTGAGAAAATGCTTCTAACACATAAATATTTCTATCTGATTTCCGGAGGCTAAGTTGAGCAGCGCAGACACATCGCAGGGTGAGGAATAGGTTTGAACATATCCACTGGGTTCTGAATGCATCCGTTGACAGTTGAGCTTGTCACCCAGAGCAGGATATGAATATCTGTATGTAGGCCATTGCTGAAGGAAAAAACAAATCTCTGTAGTTTTCTAGACAAACAAGGTTATTAGCTCTCATTCTACTAAAGTTCTATGAACTTAGGAACATACTCCTCTTCCTAAAGAGACTTTAACAACAAGAACTCTCTTGGTAAGCACAGTGCTGTGTTTAATCATGTTAATTAGCTCATTCAGGACTGCTGAAGATCTGGCTGCATAGATTGAGGAAGTGGCAACATTCAGTACTGGGTGACAATGACCTTTCCCATATGATTTGTCATTGTGAATGACAGGGGAAGGCTACCCACTCACTCAATGTTCAGTTTGATGTTCTCATCCCTATATAGATATTAAACTGTCTTTATGGAAGTAAGTATGGAAAATGTTCTGGATTACTACTTTTCGTTAGTATGACAAGGGACCTAAGCAAATCATTTTAAAGAGGGAAGCCTCATACACTGTGGAGGGAGTGTAAACTGGTCTAGCCACTATGGATGTCAGTCTTCTGAAAAGACTAAAATAAAAATAGATCCACCATAGGAATGAAGTACAACTTCTAGGTATGACTCCATGACAACGTATCATGGAAAGCTTTATATTGTCCAGTAGTCTCAGAGATTTTAGTCCATGGTCTGCTGACTCTGTTGCTTTTGGCTGCACAGTGAGGCAGCATCTGATGGGGAGTGGTAGGGCAAAGCGCCTCACTTCATGCGGGGGAGAAGCAGAGAGAGAAAGGACACGGCTGGGGACAAGGCGTACCCTTTAAGTGTGCACTCCCCAAAGATCAACTTCCTCTAACAAATTATGGATCCGTCAATACATTAACCCATTGATTATGTCAGAACCCTCAGAAAACCAATCAGTTCCAAAAAGCCTCACCTCTGAACTGAGGACCAAGCCTTCAACAGATGAGTTTTAGAAATATTTCATATCTGAACCATCATACTCTATCCATATCATTGCCATTTACAGAGAGGTATTTTGTCCCAAGGCAAGAAAATTTCCAACAGTTACCAGTCTTATCAGACATGTGCAAGAGTGTGGATAGAATGAGATTGTAACTTGTGCTCAGTTTTGCTGTGTCCTGTTTGTTCCGGCTGCAGCAGCAGCTACTCCATGTACAAATGCACATGTAGGCAAACGTAGGGAAGGAAGAGAAGCACATTTCAGCCACGTGTGGGGTGGAGAAAAGAAGCCTAGAGAACATCAGGTTGGCAGATCCATCATTTCCCAGACACAGGCCATGCAGTAGAGGGGAATTACCTCATCATCCAGGGCTTACTGTCCCCAATTGTCACTTTGCTTTCCATTGAGATTGGCTCAATTTTTTAAATATTGTATTATTTTTATTTTACGCATATGCACATATTGCCTGCATATATTCAAGTGAACCCATGTTGTACAATGCCCAAGGAGGACAGAAGAGGAGGGGCATTGGAGCCCCTGGAACTGGAGTTATGGACAGTTGTTAGCTGTCATGTGGGTGCTGGGATTTGAACCACAGTCTTCTGCAAGAGTAGCCAGTGAGTGCTCTTAACCGCTGAGCCATCTCTCCAGCCCCAAGGCCTCAATTTTTACGATAAGACTTGTTTCATAGCTGGTATCACACTTGGCTAAGGGATCCAAGCTGTGGCTCCTGGGAGATCTATAACGCAGAGGGCAGGGTACCAAGAATTGAGGGAGGAGATAGAGACATGGTGCTACCAAAGCACGAGGGCCCAGAACCATCCAGTGTGTTTTCTGCACTGAATTAAGATAAGTGGGAATTTTTCTAGGGTATTGGCAAAGGTGTTCTTTAAAACACAGCTGATAATAGTAACAACCTGGTTAGTTACCAACATGTGTTTACTAGGGGTTAAACATACTTTAGTCATCCATCACATAAAAATTGTGACAGACTATATATTTCCAGGAAAATACTGCCGGAGAAGCCCACCATTTCTCCTTGTCCTGTACCCATGCTTCTGGGGGAATCACACTCACCCACCACATATTGAGTTTGTCCCCTCCTGCAAATGTGAGGCAGGCTGTTATCCGCCGGGTAAGGGAGTCACATCTCCTAACCATACAGATGGTCCAAGCTGCTTTGGCGTAACAGGGATGGAGCACAGGGCAAACCCCATCCTCAGGCTTGTGAAACTGTTGCTGTGCTTAATTTTTTTTCTAGATATTTTGTGTAACTAGAGTCATATAACAGGTGCCCTCCATGTTATGACACATACCTGTACTTTTTGTATTACCACCGAGTCCTTTATATGCATACAGCACCAAATGTTTAGCTATTTGTCAGTTCATGAACCTCTGAAATGTTTCCACATTTTGGCCATTGTACTGCTGCTATGAACATGTGTATCTGCATTTATGATGGTGTATATTTCTACTTTTCCTGGATTCCTAGAATTGATGGATATCATGGTAAACTCATGTTTAACTTTTGTGGGTGGAGGGGTGACAAAGACGTATTTGCATGTGTGTTCCCCAGGTGCTCATGGTTCCGCACATGCACACAGAGGCCAGAGAGGGCAACCAGTGTCCTACTCTATCACTACTGGCCTTATTCTTTGAAGCATGGTCTCTCCTTGAACCTGGAGCTCACATTTTTGACTAGGCTGGCAGCTATCAAACCTCAGAAGTCCTCCTGTCTCCTCCTCTCCGTAGCACTGGGGTTGCAGGCCTGCTCAAGACCATGCCTGGCTCCTTACATGAATGCCAGGATCTGAACTCAGATCTCCTGGCTGCACACCCAGTGTTCTTAACCCCTGAGCCATCTCTTCAGCCCTTACTTTTTGAGAAACTGTGAATTTATTTTTCCAAATGGCTTCCCATGTCACATTTCCATTGGTGGCATCAAGGATTCCACTTTCTCTGTATTCTTGCCCACAAGCGTCACATTGAACCCTTCCAGAGACTGTGGAGGGGCGTTTCCTTGTGGCTATAAACCATAATTCCCGTTGAGTATTCAATGTTTTTATTTTCAAGAGCCAGAAGTGGCCCTGCACTTATGCAACTATGGATCTATTGTCCTACAGTTAGGTCCTTCTATAACAAAACTACAATTTAGGAGTTTCAGTCCACGATTTATGGCTACAAGAGCGGGACCCTGCTTGTCAGAGGTGGGGTCTGTGAGGGAAAGAAAGTGCTGGATGATCTTGGGATCATCAGGAATGCTGAACCAGCTCCTGGGAACACAGCAGTTGGCTGCCCCTTGGTCTCAGAACACCAGCCATAGTAAGGCCTGCAAGTCGCAGAAGTGCAAGTGTGTGCTGCCGTTTCTTCTCCTTGTTGAAGGAGCACCAATGCCGTTTCTTCTCCTTGTTGAAGGAGCACCATCAAGAGCTTCTCCTGGAGGCTCTGCTGAGCTGTTCAGCTGCTGGCTTTGTCAGTTGTTGAGCTTGGCCAGAAAGCTTTGCACAAAGTGAATCACTTTGCATCTCCGCAGGCTCCGATTGGTTTTATTAGCCTCTGGGGGGTTTTCTAACCACCCACTGTTTCGCTGCATTTTTTCTGTGTGACTAAACTTTAGAAAATGTCTAACCTTTTCTTGGCCTCCCTTCTGCAGGTTCAGCTCGCAGCTTCCAAGTAGGTTTGCAGTCCAACTTAACCACAGATGCTGCTATGGATTTCCCTCCAATACAAAGGGGGAGACTTAAATCGCAGTCATGTAATCATTCGCACATGGGTGTCTTCAAGTAAGTCCTTGTTGGAGACATGCATCAAGCCCACTCAGTTCATGCAAGAATGCTGCGCAGGGAAAAGCTGGATCATGCCACTTGTCATTGAAACTCTTACACTGGTGTCCTTTGGAAACAAAGGACATCCCAGTGTTCATCACTTGTCCTTTGGCAAATGTCATGGAACTCATTGCTGAGGTTTGTGCTCAGCCATAAAACATACCTGAAGGAACCTGTGCAGGCCTGAGTGCCCCCTCCCCCAAGCTAGTCCTCCACCTCCACTGGGCCTGGGATGTAAATATCAGAAAATCACAAATACTTCAGCTATACTTGCTTTCCCAAATCGATGTGTTGAAACAAAAAAAAAGAAAGAAAGAAAGAAAAAACAGTTTTCTTACAGGTGCTCCTTACCAAGGGATGAGACGGTCATTAGATGTTGGCATGAGATGCTGATATCATTAATTTTGGTTCTCCAAGCACTGTTGAAAGATAAGAGTCAGCTTTGATAGTAAAAGGATTCTTGTAAGGGCTAGAGATATAGTTCAGCCAGTAAAGCACTTGCCCACAGCATGAGAACCTGGAGTCCATCCTCAGAACTCATGTTTAAAAACCTGAGCAAGGGGTGTGCACTATAATCCAAGTGCTTCAGAGGCAGAGGCAAGTGGATCCCAGAGCTCACTGGCTGGCCAGCCTCGCCTACTCAGCAGGCTCCCAGACTGCAAGCAACTCCCTCTCATGAAACAAGGTAGATGGCACCCGAGGAATACCACCTGAAGCTGGCCTCAGGTTTGGAAGGCTTGTTTTGTGTGAGTGTCTTGTGTTTGGAGACAAGATCTCGAGTAGCCCAGGTAGGCCTTGGGCTTGCTATATAGAGGAGGATGACCTTAAACTTCAGATTCTCCTGCCTCTACATCAGGAGTGTTGAGATTGCAGGACTCCAGATTAGGTAAATGCCACCATATCCAAATTTAAACTTGGTTCTTTAGACTTTTTCTTGTTTGTTTGGCTTTTTAGAGCAGTTTTAGGTTCACAGCACAACTGAGAGGCAGGCCCAGAGATATTCTTTCCATACTCTGCCCCTTCACAGGTATGGCCCACTACTCCATCAGAGCCACGTGCATTATCATCAGTGAGCCTGCATCAGTGCTTTGTACAGCCCCCCAGCCACGGTTCACAAAAAGACTCACACTGGGCATTTTATCATCTGTGTGTTTGAACAAGGGTATATTGCCAAGGACCCCTCAATGTAGGTCCGGAGTTTCGGGGACAGAATGGCTACACTACTCCACCCCCTTCCCATCTGCCTAGCACTCCCCACCCCCGCAGGCACTTGTCTTTTTATTAGAATCAAGCAGCATATAGACTTCCACTTAACAATATGTATTAACATTCTTCTATGTTTTTCACACCTTGAAGCTTCATTTTTAAATTTGTGAACAATTTTATATTATCAGGACGTATTATACACAGTTTATACACTGATCTACTGTGGGACTTCCAAGTTTGTGCAATTATGAATAAAGCTGTTGTAAACATCCATCTGCAGGTCTTCACACAGACATAATTTTGCAACTCATTGGATAAAGACACATCAATGAGACTGTTGGATTATATGGTGGGACATGGCTAGTTCAGAAAGAACCTTCCAAACAAACTGGCTTCCAAACTAGCTGCGTTGTGTTGAATTCCCAGCATGATGAACCGGGGCTCCACTCCCCTCACAGCATTTGGAGGTAATTAAGCATTTTGGATTCTGGCATTCAGAGACAGAGACAGTAGTGCTGTCTCACTGCTGTTTAAACTTGTAGCTCTCTGATGGCACATCATGGTCAGTCTTCAATGGACACTGTAAGCACATGCTTCCACAATAAGAGCAGCACAAAAACAAAAGGTTAAAGTATTTTAAATAACTCGTTTGGGATATTTCCTGGAAAAAAACAACAACAATGAAGTCATCATCAGGAAGCTAAATCTGTCAGAGTTTCTTGTACTTGGTCTGTACTGAGAATTCTTTTATGTTGATTTAGTTATGAGGACTGCCACCACTACTGAATGCTTTGGGCCAGGAAAGCTCCTCACAGGCCCTCGGCCTTGTCTCCAGCTAGTTAGCAAATCCTGCCCTGTCCTGGACACATGGTAATGTCTCTCCCTCTCTTGAGGGCAACCACCTAATTGGCTCTGACATAGTCTCTGAAACTCAAGTCTCTTCTTTCCCATCTCTTTCAAGCTCTGAGCTGAATCCTTGGAAAATGAAACCAATAATCTTTGGTTGTCCTATGAATAGCTCCCATCTATGAATAGCTCCCATCTAGGATCCTCTGCTTGTACGAGACCTGCCAGTCTCCTCTCCGGCTCTGATGCTCTGGAAACCCCAGTCCTCCCTGTTTCCTGTGACCCTGCTCTTCCTGTCAACCTCCAAGACCACTTCCTGGGGCTCTCCCCTGACTCTTCCTCTCCCACCCCATCACTTTCTTTTTTTTTTTTTTGGTCTTTTTGAGACAGGGTCTCCCTGTAGCCCCAGCTGGCCTGGAACTCACTCTGTAGACCAAGCTGGCCTTGAACTCACAAAGATCCTCCT
>VZQC01013763.1:5246438-5259165 GCA_009823505.1 Rhizomys pruinosus | reverse complement strand
TTTAATCCCAAAACATGTTTAGGGATTTACTTTTAACAGTAGAGTTACATGCAAGTAAAAAGTAATATTACTTTACATTCTTAAATTACAAAGCAAGTTGATGTATGTTTTAATGCACTTTTTAAAAATTTTATTTATTTTTGTATGTGTATGAATGTACTGTCTGCATGTAGGTTTGTGCACCCGTGTCGTGCAAAGCTGCAGAGGTCAGAAGAGGGTCTCAGATTCCCCTGGAACTGGAGTTCTCCTGGAATTGGAGTTACAGACAGTTCTTAGCCACCATGTGGGTGCTGGGGATCAAACCCGGGTCCTCTGCAAGAGCAGTCGGTGTTCTTAACCACTAGGCTATCTCTCCAGCCCTTAATGTACTTTTTTTTTTTTTTTGGTCTTTTCGAGACAGGGTCTCCCTGTAGCCCCAGCTGTCCTGGTACTCACTCTGTAGACCAGGCTGGGCTTGAACTCACAAAGATCCACCTGCCTCTGCCTCCCGAGTGCTAGGATTAAAGGCGTGCGCTGTAAGGAGCCGCAGGCTTTAGCTTGCTTACGCTAAGCTTGCTTACAAGGAAGTTAACTCTGTCACCTCGAGCCTTTCCCAAGAGCTGGGTGCGGATGTGCAGTAAAAGCCACCAGCCTTTCCCAAGAGCTGGGTGCGGACGTGCAGCAAAAGCCACCAGATACTCCAGCCCGATGTCTCAACTCAGTGATCTTGCAAAAACAGACCCTCCTCTGACGCCAGATAGCCCGACTGACTGATTACCCTGTTTCACCCACCCCCTCCCTATTCTTGCCTTCTGCAAGATATATATACAACGCTTGTGCTCATAAATTAGACCTTGACAAAGCTCGCAGGGTCTCCTTTTCTCTCTCGCCCATCTTCACAGGTCTGGGGTCTCCTTCGGGTACCTGCGGATTACTGCCCCCGCAGACAGGGGACATTTGGCGCCCAACGTGGGGCTCGAAGTCAGAGACCCCCCACCAGACAAAGAAGCAAGAAGGACCAGCCGGTCGACAACGTTCAGAAGAGGACGCCCCGCCGCCCACGGAGCCAGGACCTCACGGATGAAAAGTAAGTGATTTCTTTGTCTCAAATTAGAGATGGGCCATTCGCTGTCTAAGGAAAAACACAAGACAGCCTTCAGGGAGAGAGGAGTCCGGGGTTACAGACTCCCCTTCTTCAGCACCGTATCCTTAAAACCACAGAACAGTTCCTAAAGCTAAAGTGCGGACAAGTAGGTCATTTTACAAAACAATGCTTATCTACGGCCAAGGGCCCCAACCCGCTAACCTTCCACCCACCCATGGCGGCGGAGGCGGCTCCCGACTGCCTAGCCAAAACTGTCCTAGATGTAAAAAAAAAAAAAAAAAAAAAAAGAGTGTAAAGTTCTTTATATTCATTGGAGATCTCTGTCCATGGGTTATATTGGACGGCCCCTCCATTCATCTCAAAATAGGGACAAGGTGGGTAGGGAACTTAATGCCACCTTAAGGAAAAAGAAAAAATCTCTCATTATATTAAGTCAAATGTCTATACAAGCTCTCTGTGTGTTGAATTGTTCTCCCATGTGTCTGAGATTTGTGTCATGTGTGTTTCCTCCTGTGTTGGTTTCTGTTAAAAGTAGCCACTTCAAAGTTTTTTCATTCTATATTGGTGCACATAAATTAAGCTTACTTTCAGCATGCCTCTTAAACTTTTTCAAAGGGCCTAATTTGAACCGGGTTCCTAAGTTCCTACAAAAATTCTAAACTGGTTTTCTAAAGGTTTTATTTGTTATCTGTTAAAACTGGATTTGATCTCCAAATTAAACTGGTCTAAAGTTTCCAGGTTTTAGCCAGGCGTGGTGGCGCACGCCTTTAATCCTAGCACTGGGAGGCAAGGACAGGCGGATCTTTGTGAGTTCAAGGCAGCCCTGGTCTACAGATGAGCTCCAGGACAGCTGGGGCTAAGCAGGGAGACCCTGTCTCAAAAAAAAAAAAAAAAAAAAGAGGGACCTGTGGGTCTTAGAGACCAGTTTTGGTAAGCTAGAATCTCTACAAGATGGGAAATTACACTTTCAGGAAGCTATGTTCCAGGAGGAAATGTTTTGTGATGATATGGCATGTTTTGTTGACTGTGTGCCGTGGTTTTGCCGTGGTCTGTTGTGTTTCAAGTTGTGGCATGGAGAAAGTTTAACATCTCCAATCAGTGAAGGCTATGGCTAAGGATAGAATCGAGGAAATTCTCCTGTTGACTGGTGGTGAGCCTGTGGATGGTGCTGAATGGGATTTGGCCTGTGTGCCGAGACCCTTTTCTCTGATAGGCTTTGAGAAGCTTCATTCTCTTGTGGGTTTCACCCACTCGAAGGACATGATTATGCAGCCCGTGAGGTGCTGTTTTGGCTTCCCTGGATTGGGGCCATCTGTTGCTTCCCCAGCCTTCCCAGGTAGTGGATGTTCAGAAAAATTGTGAGAGGAGCCCCTCCTCTCCCAACAATTGCCTTCTAGAGGTTTTGAAATGTGGTTGAAATTTGCCCTGCAGCCTGGGGTCCTGGCTCCCACCTTCTGGCCACAGTTCAGGTGGGGAAGGTCACAGATGCTGGAAGGACAGGCATGCCGGGGACATTTTGCAGCAAGCATTCCATAGAGATGTTCCTAAAGGCTAGTCTTACAGACTGTGGACCTCCACCCTACACAAGTTGTATCAATTAAGCAATTTACATCCATCTCAGCATGTTTAACTTAAAGTCTAGAAGAAATTTACAGGCCTTGAAGTTCTAACCAAACAAATTTGGTCCAATAAATTGTCTTTTTTTAAGAACACTTGGTAAAAGTCTCTTTAACAACGTAAATTGATATTTTGGGTTTAATTTAAATAAGAAATTCTTTAATAAGAACTGTTTTATGTTTCTTTAGGGACCCATTCTTCAAGCTGTGTGTATGTGTGAGTGAGTGTGAGTTCCTGCTTTTCAATTCATTAAAATAACTATTTTATAAAAATAAAAAAAAAAAAAAAAACAGAGAAAATGTTGCCTTTATACCCTTAGTGTTAAACAATTTTTAATTGGGTTTATAGTATGCATATTATTCAGTTTAATGATAGATTGTTGTTAATTATTAGAAATATTTGTTTATCAATAGTTTAGTTATTGTTATTAAATAATTATTGATAAAATTGATTAAAATACTCAGTCTAATGTAAATTGTTTCATTTTGTGCTGCTATTACCATTATTATTTTATAATTTACTGTTGTGACTAATAATGGTTAATGGAATTATTGATAATTATAATAATTAATAATGGTATAATTGTTGTAATTAGTTGTGATTATATATTATTATTCTTCCAAAGTCCCTTAATAGCAAGACAAGATGATCATTTCAAGACTACAAACAACTTTGGCCTGTCTACTTTTGGGCATCCTCAATCTTTAGATTTGTAAATAATATAGGGTCAGTTGGCTTAGCAAAAGGACAGCTTAGGAGTAATGGACCAGAAGGGACAGGATAGGGAAAGAATAGTAAACTTTAGGTATAGTTCATTAAGGGCAAGTGTTGCAAATGGGCCTAAGAGGTAGCATATGGATCTCAGCTGTTTTATGAGTTACAGGGACATTTATTCTAATTTATGTAAAAATAACCTATGACAAGATTATAAAAATTTCATGTTTTTCATTGGACATCAAACGATGTGGCTTTCTTCTCTTACAGATCACCTAAAATCTTTCTTTGTATGTATGTAGTGTAATGGTTTGTGCAACCGGGGCCACCCAACGTTTTTTTTTTGTTTTTATAAGAGTATTTATGGATTGACGTGTTAAAACCCTTGAGTTCTAATATTTGTGTTAACAGACATGATATAAGAACATTGCCTCTAAGGTTGGAATGGCCCTTCCTCTTAAGAGTAAATTTATAATTAAGCAGCAAAACATGGTCGATTTCAACAAAGTTAGGGTTATCTATCAAAAAGTAATGAATCTACACTGGTTACACCTCAACATCTAAAACAAAATAAACCAGGTTTTCCGTGTATTAAAGTGTTAATAAGTTTTAGATGTTTAAAAATAAAAAATAAAAAAGGTATATAAAAAAATTAATTCAAGATGGTAATGATGATAATTAATCAATGATGGTAAATGATAACTATGAAAAAAATTAATTATATATTTTATTAAGAGCTAAATATTAAAAAACCTTTAAATATGCCATAAAAAAAAAAAAAAAAAAAAAAATTAAAAAAAGAAAACTATTATAATCCACCTTGTAAGGTTACAGTTTAAAATGGTAATACATTTAAACTAATTTGAAAAAATAAGATGTTAATTGTTTTATTTGTAAACTGTAGTGAATTTCCAACAATGGCTTTGGGATTAAGGCATACAGATGGTCTCTGTATTTTTCTGTGTTATACAGTATCACCTTGTAACATTTTCCTTTACTTGTAGGATAATTTAAAAAATTAAGTCTGAGTTCATTTCCCAAAATAAACATACAGTCAAGGATAAACATTTTGGATTAAATTGATGAAGACTTACACATTGGTTCCTGTTTATGGGTTTTTGAATACAACTTAGGCATCTATTGATCAAAAAAAGAGGGAGGTGGTATATATTCCCTCTCATAGTTCAAACTTTTTGGATAATTTTAATTTAAAAATTAAAGCTAACAATGGGAGGAGATTTGTATGTTCCCACAGGTAGAAACACCAACCTAAATGTCTGGAAATACACAATCTTTGACTACAAGATGGACTGAGAAATGCCAGCAGAGAGGCTGACCCATCTGAACATTAAAGAAAAAGGAACCTCAGATTGCCTGAGTCACAGACATTGAACATTTCTCTAAATTCTATTTGGGATAACTGTTTATGATGTGTCCTAATGAAGTCTACCTTCCAGATGCTGAGAACCTTTCTACCTCTCACCTTTATATAAAAAAGAAAATATGATGTAATGGAGTCATTCCCCAACTGTAATTTAGAACCACTGTTGTAATGGTAAATACTTGTGAGACAGTATTAATTGCCTCTTTGTTGATTGATAGACATAGAAACTGTACAAGATAATCCTCTATCTAGAGCCAAATATAAAATGTAATGTCTAAGAATGGTATACAGATTGAGCACAATATGTTAATACAGGAAAGGCCCTGATGTCAACATGGATTGTTCTGCCCAGGGATGTTGGCTGGGGGGATCCTAGCCCCCAAATTATAAAAGGCCTTTTGCCTATAAAAAATAGGATATCTGGCAGGAGTAAAGTGGTAAGTCCCTGTTACCGGGTGTAAACATGAAAAAATATTTTGAACATCACTTGCTAATGTACAAATTGGCCTCTGGAATGCCAGAGAACGTTACCAAAGTCAATAATGCGATAAAGCAAAGTGTTGGTCTCCTTGAGTAAGCAAGACTCCTCTGTCAGTATCAGTACCACCTCACTGCCTGGAAGTACTTGTGCAACAGTGGCAGCACATGTATCTATATATCCCAAAATCTAATTGGCTATTAGCTATCTCCTTGGAGGAATAATTCATGGCTGATGCCATAGGCTTATTGTCCTCTAGTGGTTAGGAGATTATATGAGCCACAGTAAGAACTTGTCATTCTTTTATAAGAAATAACAGCTTGTGGATTAACATACCATCCAAACATCTGTGTCATTGCTCACAGCTTGGCTTGCCATAATATGGTTTAAATGCCTGTACATCTAATTGGCTTGTGCTTTGTTAGTAGGATTAAAAAGGTACCCTGGATAAGCTGTCAACCCATGAAGGAAAACAACCTAACTGGAGTAAAAACATCTCCAGAGAAAAATGCTGCTTTGCTTCTCACCCACCTGTCCCCTCTCCCAAAGCCTAGGAACAACTTGTGGAAGAGGAGGCAAGGCAGAATGTAAGGGCTGCAGAGAGACTGGGTGAATTGTGAGATTACAACAATATGGACTGGACTATGGGAACCTTGGGTTGTTCGAATATGACCATAGATACTTGAAAAAACTCAGAAAGCTCAGAATATTTCGCTTGCTCGCTAAATCATGCTCTCAGGCCTTATAAGAGTGAGCTGCCCAAACCAGCCCAGGTGGCCGCCCCAAAGAGGGCAACTTCCTCTCCCCTCTTACCAACCTAAGACAGGAGCCCTGAGGACGACAGGGTGTCCAAAGACGGGTAAGGAAGAGGGTCTTGTAGAGGTCGAACCTAAGACAGAGACGGTCACATAATCGGCTGCAGACGCCACTCTGCCTGATACTTATCCATACCTTCTTAATGTAAAGAAGGGGATATGTAAGGAGCTGCAGATTAGCTTGCTTAGCTGAGCTGCTTACAAGGAAGTTAACTCTGTGAATTGTCACCTCAAGCCCTTTTCCAAGAGCTGGGTGCGGACGTGCAGTAAAAGCCACCAGCCTTTCCCAAGAGCTGGGTGTGGACGTGCAGCAAAAGCCACCAGATACTCCAGCCCAATGTCTCAACTCAGTGATCTTGCAAAAATAGACCCTCCTCTGATGCCAGATAGCCCGACCGACTGATTACCCTGTTTCACCCACCCCCTCCCTATTTCTTGCTTTCTGCAAGATATATATACAACAGCTTGTGCTCAATAAATTTGGACCTTGACAAAAGCTCGCAGGGTCTCCTTTTCTCTCTCACCCATCTTCACAGGTCTGGGGTCTCCTTCGGGTACCTGCGGATTACTGCCCCCGCAGACAGGGGACAGTGCACCACCATGCCCGGCCTTAATGTACTTTTATAGTAGTATCAGGTATTATGCTTACTAAAAAAAAAAAAATACTTGGTTTGCTTTAACAAATAAGGATTTGGTGCTAGGATCCACAAATGAGAGATACCATTCTTCCTTTGTTTTTCTGGAACTGTGTTACCTTACTTAGCATAACAGCTTCTACTTCCATCCATTTACCTGCAAAGTTCATGATGTCATCTTTCTTTACCACTGCATAGAATTCCATTGTGTACATGTACCTCATTTTTTTATCCACTCATCAGTTGAGGGACATTTAGGTTGCTCCCAGCTATTGTGAAGAGAGCTGCAGTAAACATGGTTGTGCACATATCTCTACAATAGGATGAATCTTGTGGGTATATACCCAGGAGTGACTGGATCAGGTGGTAGGTTCATTTTGAGTCTTTTAAGAGTTCTCCACACTGCTTTCCATAGGGGTTGCACAAGTTTGCATTCCTACCAGCAGTGAATGAGTGTTCGTTCCCCTTTCCCAACAACCTCTCCAGGATTTGGTATCCTTTTTTCCTTGATCATAGCCAGTCTTACTGGGATAAGATGAAATCTTAAAGTGGTTTTAATTCGCATTTCCTTAATTATTAATGACACTGAACAGTTTTTAAGATGTTTCTCAGCCATCTTTACTTCCTCGATGATGAAGTCTCTGTTCAGCTCTTTACTCCATCTTTTGATTGGGTCATTTGTTTTCTTGCTCCTTTGTTTTTTGAGTAATTTATATACTCTGGATGCTAGTCCTCTCTCAGATGTATCACTGGTGAAGATTTCCTCCCACTCTGTGGGTTTTCACTTCTTTAATTGTTTCTTTCACTGTACAGAAGCATTTGAGTTTAATGAGGTCCCCCTTGTTGATTGTTGACATTATTTCCTGCACAGCTGCTATTTTAAAAAGTCTTTTCCTATGCCTATGTCTTGTAGGTTACTGCCAACATTTTCTTCTATCATTTTCAGAGTTTTAGATTTCACATTGAGGTCTTTGATCCATTTGGAGTTGATTTTTGTACAGGGTGAAAGGTAGGGGTTTAGTTTTATTCATCAACAGGTGATGATCCAGTTTTGTCACCACAATTTGCTGAAGATACTGTCTTTCCTCCAATGAGTCTTCTTGGCCCCTTTGTCAAATACGAAGCGACTGAAATTGCATGTTGAGCTGGGGACTTTTTGAGGACAAATTCAATGTCTTAGCATAGCAGCCTTCCTCCTGCAAGGTGCAGGTTTCAGATGTCCATGGGAGGAGTGTCCTGCCTGCATTTTCAACCATCCTGGAGATTCAGATCCATAGAAAGTCTCCCAAAAGAATACTGTAGCATACAGATGGTAAAATTGTATTAGTAAGAGTTCTCTAGAGGAACAGAACAGATACAATGAATATATACTCATTTATATTCATATATATTTAATGATATATTACACATATATATATAATTTATTAAGTTGGCTTACACTGAAATAGTAACAACATCTGTCTCATACCTGAGAGGTCAAGGACCCAATAGTTTCTCCATCCATGGAGCTGGGTGTCTCAGCAGTCCCATTCTGGTGCCAAAGACCTGAAAGATTCTTGCAGAACTGCTGGTCCTCAGGAAACACTGGTTCTTGTATCAGAGAAGGAATCAGTAGCAGCAGCAACAAGGTGAATCATCCCAGCAACAAAAAGGGCCAACAACCTTCCTTCTGCCCTGGCCTTTTTGATACAGGCTGCTACCAGAAGATACCATCCATGTCTGGGTTGGACTTTCCCACATCAAGTAAGGCAATCGGGAGAATTCCTCAGGTGAGGCTCCCTTCTCCTCCAGTGGTTCTAATTTGTTGCAAGTTGACATTAAAACCAACCATCGCATGTGAAAACAATATCCCAAAAGATGAAGAGAGGGAAAAGCTGCTAAAGGAGAATTTACAATTATCAAGACATTATATATCTGTAATCTCAGCACTCAGAAGGCTGAAGCAGGAGACTCATGAATTAAAGGCTAACCTGGGCCAATAGAAAGATACTTAAAAAAAAATAAAGGTGAGGGGCTAAAGAGATGGCCCAGTGGTTAAGAGCACCAGCTGCTCTTGAAGAACACTCTGTTTAGTTCCCGGCACCCATCAACATGGCAGCTAACAATTGTCTGTAACACCAGTTCCAGGGATCTGACACCCTCTTCTGGCTTTCACAGATATCGCATGACATGGGTGCACTTACATACATTCAGGCAAAACACTCATACACATAAAATAGAAATAAATAGAATTTTGATTTCTTTTTGAGACAGGGTCTCCCTGTAGCCCTGGCTGTCCTGGAACTCACTCTGTAGACCAGACTGGCCTTGAACTCACAGAGATCTGCCTGCTTTTGTGCCACCACGCCCAGCTTAAAGATGGTTCTTAGCTGCCACGTGGGTGCTAGGAATTGAATCCGGGTCCTCTGCAAGAGCAGTTGGTGCTTTTAACTGCTGAGCCATCTCTCCAGCCCCAAATTTGAAAATTTTTAAATAGAGGTGATGGGGTACTAGTATTGTAGCTTAGTGGTAGACTGCCCACTACTAGCAAATAACAGCCTGTGGGTTTGATCCCCAGAACTAGAGAAGAGGGGGGTAAGCAAAGGAGGGAGGGAAGGAGGGGGGAGAGAGAAGACAGTCTCAGAAAACAAGGTGGATGGCTTCCAAGAAACAACACCTGAGCTTGATCTCTGGCCTCCACTCACACACACAGGAGCATATGCATACACACAATACATAAACATACATACACGTGTACACCCACACATACATGCATATACACAAGAAGTTACAACTTGAGGCTGGGGAGCTGGCTCAGTGATTAATAGCACTTACTGCTTCTGGGTTCAGTTCCCAGCACCCATATCTGGTGGCTAACAACCACCTGTCATTCCAATTCCTCTGACCTCCACAGGCACCTGCTCACAAATGGTGCACATACAGACAAGCAGGAACACACATGAAATAATTTTTTTTTATTTTAAGATGAAGTTAACCATGGCACTGGCCCTACTGTTTCCCGAGCACAGCACATACAAGGAGATGCCCCTTTCTCCACGGCCCCTGCTCCCACCACACCTACCACTCATTACAATTCCTCCTTACAAACAAGTTCTTCATGAAGAACAGAAAAAAGCCATCACCCAGCAGCTCCCTGAGTCTGTGGCACTGTGTTAAATCTTCTGGATGATTCTGGCACTGAGACAAAGAATAAAAGAGAAAAGAAGTCAGTGAGAAATGAATGGTGAGAGCAGGTCATAAAGAGATCATGATGCTATATATTTTCTTTTCTTTCTATTAAATTTTAATGATAAAACAAGTGCCTGAAAGAAATATAACTTCCCATTACAAACAAAATTGTGTGTTGTATTTATAGGCATGACATAAACTTTGCCACTTTATTGTCTTATAGCAGTCAGGGTTCTCACACTGCGCAGCCCCCTCCTCCCCAGCTGTTGTCCCAGTTCAGCTCTGTCCTCATTAGACACTAACTTCCGTTCCTGCCTCTACGGGTCCCTGGCAACTTCTAGTCCTCGTTTTTCTCTATGATTTTTGATGATGAAGTGTAAAACGAGATTTCCTGAAATAAGGCAGTAGAGAAGCAAACTAGAACACTAGTTTGTGTATTATTGGCTGAATCATTTCCCCTTCTTGTTTTGGGGATAACTTATGATTTTAGGTTGAAGATTCACCAGACTGAATGGGGTAGAACTTCAAAATTGTGGTAAATTGGAGAGTCATGAGCCAGATTATCTTGGGCTACTTTTGGACCCCTTAATTGCCATTTATCACCAATCCCTGTATCTGACCTAACATCCTTTTGACTGTTGGGTACAAAATCTTTGGGATATATTAATTACTTATTAACAGATCCTAGATCTCACAAACCACCCAAACCTAAAAATGTCAGCACCTGAAACATACAACATATCTCTAGGTTACTATGACCCGCTGTATTAGTCACTTTTCTGTTGCTGTGATAAACCACCATGACCAAGGGAACTTATAAAAGGAAGAGTTTATTTGAGTTTAGGATTGACAGTTCCAGGGAATTAGAGTCCATTGTGGCGGGAGGCATGGTGGCCGCCGGGCTGGAGCAGAAAGCCGAGGTTCACATCTCACAATGAGTACTGGAAGTCAAGAGACCCTCTGGAGACTGCAAGGCTTGTTAAACTCACTAAGCCCACCCCCAGTGACGTACTTCCTCCAGCATGGCCACCCATTCTAAGACCTCCTAAAACATCGCCACCAACTGGGAACAAAATGTCTGAATACTTGAAGACTATGGGGGACACACTCATTCAAACCACAGCATCCACCTACCTCATGTCCCCACCAATGTCTCTGGTAATGCTTTTGGGGGGGTATTTTTTGAGGCACAGTCTCCCTTTAGTCCCAGCTGGCCTGGAGCTCACTCTGTAAATCAGGCTACCCTTGAACTCCAGAGTGCTGGGATTAAAGGCATGCAGCACACCTGTCTTTGGGAATGCATTTATTAAATGTGTCTTTGTTCTGTTCCTGTAAAAGTCCATGTAACCTCTTCCACAGGGGAACATGTCATGCAGGGCAGCCTGAGTTCCTGGGCCATGGTTACTGATATTTGGCTCAAAATGAAGTATTGCATGCTCCCTTTGGAGCAGGACCTTTGTTTCATATTGACACAAGCTAAGTTATAATTCGGATCTGAATTGTCAGCAGAAGACCCAGGTGTTCAAAACCTAGCCTCCAGCTTGGAGCTTTAAAGGTACTGAGACCTTTAAGAGGTGGAGACTCATGCGCAGTCTTTAGTCAATAAGAGTGCACCCTCAAAGGCCATGGGGCAGCTCTGACCTCTTTCTGGTTCTTGATCTCCATCCCAATTGGGATGGTGCTCCATCCCAATGTGCTGTTGATATAGGAAACAGCTCCCATAGGAAGTAAGGGAAAACCCATGGCAAATCATAAGTTATCCCCAAAACAAGAAGGGGAAGTGATTCAGCCAATAAGACACAAACCAAGTGTTCTAGTTGGCTTCTCCATTGCCGTGACAAAACAGTCTGACCAAAACCAACTTGGGGAGGAAAGGGTTTATTTAACTCACATCTCCCAGGTCACAATTCATCACTGAGGGAGCCCAAATTAGGAACTCAAGGCAGAAACCTGGAGGCCGGAGCTGAAGTATAGGCTATGGAGGAACACTGTTTAATGGCTTGCTCTCTTAGCCCATGCTCAGCCTGCTTTCTTATACAATAGAGAACAACATGCCCAAGGGTGGTACTGCTCACAGCGGGATAGGCCCTCCCACATCATTCAACAATCAAGATGTCCCACAGGCATGGCTACAGGCCAGTCCAATGGAAGTAATTCCCCCAATGAGGCTCCCTCAACCCAAGTGTGTCAACTTGACACTAAAGCTATCCAGCATAACAAGTAAAGTGAGCTGAGAATGAGAGAGAGAGAGAGAGAGAGAGAGAGAGAGAGAGAGAGAGAGAGAGAGAGAGAAAACAAAGGTTTCCACCAAAAGTTCCGTAAAAGACTACCAAACAAGGCATCATGGCAGAATCCCCTCCTGGGACGCCCCTCCCAAACAAGAGGTGTACTCACAGTTTCCTTAATGAAGCTCATTTTTGCTTGCTCACTCCTGTCTCTGAATCCTTATCCCTCATTGGCGTGAGACAACAAACTCAAGAGCCACTGGCTCAGCACAGCCCTGGTAGCCTTAGTCCCCTTAGGTAACCCCACCAGAACAGAGAAAGCCTCCATCAAACTCAAAGAACCCACATCACCATTACAGCCCAAATTGCTCAACAGGGGGTCAAATGATCATGAACTGAAACCTCCAAACTGGGAGCCCCAACCTACCTTTTCAGTTTATATTATAAAAGTTGGCTGTTGCCGGGCATGGTGGCACACGCCTTTAATCCAAGCACTCGGGAGACAGAGGCAGGCAGATCTCTGTGAGTTCAAGGCCAGCCTGGTCTACATAGTGAGCTCCAAGCCAGCTGGGACTAAAGGGAGACCCTGCCTCAAAAAGACCAAAAA
>VZQC01013763.1:5225347-5244882 GCA_009823505.1 Rhizomys pruinosus | reverse complement strand
ACATCAAGAAGATCATCCACCATGACCAACTTGGATTCATACCAGAGATGCAGGGATGGTTCAACATACGAAAATCAATAAATATCATCAAGCATATAAATGGACTGAAAGACAAAAACCACACCATCATCTCGATTGACGTGGAAAAAGCCTTTGACAAAATCCAGCGTCCGTTCATGTTTAAAGTCCTAGAGGGAATTGGATTGGAGGGATCATACCTTAATGTAATCAAAGCCATATACAGGAAACCCACAGCCAATATCATCCTAAATGGGGAAATGACAGAAGCATTCCCCTTAAGGGTAGGAACTCGGCAAGGCTGTCCCCTGTCACCACTCCTTTTCAACATACTGCTTGAATCCCTTGCTAGGGCAATAAGGCAAGAAAAGGAAATTAAAGGAGTTCTAATAAGAAAAGAGGAAGTTAAACTATCCCTTTTTGCTGATGATATGATTGTCTACTTAAGGGATGCTAAGAACTCCACCAGGAAATTCCTAGAAACGATTAGGAGCTTCAGTAAGGTGGCAGGATACAAAATAAACCTAGAAAAATCAGTAGCCATTCTCTACACCAACAGTAGGCAGCTGAAAAAGGAATACAAGGAGACCTTCCCACTCACAATAGCCTCAAAAACAATAAAATACCTAGGAACAAACCTAACCAAAGACACAAAAGATCTCTACAACAAAAATTTTAAACCCTTGAAGAAAGAAATTGAAGAATACATCAGAAGATGGAAAAACCTCCCATGCTCATGGATTGGGAAAATTAATATAGTAAAAATATCTATTCTACCCAAACTCTTGTATAGATTGAATGCAATCCCAATTAAAATCCCCAAGAGTTTCTTCACAGGCTTGGAAAAAAAAAAGGCCTTAATTTCATTTGGAAAAACAAAAGACCCCAAATAGCCAAAACCACCCTGAGTGAAAAGAGCAATACAGGGGGGAATCTCTATACGGAACTTCAAACTATTCTACAGGGCTATAGTCATAAAAACAGCCTGATACTGGCACAAAAACAGACCTGTTGACCAATGGAACAAAACTGAAGATACAAACTTGGGCACATACAATTTCAGCCACCTCATATTTGACAAGGGGGCCAAGAAGGCACAATGGAGAAAAGACAGCATCTTCAGCAAGCGGTGTTGGCAAAACTGGGTTGCCACTTGTAGAAAAAAGAATTTCTTCATTTTCAAGGCTGTATAATTGTATGTCTGCATCATAGGTTTTGTTTTTGAGACAGGGTCTCCCTATAGCCATAGCTGGTCTGGAACTCATTATGTAGACCAGGCTGGCCTGGATCTCATGGAAATCCACCTGCCACTGCAGCTGTGCACTACCAAGCCCTGCTCATCGTGCTTTGTTGAACCACTCCTCAGAGAGTAGACATTTTGTTTACTTCCACCTTGGGATTATGAGCAATGCTGCTAGAAATGTTTAGCATTTGCCGGACTCTGCTAGAAAATATGATTTTTAGTAAAGGAAAAACAAAGAAGTTAAGAAAAGAGTGATTTCAGGAAAGCATAGCTTCTTGCTGTGAAATCAGAAAACAGTTATCTTTAAGGACTAGCCTGGGGTTATTTAGTTGCAATATGTAATTGTCACAGCTTTTAAAAGTTACAGAGCTTTGCCTGTTTACTAAGGTACAGGATTATAAGATGGAAAACTAAATAGGGTAATGCCAGTCAAAGCCAAACAATTCAGAAAAAAAAAAGGGGGGGGTGAGGGGTGAGCAGTATGGAGAGATGGCTTAGCACAAAGGACTTGCTGTTCTTTCAGAAGACTCTAGTTCTGTACCCAGCTCCCCAGAGGACGGCTCACAAACTTGTGTAATTGCAGCTCCAGAGGATTTAATGTTCTCTTCTGTCCTCCACAGATGCCCGCACACATGTGCTCAGACACATGTGCACACACATATAAATAAAAATTAAAAGTAAATATTAGAAATCCACTGCTAACTTTCATCTGTGCAGACCAATCGACTGGGCGTCCTCTTCCTGGCTCCCTCATGCCACACCTTCCTCCAGGACACGGACTTCCTCTCCACCCTCACTGCCAAGTTCTTCTCATTCTGTTGTGTCATTTTTCCTTTGTTCACTTACTCCTTCTGCCAAATGCACTTAGCCTAAAAATTCCAGTTTTAATGGGAAAGACTTGCTTAGTTGTCTATAAGCCTTACCTCAGTGAGCTCCATTCCAAAGGACAGGGAAGAGTTTGTTTGCTTTGAGTTAGGACTGCCCTGCAATTCCAAACCTCCAGTATAAACATCAGGATAGAGGGCCCTTAAACACCTTGTGCTGGGACATCCGCACTGAGTACCTCACCCCCATGCCTCACCCAGTGAAGCCTTACAATTTATTAACCCATAGACAATGGCCCTCATTGGAACCCATGTTTGAGACCTGTCCCTGCCACACAGGAGCTCTGTTTGCTTCTGGTGAGTTCTGTTTGGCTCTCTGTGTGTGTGTGTGTGTGTGTGTGTGTGTGTGTGTGTGTGTGTGTGTATGCAAATGATGTATAAAATGAGACCCATAGGGAGAAAGCTATCAAACCATGGAGGGAAAAGAGAGTTCACCAAAACCTGAGAGTGTTCTCAATTAGGGCTGCTTCTCCATCCCCTTCTCCCTACTCCCCACCAGCACCTCTGATGTGGCGGAAGGTGGAGAAAGTGGAAGGATAAAGGGTGAAGGAACCCCAAGGCTACCAGTGGTTCCATTAGATAAAATCAGTTTGTTGAAGGTGGGGAGGATTGAATTTGTTTGTGCCTGGTGTCCAGGATCATCGCTGGGGGCTATCAAATGGCAGCCTGCTGCTTTCCATGGTTGTTGGCATAGCTTCCGCTTCATTCCCAGAGCAGCAAGAATTTGGCACCTGGCTGTCAGAAGGATGTGACAGCTCTTCTCGCTGGGGGTCTAGTTGCATTCACACACCAGAGTTTGGCCATGTCTGCAGAGCTCAGTGGCTGTTGGAGGCCCTCTAGCTGCTCCCACCAGCTAGGGTCACCGCTGGCTCCTATCAAAAGGAATCACAAGCTACTGGCCCAGGGTGACTTTGATATCCACTGATTTTCTAGGACCCTAGCACCCTGAGTCACTGCACACACATTTGTATACTGCTGATGTTAGGAAAAGCAGAGGTGTGTGTGTGTGTGTGTGTGTGTGTGTGGTGAGGGATCACATCTAAGGTCTTCTGCAGCAAGGCAAGCCGCTTACCACTGAACTACATTCCTAGCCTATAGTTTTATTTTTAGATCAACATATGTATAATTAGCTTATATATAATTGTTACTGTGTTATGAATTATAACACATGAATAGATGTGTGTGTGTGTGTGTGCGTGTGGTGTGTGTGTGAGTGACATGTGTTTGCACTGCTGTGTGGAGGCCAGGATCAACCTCAGGTTTTGTTTATTAAGAGCCTTCTACCTTATTTTTTTGAGACAGAGTTCCTCACTGGGACCAGGGACTAACCATGCAAACTAGGCTGGCTTGTCAGCAAGCCCCAGGGATCCGCCTGCCTCTGCCTCCTCACCAATGGGATTATAAGCCTGGCTTTCTGTGTGGAATCTGGGTATGAAGCTCAGATCCTTGTACTGAGCCATCTCCCTAGTCCCCTCCCTTCTGCTATACATTTTTATTAAAAAAAATGGTTGACTTTTATGAATTTCATACAACCTGGGCACATTTAAACCTCTCCCCTGTCTGTGCCCCTCCCATAGTCCCAACCATATTTCATGCACTCTCTCATATATGTTAAAGCTTGTCAAGCTACATTTGCATTCCCAAGTGTCCCTTGGCGTGAGTCCATCCACTGGAGCCTGCCCTACCTATTTAGAGTCACTCCCTTAAAGAAAACCAACTCTCCTTCTACCAGTGGTCTTCAGTTGCCCATAGTTCCTCACCTAAGATTGGGGCTTCTTATCCATTTCTCCACTTCTATGCTGGCTTTTTTCTGGTTCAAGCTTCCATGGGTCTTGTGCATGCTGTCACCATTGCTGTCTGTTCATACGAGCAACTTCCCAGCTGCTGGTCATCTTGCACCTCCTTATGCTTTGCCACCCCCTCTTCTGCAATGGTGCCAAAGCCCACAGTGGCAGAAGTTTGATATAGGTATCATGCCCAAGGACAAGCAGTCCAACTCTGAACTTTGGCTAGCTGTGACTTTCTGGGTTAATCAAGATCTGTTGCATGAGGAAGCTTCGTTAGTAGAGAAGAAACCCTCTGAGTAGGAAAAAATATTCAATAGCTCTACATCTGTGATGTAGGATTAATAGCCACAATATACAAAGAAGCAAGAAAACAAATGACCCAGTTAAAAAATGGGCATGGGTTCCCCTGGAACTGGAGTTCTCCTGGAATTGGAGTTTCAGACGGTTCTCGGCCTCTTCTGACCTCCGCAGTATTGCACGACACAGGTGCACACACTTGCATGCAGACAGTACATTCATACACATACAGAAATAAATAAAATTAATTTTAAAAAAATGAGCATGGGCCATGCAGTAGATCCAGAAGGCGGCAGCAGCAGCAGTGGCAGCAAGTGGCCCATAGGGGGAGCCGGACGGCAGCAGCAACCAGCAGCCCTCGAGGTGGAAGGCAGTGGTAGGCAACATTCTAGACTACTGACCCAGTAGCTAGGGCACACTTGAGGCCCCTCCTTGGCTCCAGACTAGGCTTCCCCGCCCCCAGACCCAGATACAGACATTTGCAACCAGCCCTGGAGAGCCAGTAGGTGAACCCCTCGTGGCATGGTGGTTCTGTGAGTTCAACTCTCCCAGTGAGTGTATGAGATTGACCTCTGCTCAGTGGTTAGAGTCCCCTGTGTGTCAACAGTGGTGTTCCAGAATCCCTATCCACTAGCCAGGGAACACCTGGAGCCACCCCCGTGGCTCCTGCTAGATTTCCCTGTCTCTGACCCAAATCCAGATGTTTCCAACCGGACCAGGAGAGCCATTAGTCAGACCTTACATGGTGCGGGATTCAAGTCTGCCTGATTGTTACCTGTCTTGGGCCTCTGGAGGAGCTCCTAACTAGCTGGGCAAGAACTAGCTGGCTTCTCCAGTACAAAGTCAGAAGTGAGAACCTGAAGCCTAGAACAACCAGCCTTGCATACTTAAGAGAAGACAATGGGGCTGGAGAGATGACCTAGTGACTGCTCTTGCAGAGGACCCGGGTTCGATCCCCAGCACCCACACAGCAGCTGAGAACCATCTCTAACCCCAATTCCAGGAGAACTCCAGTTCCAGGGTAATCTGACACCCTCTTCTGACCTCCAAGGCATTGCACTACACAGGCGCACAAACCTACACGCAGACAGTACATTCATACACATAAAAAATAAATAAAATTAAAAAAAGAGAAGACAATGAAGGCACATGAAGAATACAGGCAAAGACAGTCTTTGATTCAACAAAGAAACATTTGAGTTTCATACCAGAATCACAAACAGTAAAAGAAATCCAAATGCCAAAATCACAATAACTTGAAAACTCATAAATAGCCACTAAATACTACCAGTCCTATAGAAGACTCCTATAATGATGACTCCCTAGATGTAACCCAGGGCATAGATCTTAAAAGAACTAACATAAACATGATCAAAGAATTCAAGGAGCTTAAAGAACACACAAACAAATAAAAGAACTAAATAAAGATAGGAATATCTAAAAAAAGATAACAATAAACTTTGGAATGAATTCACAAAAGATATAGGAATAGTGAAAAAAAAAAACTCAGGCTGAAATGAAAAAGGAAGTAGAACACTCAGTAAGCCATCGTTATGCCCAGATCACGGAGACCCCCAAAAGACCACCAGGACATGCAGCTCCGCTGTAAATACAAAAAGTTTATTCGGGCTCGAGCTCAGGCTGCTATCCTGTCCGACGCAGATGAGAGGAGAGAGCAGCCCTTGGTCTAGGGGAGTTGGGCTTTTTAAAAGGGAAAAATCGCAAGCAGGGAATTTTTCCAGCCTTGGCATTTTGTTATTGATTCATAGGGACTGAGGAAGCATGATTTTTTAAACTGATAGGTCGGCTTTGGTGGCGCCATGGGGGCAGATCTTTTACTCATTGAGCACATCCTGGTGGAAGAACAAACATGTTTAACCTTCAGTTTTTCCCTGTTAGCTATTTTCTTTTCTTTTCTTTTTTTTTTTTTTTTTCAACAAACAACCTTTGGTCCTTCCCTGCTAGCTATTGAGATAATCTGTGGTTTCTCCTGGAATCTGAGGATGGGGGTGTATTTCCACAAAATAGAAAAAATGGTGATCCATCTTGTTTCCTCATGAACTGATCCTCTCTTGTATACCTATCTGATAAAGGGACTGGAGACAAAGCCTCAGTAGATGAGATGTAAGAATAAAGAATAAAAATGATCAAGGACTGGGAGAACATGGATAAATAACTGGCACCAAGCAAAAAGTTATGAAAAGATGATTAACAAACCAGAATATGGAATATCATCTAGGAAGCTTGTGGGGACACCATGAAAATGAGACCAAACCTGTGCATAAATAGGTTATAGAGGAAGGAGAAGAGAACCAAGGATATAGTATTGACCAGATCTTTCATACGGATGTTGCTATGAAGAAATATTTCCCCAATAGAAAAGACATACCTTATACAAACCTACAAGAAGGCACATTAGAACACAATTAGACACGTCGACCAGAAAAGAACATTTCCCATGCATACTATAAGCTAAAATCACCTAGATATTCAAAACGAAGAGAGAATAGGAGAGTTTAAAAAAAGAGAGCACATGCATTATAAAAGAAAACTCAAGCAAAATTACAGCTGTACTTCTGCAATATAAGAACAGATGAAAGCCAGAAAAGCTGGGACCAAAGTTATTCTCAGTTCTAAATGGACCTATACGATGCCAATCCAGAAACTTTACCGGCAAAAAAAGAAAAAAAAGTCTTACGTATTGTAAGGAGAAATGAAAAAAAAAAAAATTCTTCCATGACACAAATAAGATGGAAAGAATTCATGGTCGCAGAAAAGCAGCCCTTCAGAGGAACACTTTAAAGCAATACAAAGAGCAGAAGGAAGGAACATCACTGCAGCCAGAGCAGCTCCAACAGAAAAGTTACTTATGAAGTTATAATTGTGGAAATAACCCAAACCTAGATACTAAAGAATGTTGCACCAGAAAACCAAAATTTGAAAAAGGAAAGCCGATCTATACATCTTCAATGAACTAACTGGTTAATATATCAATGGACTGGATGCTCCCCATATCAGGAGAGAGACATTAGACTAGTTAGAAGTGAGTATTAAGAAACACAAACCCACCGCGGCATGGGTGGCACACAGCCTCTGGTCCTAGGCACTGGGAGGCAAGAGGCTCACACAGATTCTTGTGATGTTCAAGGCCAGCCTTGTCTACAGAGCAAGTCTTCAGGCCACCTAGGACTTATAAGGGAGTGCGCCTGTGTCTCAAAGACACAAAAAAAAAAAAAAAAAAAAAGAAGAGAACATGATAAACAAAAACCCATTTTTTGTTTGTCTGGCAAGAAATCCCACCTTAGCCTTCCAGGAGTCATTGCACTTATCGTTAAAGTGAGAAGGGTGGAAAAAAAATGCATTCCAAGCAAATGGTGCGAGCTATCTAAGAAGTAAGCAGGAGTTGGCTATTCTAATATTACTCATCACAAAAATAGCTTCAAAACTAAAACTAATCGAGAAGAGATGAAGATGAGGTCAGATTCATCTATACAAAGGAAATCAATTAACCAATCAATCACAGACCAGGTGCATTTATGAGCGTCGACCAAAATTCTGATCACGCACTTTCATAAAAAACTTTATTATTTCAATAGGGGGCTGTTGTAGAACTAGCCTAGCGGTAGAGCACTTGCTGCCTTTGCAGGGACCGGTTTGATGTCGCGTCCATGCGACCCGACATGGCGGTATAGAGAACTGTCGTGTAACTTCCTCAATTCCGAGCAGTAAGAACTCCAGTTGCAGGTGGATTATCTGCGAGACTGGTATTCTTCTGACCTGTCACGAGGCGCATGCACGGACGGGTGCACAAAAACTATGAGACAGTACATTCTACACCATACAAAAAGAAAAAAAAAAAAAAAGCAATTCTAGCCAGGCATGGGTGGTGCACGCTTTTAATCCTAAGCACTTGGGAGGCAAGAGACAGTTCGGATCTTTGTGAGTTCAAGGCCAGCCTGGTTACAACAGGTATTCCAGGACAGCTAGGGCTACAGGAGGACCCTGTCTCAAAAAGACACACAGACACAAAAAAATAACAAAAATTTCTGTAGGTACTTTAAGGCACAGATTAATTTCCCAGCACACTAGTAATAGGGAACTTCAGTAACCCACTTCCTTACATCATAGCAAATGAAACAAAAAAATTAAGAATAAAAATATAAAAAAAAATACACCAAATGGACCTAACGACCTCTCTGAATGTTCCACCCCAGAACATCAAAGAATATACTTCTCTATTAGCCACCCCATATACTTATAATCGAACATCATTGACTAGTCCTCAGAACAGAACAAACCTCAACAACTACAAACAAAAAAATGAAATAAATTCATGCATTCTATTCAGACCAACAATGCCTAAGCTTAAATCAACACCCGAAGAAGCGCTTTAGTAACTACAGGAACTCATGGAGATTAACAACACACTCCTGAATAATGAAAATAGGTCAAAGAGGAAATCAGAAAGTGAAAGAATAAAAGTAATTTATACTATTTAAATGAAAAGGACACAGACAACACAACAAAAACCTCTGTGACCACTGTAAAAGCAAGTCCTAGAGAGGAAATACTATAGCTCTAAGTTCCTATGTTAAAAAACAGAAAAGAAGCCAGGCGTGATTTCAAGGCCAGCCTGTTTACGATAGCCAGTTCCAGGACAGCTGGGGCTACAGGCGACCCTGTCCAAAGCTTAAAAAAAAAAAAAAAAAAAAAAAAAAAGAGCACAAATAAATGACAATGTTGCAACTCAAGACTTTAAGATTTTATCTTACACCAGAAAGACTGGCTATGATCAAGAAAATAAATAATACCAAATGCTGGAGAAGCTGTGGAGAAAGGGGAACACTCATTCACTGCTGGTGGGAATGGAAACTTGAGTAACCCCTATGGAAAACAACATGGAGAACATTTAAAGGAAAAATGAATGTTTGACTCAATCATACCATTCCTGAGTGTATACTCAAAGGATTCATCCTATAGTAGAGATACGTACACAACCATGTTTATTCCTGCTCTTTTCACAATAGCAAAAACTTGGAAGCAACCCAGGTGTCCCTCAACTGATGAGTGGATAAGGAAAATGTGGTACATTTACACAATGGAGTTCTATGCAGTAGTAAAGAAAGATGACCTCATGATATTTGAAGGTAAATGGATGAAACTAGACGCTGTTATTCTAAGTGAAGTAATAGTCTCAGAAAAACAAATGATGTGTGCTATCCCTCATTTGTGGATCCTAACACCAAATCCTTATATGTAAGTCAAAGTGGGTAATTGGTCAGTAAAGATAGTACCACATTGACTGATATCACTATAGGTATAGCTTGAAATATATGTCTCTATTTTCTTCAGCTCCAAGATATAGGAGAAAGAATAAATCTCTTTTTTAAGGTATATTAAAACATACATCAACTTTCTATGTAATTTATGAATGTAAAGTTATATTTCTTCTTACCTGCATGCAAGTTTAGGGTTAAACTGTGAATCCCAAATGTGTTTTAGAATTAACCTATATTTTATTTTCAGACTTTGTAAATTTGGTATATGTATGGAGTGTAATAAAAAATGGGCATGGACCTGAACAGAAAGATTTCTAAAGAAGAAATAAAAATGGCTAAGAAACACCATAAAAAGTACTAACATCCTTAGTAACTAGGGAAATGCTAATCAAAATTATTTTAAGATTTCATCTTACCTGAGTCAGAATGACTAAGAACAAAAGAACAAATGACACCAGATGCTGGTAAGGATGTGGAGAAAGGGGAACTCTCATTCCCCTCTGGTGGGATTGCAAACTGGTATAATCACTGTAGAAATCAGTATAGAGAATTCATTTTATATTTTATTTGGTATTTTGATTTAATGTATCAGAATGTATTGGCTGCACACATGTTAAGTGTACCTGTGTTCTGCAATGCTTGCAGAGGGCAAAAGAGGGCATCAGATCCCCCTGGAATTAGAGTTATGGACAGTTGTTAGTCACCATGTGGGAGCTGGGATTTGAACCTGGCTCCTCTGCAAGAGCAGCCAGTGTTCTTAACCATTGAGAAATCTCTCCATCTCTCCAGCACTAAAAATATATCTACCATTTGATCCAGGTTTACCACTCCTTGACATGTACCAAAAAGGACTTATTCTACTGCAGAGATACTTGTACAACCATGGTTGTCCATGCTCTTTTCACAACAGTTAAGAAATGAAAACAACCTAAATGTCCCTCAGCTGAAGAATGGGTAATGAAAATCTGTTACATTTACACAATAGAGTTCTACTCAGTGGAAAAAAATTATGAAATTTGCAGGAAAATGGATAGAAAAAGAAACTATTACACTAAGCAAAATAACACAGACTCAGAAAAATAAGTGACATATATTCTCCCTCATTTGTGAATCTTATCTCCAAAACCTCACATAGGAGTGTATATCCCATTGTAACTGCAAGAGCAGGAAAATAGAAAGGAACTATGAGGCTGAAGGGGAAGAAGCAGCTTGGGAGAGGAGGACAGTGGTAGAGAGGAGTCATCAAAGGGGAAATGGGGAGAACAGGGGCGCCTTCTGCTACCCCTTCATCTACACCCCATAAGTTTTGTCATATTGTACATTTGCTTAAGTTCATCTCAAAGTATTTATCTAGGTTCCCTTTTGATCTTTAAATTTTTGCTCATTGTTTATCAAAGAGTGTATTCTTCCATTTCTACTTGTTTGTGAATTTCCCAAAATTTCCTTCATTTTAAATTTTTGACTCAATTCCATTGCAGTCAGAAAGGAAAGTTTATATTACTTTATATTAGTTTAACTTGTGGCTTGTTTTTGGTTCAGAATAGAGTATATTCTAGAGAATGTATTTGAAATGAATATATATATAATGTTGGTGTTGATGCATTCTGGGTACCATTGGGTTATTATGTTCAAGGCTTCTATTTCTTACTAATCTTCTGCCTAGTTCTTCTCCCCAGTGTTGAGAACTGAACATTGATGTCTCTGTTACCACTTAATGATCTATTCTCCCTTCACTTCTGTCAATTTTTGCTTTATGGATTTGGGGCTTTATTGTTAGGTGTGTCTATGTTGATGCATGTCTTACTGGGTGACACATAGGAATGTCCTCCACCAGACAGACCATGGACAGATGCCGCCGTTGCACCTGCTCGCCTAGCGTCATCACAGGGAAGCTTGTTAACTGTCCTGCTCCACAAGAAAGGAGGGGCAGGGAGAGTCGGCCACACCCCCTAACCAGCCAGTTAGCCTTAGTTGCATGAGGGGGAGGGGTAAGGGTATATAAACTGAGAAAGTGGAGGGGAGGCTCTCTCAGCATTTTGTGCAGCTGTGAAGTCAGCATCCGTACTTGGATGTAGACCTTCCAGTGTGGACTTAGGAGGGGCACACTCACAGTTTCAAGTAAACCCTCACCCATCTCTGTACGCACAATAGACCCGCTGGTTTCCCCAAACTGTAGTTTGGCGAAATCGTACTTCGGTTTGTCATAGGGAACAAGGGAGGAGCGGGAAGACATTGTTTATGCCCCTAAGTAGGAATTTTGCTGACACTGGGTCCTTACCCTCTTAATATTTTTAAAATATATAATATAATGTCATTTTTAAATCTGTAGTAACAATTTGGTCATAAAGTCTTTTATTTTGTCTCAGTATAGCTACTCCATCTCTGTTTTGGGTTTGTTTATGTGTTATAGTTTCTCTATTATTTTCCTTTCCAACCTTTAGGTCTTGAATTTGAGGTACATGCCTTACAGACACATTGCAGTAAGGAATGGGATCCACCTCTATGTGTAATAGGCCATTGTCTCCTCCCTTAGGCGGTAATCCAGCTGCCTTGACCGATCTCCCAGCCAAGGAAGTACCCCCTAGCAACGTGGTTGCACATTAAGCGATGCTAAAGAGACAGAAGGAATAATTGCCCCCTTTAATGAGATTATGTACTTTTCCTTCCCAGAAGGCCTACCTTTGCAGCTGCTGGGAAGCCACCATGACATTCTGTTGGGTCTGTTCACTTTCCTGAGAAAAGAGTAACTTTCTCTGTCTTTTTTCTATCTTGTTCTAAGCATGTTTCCCTAGCACTTTGGGCATCATTCTTTCTCTAAAGCTCCCCACCGGGTGTCTGCTCGTCTGTCACGTGCCTAACCCCCGTGCTAGCTTCACTTGACCAGCATGGCTTTCTCTCCCTCTTCTCCCTCTTGCTCCTCCAGGCACCTGCTGAGATTTACAGCTTGCTGCCTTGGGGTTTTTCTTTTTCTTTTTTTTTTTTAATTATTTATTTATTATTTATTTATTTATTTATTTATTTATTTATTTATTTGTTTGAATGTACTGTCTGCATGCAGGTCTGTGCACCCGTGTAGTGCAATGCCGCGGAGGTCAGAAGAGGGTGTCAGATTCCCCTGGAACTGGAGTTCTCCTGGAATTGGAGTTACAGACGGTTCTCAGCCGCCATGTGGGTGCTGGGGATTGAACCCAGGTCCTCTGCAAGAGCAGTCGATGCTCTTAACCGCTAGGTCATCTCTCCAGCTGGGGGTTTTTCTTTTAAATGCTAACAAAATTGTGCTCCAGCTTCTTTTTAAAAATATTTATTATTGTTAGCTGGGTATGGTGGTGCACGCCTTTAATCCTAGCACTTGGGAGGCAGAGGCAGGTAGATCTTTGTGAGTTCAAGGCCACCCTGGTCTACATAGTGAGTTCCAGGACAGCCGGAGCTACAGGGAGACCCTGTCTCAAAAAGGCCAAAAAATTTTTTATTATTGTTTATTCTATGTGTATGAGTGTAACGCCTGCATTCAGGTAGGTCATCTGTGTTGTGCGTTGCCCACGGAGGTCAGAAGACGGTGTTGGATCCCCTGGAACTAAGCCACTGACCATTGTAGTGCTGGGAATTGAAACTGGGTCCTCTGCAAGAAGAGCCAGTGCTCCCAACCACTGAGCCATCTCTCCAGCCCCTATTTTTAATTATTTTATTAATTAAGAACCCCAATAGAAGACCTAGATTTCCCTAGTAACTTGTGGGGGATTCCCAAAATTTATGGCAACAGATATACTTTATAGTTGGGTCAGGTTTGTTTACCCACTCTACCAATATAATTACTGAGTAGATAGAGTTTGCATGTGCCATTTGGCCACTTGAATTCTTTTTTTTTAATTTTATTTTTATTTTATTTATGTGTATGAATGTACTGTCTGCATGCAAGTTTGTGCACCCATGTCGTGCAATGCCGCGGAGGTCAGAAGAGGGTGTCCTATCCCCCTGGAACTGGAGTTCTCCTGGATTTGGAGTTTCAGACAGTTCTCAGCCACCATGTGGGTGCTGGGGATCGAACCCAGGTCCTCTGTAAGAGCGGTCGGCGCTCTTAACCACTAGGCCATCTCTCCAGCCCTGGCCACTTGAATTCTTTATCTAGTGGGACTTTTTTATTTTTCTATTATTTTTTTCCATTATACAAACACTTTGCTCTAACATAGTTCCTTCTCTCCCTCCCTTTTTTGAATTATTAGAATCATATAAATTATGTCTTTAGACATCATCAACACAGTTTTATAATTATGCTTCTGTATGTTAGTCTTTTAAATCATGGAAATAAAGAGAAGTTGCAAACTAAAAATACGATATTACCAGATAATGCTTGGATGGTTGCATTTAGATCTCTGTACCATTGCTTTTAAATAAAAAGTCCCAGAAAAACAAGCACTTCTTATAAGGCAGCTCTACTAGTCAGAAAGACTTTCACTGTTTATCTGGGTATTTCATTACTTCTCCTTCATTTCTGAAAGATGTGGAATCCTATTTTTCTTTCAGAATTTTAAACCCATTATCCAGAGGTAGTTGAGGTAACCATAGGGGAAATAGAGAGGCAGCCTTTATGATGGTTTTAAAGGCAGCAATTTGCTAGATATTTTCACTTTCCCTAGTACACTGGCCAAGGTAAACACAGCTTCTTGTTGTGAGAGGGAGTTGTCATTTATTTGGATTTATTTGTTTGGTTTTGTTTTTTGAGATAGAGTCTTACTATGTAGCCTTGCCTGGACCTCTCTGCATAGACCAGGCTGGCCTTAAACTCAGAGAAATCTGCCTGCCTCTGCTTCCTGAGTGCTGGGATTAAAGGTGTCCACCACCACAATCCACAGAATACAGGTTCTGTAATTTCAATCATAATATATTACTTCTCAGATCACACATTACACACCACACAGTAAATACTTGGGGACCGGCGATTATGGATGGGTTGTGAAGGGATATGAGAGTTACATCCTTTCCCTCAGTCCAGTATGCCTGATATGTGCTCCTACAGTCTCAGTTCAACCCTGATGAATTTGTAGAGTGCCACCATTTTTACTTCCAAGAATAAGCCACTTTTAGGTATATGCCCACATGAGTGATGCCAAATGGTGCCATTCATGTGTCCACTGGAGTGCAAGGCCATCCATTGTTTTCAAAATGTAGTCAAAAGCTATTTGTAAAGTGCAGTCTGTCAGGGCAGGGCAGAGTCTAAAAACAAAACCACTGTTCTATACACATGGAGTAACTTAGGGCAGGACATCATGATCTGGATGCCCTCCTGCTGTAGATATACTAATAAGAGCTTAATCCATTTGTGTTCTACTCTTCAGACTGTATCAATTGCAGAGGCCTCCGCTGAAGTTCACTGACATTTTCTTCTCCCACTGCAAATCCACCACTATGGCTTTGTCTGTAATGAAATTTTAATTTTGGCCTTTCCAACATCTGAACTTCCATTGGGTCCTTCTTTAAATTTTGATTTCTTTATTGATATTCTGTATTTGATGAGAAAGTCTCACATTTTCCTTTAATTATTTAGACATGGTTACTTCGAGTTTCTTGAACATATTTTTTTAATTTTATTTATTTTCGTATGTGTATGAATGTACTGTCTGCATGTAGGTTTGTGCACCCGTGTCGTGCAATGCCTCGGAGGTCAGAAGAGGGTGTCGGATTCCCCTGGAACTGGAGTTAAAGATGGTTCTCAGCCGCCATGTAGGTGCTGGGGATCGAACCCAGGTCCTCTGCAAGAGCAGTTGGTGCTTTTAATCACTAGGCCATCTCTCCAGCCCCCCTTGAACATATTTATAACAGAAGATATAAATTCTTTGTGGAATAAGGTGAACATCTAGGCTTCATTAGACATTTCTATTGAAGTTTTTTCCTGTCAATTGGCCATAATTTTCTGTTTGTTTCTTTAAATATTCTTGATATCTTTATTTAAATTTTTTAATTCATTTATTTTATTTTATGTGAATGTGTGTTTTGTCTGAATGTATGTAGGCAATGCCCACAGAGGCCAAAAAGTGGGCATTAGAAACCCTGGAACTGTGGTTATGGATGAATGTTAGCCATCATACAGGTCTCAACTGCTGGGCCATCTCTCCAGCCCATTTGTTTGTTTGTTTGTTTGTTTGTTTGTTTGTTTGTTTGTTTAAGCTAGGCATGAGGCAAGAGAACTTCGGGTTCCAGACCAGCCTGGGTTATACACAGACGATCTGTCTAAAAAAAAAAAACACTATAAATTATATTCCTCTGTTGTCTCATCTGTTTGTTGTTGCTGTTGTTTGTTTAATAAATTTATTGGATTAATTATTTGATATCTGTATCCTTCATTGTGTATGACCACTACTGGGTCACATCTTCCACAAAGAAATTTACAACTCAAAAAAAAAAAAAAAAGAAATTTACAACTCATCTTTGGTATTCATATTCTGACTATGCAAAGGCTCAAGGTTAGTGAGAAGTAAGAGACCAGAGCTTTGTCAGATCCATCCTAGGTAGACACACAGCCTTGTATATGTGTGTGGTCTCCTAGAGTCTCTAAACTAGGATGAAGTCATTCAAAGATCCCTCTTGCTCCTTTTTTATTTCATTTTAAAATATTTTATTAACTTTTTATTTTATTTATTTTTTATGTGTATGAATGTACTGTCTGCATGTGGGTTTGTGCACCCGTGTCGTGCAATGCCTCGGAGGTCAGAAGAGGGTGTCAGATTCCCCTGGAACTTGAGTTAAAGACGGTTCTCAGCTGCCATGTGGTGCTGGGGATCGAACCCAGATCCTCTGCAAGAGCAGTTGGCGCTCTTAACTGCTAGGCCATCTCTCCAGACCCTATTATTATTATGGTTTTTTTGTGTGTGTGTGTCTTTTTGAGACAGGGTCTCCCTGTAGCCCCAGCTGGCCTGGAATTCACTCTGTAGACCAGGCTGGCCTTGAACTCACAGAGATCCGCCTGCCTCTGCCTCCCAAGTGCTGGGGTTAAAGGCATGCGCCACCACTCCCTGCTTTATTATTTTTATTTTATGCATATGAGTGTATTGTTTGAATGTGTGTGGGTGGACCTGTGTTGTACAATGCCCATGGAGGGCAGAACAGGGTGTTGAATCCCCTGGAACTGGAGTTATGGATGGTTTTTAGCCACCATGTGGGTGTTGGGACTCAAATCTGGGTCCTCTGCAAGAGCAGCCAGTGCTCTAACTGCCGAACCATCTGTCCAGGCCCCTCTTGGTCTTATTCAGTTCATCTGCTTGTCAGACTCAACCATCGTCACCTCAGGTAGCTGCAATGTGGAATTAACATCATTTGACAAACACTTTCAAATACAGCTGTTCACAGTGTGCTCTGAGTGAGGCCAAAGATGAGATGGGTCAAATAGACAAAAAGGGAGTTTTCCAAGAGTTTTCAGACAGGTCACACGAGTTCCAGTCTTGGAGATGGGGACAGTTCTCTGCAGATGGGGCTTCTTGTGAAGCTCCAAATCCTTCAGGTCCTTCCAGTGGCTGCAGGGTAAGCTGGTCTCACAGTGCAGCAGGGCAATGCAGTAGGACCATGTCAAGTTAACACCATGAGGCTCACTGACCCTGCTCGCATCCAGCCTTCCTGCAATGAATGTTTCTAGGATTGTTACAGCCTTTGGTTAAATTCCAGAGTTCTAAAAAGTTGATCTTGATTGATTTTGGGTTTTTGCTGTTGTTGTTGTTTATGTTTGAATGTTTGTTTTTTGCTTTTACCAAATGCCTTCATTGTTTTTATAGAAAAGTGGGTGTGACGCAGGCATGGTAGCACACGCCTTTAATCCCAGCACTCGGGAGACAGAGGCAGGTGTGTATCTGTGAGTTCAAGGCCAGCCTGGTCTACACAGGTAGTTCCAGGACAGCTGGGGCTGCAGGGAGACACCGAAAAAGGCAAAAATAAGAACAAAAATTTCCCGCTTCCCATCTTCTGACTAATCTTTCTCTTTGTGGACAGGAAAACTCCTGGAGGGCCAGGTATTCCTTTGGCATTGCCTCTTGAACCCACTGCAGTCATGTGCCTGCCCATTCTCCACAGCGCCACCTGGGCCTGTTCAGTCAGCTTCATCCCCACAGCACCACAGTCACTGGTCATTTCCTGGTCCATATTGTATGTGACTGAGCACCAACATTTGGGCACACGAATCGCTCTCCTGGAGATGCTTCTTTGTGTCCTCAAGTGTCGCCTTTCCTTCCTGCTCCGTCCCACCCACAGGTTCATTCTACTACTCAACTCTTGACTGTGGCTATGCTCCATCCTCAGACTGCCCTTTTCTACTCACACTCCCTGGTTAAGAACTTGCTGTGCTCTGAATGACTTAGTACATTTCTATCTGTGACCCATGGCCTGTTTAACTCACCTCTGGCATGACTAATGAGCATCACAGACCTAAACTGTTCAAAACCCAAGTCCTGAGATTTCTAGTTTCTAGTTTCCACTTGTTTTTTTTTTTTTTTTCACTTTTTTAAAAATTTATTTTATTTTTATTTATTTTTATTTTGAGACAGGGTCTTCCTATAGCCCCAGCTGTCCTGGAACTCACTCTGTAGACCATGCTGCCCTTGAATTCACTCTGCCTCTGCCTCCCCAGTGATTAAAGGTGTTCTCTACCACGCGCGGCTTAAAGACAGTTCTTAGCCACCATGTGGATGTGGGAATTGAACCCAGGTCCTCTGCAAGAGCAGTTGGCTCTCTTAACTGTGGAGCCATCTCTCCAGCCCCAAGTTTCCATTTGTTAACAACCACTTTCTTGCCAGTGCTCAGGTGAAATTCCTTGACATCACCCTTGGCTTCTTTCTCTTACCCCAAGGGCCAACTACCACCACATTCTGCTGGCTCTACTGAGAATTTTATGTGGGATTTCTTCATTTACCTCCACCCCACTGTCATTGGGTGGAATATGAACATGAACAGTAAAGCTGGAAGAAGAAGGTCTAAGAAGATGACCCAAGCCCTGGTCCTGTTTGTACACTGGGAAGCTATTGTAAAACCGTGGCCCCAGCTTTCATGATAAAGCTTCAATTTTATTCATTTATTTATTTTTTGTCTTTTGGAGACAGGGTCTCCCTGTAGCCACCCTAACTGTCCTGGAATTCGCTCTGTAGATCAGGCTGGCCTTGAACTCACAAAGATCTGCCTGCCAAGTGCTAGGATTAAAGGCATGCGCCACCATGACCGGCTGGCTTCAATTTTAAAAATAACAGTATCTTGACCCTAGGGCAGTAAAATATCTTAAGGGATAGACAGTCATGAGCTCGGTCATGGACCCTGAGTGGTCTCTCCCAAAGGAGATACATAAGAAGTGACCAGGAGAACTGTGGTTGCACCTGTGTCCTCTGATGGTCAGGATGCACTTGTGGTTGAGCACCCTAGAGGCTGCAGTAGGTGGTTCCCAATGTATTTAAAAACTAGGGCACCAGGAGCTTGGGAGCTGGGTCCTTCCTGGGTCTGGGGCCTTGTGGGCGGGACCCAGGCGCTGGGCCAGAGGGTCCGGAGAGTCAGGACAAGGCCAGTGTGGCTGCGCCTTTGGGCAGGCTACCCAGAAGTCACCTGGGCAAGTAGCTTGGGAGCTGGGTCTTTCCCGGGTCTGGGGCCTTGTGGGTGGGACCCGGGCGCTGGGCCAGAGGGTTGGGAGAGTCGGGACAAGGCCAGTGCAGCTGCGACTTTGGGCAGGCTACCCAGAAGTCACCTGGGCAAGTAGCTTGGGAGCTGGGTCCTTCTCGGGTCTGGGGCCTTGTGGGTGGGACCCGGGCACTGGGCCAGAGGGTCCGGAGAGTGGGGACAAGGCTAGTGGGGCTGTGCCTTTGGGCAGGCTACCGGGGCGTGGGCTAGATCACGCATAACCCCCACACACACCATCGGTGAGAATCCAAGTGGACTCTTTTTTTTGGAGAACCTTCAGAACAAGAAGAGAAGAGTGCTTTGGCTTCCAATATCCAATATAGCAACAAAATTGAAAAGCAGACAAGTCCATACTCCATAAACAAGGAGGACGAAAGGGAACAAAAAA
>VZQC01013763.1:5205585-5218413 GCA_009823505.1 Rhizomys pruinosus | reverse complement strand
TGCGATTGGGGTGAATGGTGAAACTACAGCGATGTAGTCTGGACACTCATTTGATCAACTTGATTGAACAAACAACCTGTCACCCCCCACTGGATGGTGGGGCTGTGGGGGTTTGGGCACAACAGCCTGCAGATTGGTTTTGCATGAAGGATGCTTGTACTCATGGATTATCACTTATAGCTAAAAAATGAAAAAAAAACTGAAAGATGCAGGACAGTTACGGCAGAATGCATGATCTGGGATGGGGTGGGTGTGGGGGGGAAGGGAAAGGGAAATATGCCTGATCTGAATTGGAAAATGATGTATGAAATGCACAAAGCATCAATAAAAAATAAATTAAAAAAAAAAAAACTAGGGCACCAGGGCAAGTCCATGTGTTCTGCATCATCAAAATACATTGGGTTCACTAAATCAGTCACAGTGCGGACTTTTCCTAAGGGTAATGGGAAGAAATACTCTAAAAAGGAGATTCCATCCACCATGATTTGGGATAGAAAAAAAGGGTTACCTTCCCCATGAATATAACCCCCACCTTACAAATATTCATAAACACTTCTTTAAAATCAACAACTGGAAACCCTCTGTGCTGGAGCTCTCTACTCTCTCACAACCCACTCCAAAGTCTCTTTGTTTTGCTAAATAAACTTCTGTTTAAACTATCTGTGTCTCTCCTTCCAGAAAAATAAGACAGCCCCTCCCACTTTACCTTGCAACCCAGATCCATCCACACCTCTCCCTGAAATACTGTAAGTTTGCCAGTCTTAACACAAATTCTCAGGAGCAGGTGTTCTGCTCCAACCCTCCCCGGGCTCTGTAGCCCATGTACAATAAAGCTAAAGTCTTTACCGTAGTCTACCTGAGTTGCCCTCCCTTCCTTCTTTCCTGTTCACCACTTCCAGTATGGGACAAGATCCCTCTAAAACCATAGAGCGAGCCAAACACTTTAACAAATGCCACCAATTTGGTCTTGGGCTCCTCACTGTTAGCAGCAAGCTTCTATCATTTATAAGATACCCCATTTATGGTATTTTTGTTATAATGCCCCAAGTAGGTTAACTCAGTCTCTTGGAATAGTTTTAGCTTTACTTGTAGGCTGGAGAGGAGGGCAGTGAAGACCTGGTCCTGGAAACATACTCTGGACATGTCTCTGGGTCCTGCCTGGATGGTCTAATCATGCATACTTTGATGTCAGAATACGTGGACCTGTTGCATTCTTCTGCCGAAACCTCAAGGCCACAAGAACCTCCATATGGTAACACACACACATACACACACACACACACACACACACACACACACACACGCACACACACACACAAAACAAAATAATTATTAAACAAAAGAAAGGGAGAGAAGACTGAGAAAGAGTGAAGGTTTTCCATTAATGTAAGCCAAGTGAAAATAAAGCCCTCTCAGAGCCAAAACCCTCTGCACAGGAGCAAGAAGCCCCCAAGTCACCATTGAGATACTGCAAGATGGGTCTGTGTTCCCAGGCGACTTTCCACCAAGAGTTAAGACCTGTAGGAGGTTGGATTATGACTGTCCCCCCACAAAGGCATCCTATTTGTCTGAAAGGAGAGTAAAAGTTTATTCAAACTGGTATGGATGAGTTGCTGGATACATTCTTGTAAGCACCAGACAAGGCAGGGAGCATCGGGATGAGACCCAAAATTACTGGAGGTCCAATTAGGGGATACAGCCATGGGAATATGCCTGTCCAGGATTCCCCCTCCAAAAGTAGCTAGTTTCTTGGCTAGAAGCCAAAAGTTTCTTGAGTCTCTTGGCAGCCTGGTCTGTGTCAAAGGCTGGGAATGCCAAAATTGTGTCTCCCCCTGTGCTTCAGGGTGTGGACTCCTGGAAGGCATAACCCAATGACTGTATCCCCCAATTGGACCTCTAGTTTGCTTCTCCCTAAGCGCCCACATGCTCTATATCCTCCTTTCCCCTATGCACCTGCACTCTGATGTCCACACCCTAGCGCCTCCTTTCCCTTAAAATTCTGCCAAAGCAGCCCTGTAGTTGCCGCCTGTCATGCTCCCAAGACAGAGATGCACCTGAGTTATCTTTAACAGAGTCCTGAATACTTTTGTGCATGGGATCTCCCCTCGAAATGAACCCAACATTTTTAAGATAACTGCTTAATCCACTAAGGTAAAAGAGAAATTGATATGACGTAGTTCAGCTGCAATGACAAAGCACTAGAGGCTTCATGATTTAACTCCTACTTTTTCATTTTTCAGAATTTTGGAGTCTACATGGTTGGACTTTGGTGAGAGTTCTCTTTCTGTTTTACACAGCCACCATCTCTTTCTGTTTCTAGATTTTCAGTTTTTGACAAAGTATGGCTGCATACCCTAGGCTGGCCTTGAACATGAAATCCTTTTTCCTCTGCCTCCGATGTTCTGGGATCACAGAGTACACCACCATGCCTAGCTGTCACCTTGTATCCTCACCTGGTAGAGAGAGCAAAGCTCTGTTCTCATCATCCTCTTCGAAGGGTGTTTACTCCATTCATGACCTGCTCCCCTTCCTTACCAAAGTTTCTTCCTCCAGGACCACCACATTAGGAATTCAGTCTTCACCATGTAAAATCGGAAATCCATACCATAACACTTGTCCTATGTTTCATGTCTTAAAGTATGTTATAAAATGTCACAGTTCTCAGCTGGGTGTGGTGGCGCACGCCTTTAATCCTAGCACTCAGGAGGCAGAGGCAGGCGGATCTTTATGAGTTCAAGGCCAGCCTGGTCTACAGAGTGAGTTTCAGGACAGCTGGGGCTACAGGGAGACCCTGTCTCGAAAAGACCAAAACAAAGTCACATTTCTCTATGAATGATTTAAATCTCCAGTCTCTCTGATATAAGCTTCCTACTCCCTAGTCCCCAATATCACAACAGGGCTCTTACCAGAGTTGTTAGAGTCAGAGCCTGGGCCCTTGCAACCAGAACAAGCCAAGATTGGCCACCTGTTCCTAATACACCAATTAAAGAGAAAATTAGGCACTTGGGAGGCAGAGGCAGGCAGATCTCTGTGAGTTCAAGGCCAGCCTGGTCTACAGAGTGAGTTCCAGGACAGCTGGGGCTACAAGGAGACCTTGTCTCAAAAAGACAAAAAAAAAAATTAAAAAAAGAGAAAATTAATAGTGAAAAGTAGAGAAAGGATATTTATTCACTGTGGCCACCTTGAGAAGAGGAGCAAAGAGGTCATGACCCTCTACCTTCAAGTCCCTCTTGAGGTCCTGACATTAGGTTTAGCTCTAAATAGAGGGCATGAGATATGCAAAACTAAGCAGTCCCAGTCAAGTGTAGTCCAACCTATCATTCCTAGTTCACCTCTGGCCTATCCTGCTAGAGGGTCTGGTAAGTTGTCAGAAGAATGTGAAATACCTTTCTGGGAGACAAACTTCTGCTCTGGCTCTAATAGTCTTCAGTTCCCCCTCTCCCAGCATGGTATTCCTGGGACCACTGTTTAATAGTCTGACAGCCAAAGGAATGGGCCCATGTGTCTAGAATATCTTCATTCTTGCCAGAGTGGTTACAGGCTGACTCCTGGCCTCCCACAGACCTGTGTCTCCTGACCTTGCATTCACCTCCAGCAAGGTCCCCATTAGGCTGATACCAATTGTTCCTGGAAGCCAGAGTACTTCTAACACCGGGGTGAGGAACCTCCTCTTCTGGGAACATGTGGTGAAGTAATTCCACTGGTATAGGCCCAGCCTTACCAGCCAGGATGCTTACAGCCCTACAATCTGCTCCTACTCGGCTAGGCTCCAACCACTCCTGCACCAGCAGTTCCAGAAGGAAAGCCTTTGAATACATTTCATAACCAGATCTTGAATGCAAGGTAAAGGAAAGGCCCCGGTAGCGATCTGGACATGGGAGTTCCAGAGCACTGGGTGTGACTGTTCTTTCATGCTTCCCAAGAGATTTCCCATAGGCTGAGATAATTCTCCATTTGACCCAGGGTTCAAGCTACAAATGATAATGGAGATGTTAATGTAGTTTCCTAAATTTTATTTTCTGACAAACTAAGTATGGTAAAATTTAAAAGTAGATGGCACAATTTCATTGAGACAGAGTCAGTAGTGACTTCCAGAGAGAAGCCTACGCATCATCCAAATGACCAGTCCAGCAGCAAGACCTAGGATAGGACCTGTGGACACACTAGCTATGCTGGCAGCAACACTGTTGTCCCAGGGGAGCCCATGAGTGCGTCTGGATTTGTGAAACCTAAGGTTTTACAATTTAGGAAAAGGCACACAAGCCCAGTGTGGCGGCATGTGCCTTGTGATCAATCCAGCACTCTGGAGGGTTACGAGAGGACTGGGAGGATTGGGCGATCTAAGCCAACTAGACCACATAGTACAATCCTATTGAAAGAATGAAAAATGAGAAGGGAAAGGAAGGAAGGGAGGGAGGGAGGGAGAGAGGGAGGGAGGGAGGATGAAACTATGAAAAAGGAGCACGTTGGGGCTGGAGAGATGGCTCAGTGGACAAGAGCACTGACTTGCTCTTACAGGGGACTGGGTTCAATTCCCAGCAGCCACATAGAGGCTAAGAACCCTCTTTAAGCTGGACGTGGTGGCACAGGCCTTTAATCCTTACACTCAGGAGGCAGAGGCTAGAGGATCTCTGTGAGATCAAGCTCACCCTGGTCTCCATAGCACCTTCCAGGCCAGCCAGGGTTACAGGGAGGCCCTGTCTCAATAAAAGAATGATTATTTACACTAAGCCTGTAGAGAACCTTAAGTTTCATTAATTCCATGGCAAACAGCTTTTCTGAACAGGCCCCCAAATCTGTAGGTTGGGCTCTAATTGGTGCATTCAGGCATCAATCAAGCATTCATGTTGTTTCATTTCTCTCTCTTCTATGGTGCTATGAACCAAACCCAGGGACTCACTTTTAGAAAGTCTTCTACCCCAGAGTGACAGCCACAGGAGCCACAGTCACAGGCCCCTTCAAGCATTAATGCTAAGCTTCCTGCTTTGTGATTCCTGATACTGTGCCCTTCAGCACTCCAAGGAGAAACCCTCACAGCTATTGGTTTCTAGAAAGTAGGCAGCGAAAGTTCAGATGGTGTTCAGCAGGGTCTGTACACATATCTTTTCCCAGGATCCCATAGTCCTCTCTGAAACACAGTAAGTGATAAACTTTACTTTGTGCTCTACTCAACTCACGTGTCTACATACAATTCCATTTGAGTGAAAATGGAATCTTTCAGGCATCATTTCACCTCCAGGTTTGTGTTTTTCAAGAATTTCACAAAGCAACTCACCCATGACACCAGGCAGGATGGCTGTCCCCTCCTCACCCTTGTCAGAGGATGTGGCTATGTAACTGAGCACAGCAAAGAGGGGCTGTGTGAATTCCCAAAGCAGGGCCGTACTTGGATCTCTGGTTTCTGCAGATGTAGTTAGTTAAATGAGGTCATACTGTGGCAGAAGAGTAGAGACTAGAGACTTCAGGGCCAAGATTGACATATGCGAACATGAGTAGCACTAATTGGACTTAGGGGATTACTAATAACAATAGAAAAGACATGAAGTTGGGAGGGAGATGGGATGAGGGTCCTAGGGCCAGCTGGGTGGGAGGAGGCAGATGGATACAATCAATATATATTGTGTAAATGTAAACTTTCAGAGAATCTTTAAAAATATTGATTAACATATGTGCTGGGCGTGGTGGCACATCCTTTAATCCCAGCACTTGGGAGGCAGAGGCAGGTGGATCTCTGTGAGTTCAAGGCCAACGTGGTCTACAGAGTGAGTTCCAGGACAGCTGGGGCTACAGGGAGACCCTGTCTTGAAAAAAGACACAGAAAAAAAAAAGAAAGAAAAGAAAAGGAGTGGGGTTTGGGGGCAGCCTTGCTGGGTTCCTGACTTTAAGGGGAACGCTTCTAGTTTCTCCCCATTTAGGTTAATGCTGGCTGTGGGTTTGTTGTATATGGCTTTAATTATGTTGAGGAATGTTCCCTCCAGGACTTTAAACATGAAGACATGCTGAATTTTGTCTAAGGCCTTTTCTGCATCGATTGAGATGACCATGTGCTTTTTGCCTTTCAGTAAGTTTATGTGCTTTATGACATTTGAGGAAACCTTCACCAGTGATACATCTGATAGAGCAACAAATGACTGATAGAAAACAAATGACTCTCTCAAAAGATGGGTAAAGAGCTGAATAGCAAATTCACAAATGAAGTAAAGACGGCGGAGAAACATCTTAAAATGTGTTCAACGTCACTAATAATTAAGGAAATACAAATTAAAACCACCTTAAGATTTCCTCTTACTCCAGTAAGACTAGCTATGATCAAGAAAACAAAGGATACCAAATGCTGGAGAGGTTGTGGGGAAAGGGGAACACTCTTCCACTGCTCATGAGAATGCAAACTCATGCAATCCCTATGGAAAGCAGTGTGGAGAACTCTTAAGAAACTGAAAATGTGCCTACCACCTGACCCAGTCATACCACTCCTCAGTATATACCCACAAGATTCATCCTATCGCAGAGATACATGCACATCTATGTTTATTGCAGCTCTCTTCACAATAGAGAAGAGCTGGAAGCAACCCAAGTGTCCCTCAATCGACGAGTGGGTAGAGAAAATATGGTACTGGTACATCTACATAATGGAAATCTATGCAGCAGTAAAGATGACATCATGAACTTTCCAGGTAAGTGGATGGAACTAGAAGCCATTATGCTAAGTGAAGTAATATAGTCCCAGAAAAACAAACCATTACAAGGCAAACTGAATAATTCCTGTTTATTTCTTGTTTTTTTAGTAAATATAATACCTTATGTTAGTCATCAACTTGCTATGTAATGTAGAAAAGTAAAGTAACATTGTTTCTTTACCTGCATACAATCCTACTATCAAATTGTAAAACACTAAACATGTTTTAGAATTAACCTAGAGTTTATTTTCAGAGGTCATAATTTTGGTACATCCATATAGGTATATTTTGGAATGATATAAATTGGAAGGCACAACAACAACAAAAAAGACTGGGTCAAAGAACTGACTGAAACAGTAAACTTATGTCCAAAACAGTAAACTTCAGCCTCAAAACATTTTAAAAAGACTGAGAAAAAGATGAAAGACATGTATGGCAGAATGCATGAGCTCTGGCAGGGAGGGGGCAAGGAAAGGGAATTGGATCTAAAATTGATTAAGAAATGTTGTATTAGGACCGGAGAGATGGCTCAGCAGTTGAGAGCACCGACTACTCTTGCAGAGGACCTGGGTTCAATTCCCAGCACCCACATGGTGGCTGAGAACTGTCTTTAACTCCAGTTCCAAGGAAATCTGACACCCTCTTCTGACCTCCGCAGCTTTGCATGACACGGGTGCACCTAATTACATGCAGACAGTGCCCTCATACACATAAAATAATAAATAAAAAATTTTCTAAAAGAAATGTATTAAATGCATAAAACTTCAATAAAAAACTATAAAAGATGATTAACACATGAAGGCCAGTGAGATGACTCAGAGGGTAAAGACACATGCTGTCAAACATGTTTGGAGTCCTAGGACATACACAATGGAGAGAGAGAACCAACTCCTGCAAGTTCCTTTTTATTTATTATTTTTGGCTTGTGCATCCAGTATCAGAAATGTATAAATGTCTTTATTCAAAAATACAAAATAAATTATCTGTAGGCATGAACAATGACAGCAGTAAATCATCATATATTGTCAACTGAAACCAGTAAATGATGGTTCTAGTGATTTTCTTGAACATCAGCCAGCCTTTCTTTAGTCACTTTCTTCAACTGACTTCTATGAAGTTATTGGTGAGGAGCCCTGCCTTGAGCTTCTGTCACAGTTCACTGATAAGGGCAAAGCAGTACTCTAGGAATTAGAACAGGCCACCTCCCATACCACCTCCCATTCCACCCATTGTGCCCATCCTAAGGTCTTTCTCTTCTTCAGGAATTTCTGTAACTACAGCTTCTGCCGTGGTTAACAGAGAGGTCACCCCAGCAGCATCCAGCAAGGCAGTTCTTACAACCCTTGTTTGATCAATGATTCCCTTTTCTACCATGTTCACAAAATCTCCAAGCATAGCGTCATATCCAACTTCTGAGGAATTTTGCAGAATTTTCTCAACTGTCAAAGAGCCTTCAACACCTGCATTCTTAGCAATAGTCATTGCAGGAATTTCCAGTGCTATTTTAATAATTTCTATACCAATTTTCTGACCCTCAATGGCAAGTTTTATTGAGTCCAAGCCTGGGCTGCATCAAAGCAGAGCACAACCCCTTCCTAGAACAACACCTTCTTCAACAGCTGCTCTTGTAGCATTGAAGGCATCCGTCACTCATCTTTCTTCTCATTCACTTCAACATCACTTGTCCCTCCGACTTTCAGCACAGCTACTCCATCTGATAGCTTTGCCAGCCGTTCATTCAGTTTTTCCTTTTCATATTCACTAGTTGTCATGTCTAGTTGCTCAGTGATTTCTTGAACACGCTTTTCATTTTGAGCTTTGTCACCTTTTCCTTTCAAAAGCATGGTATCATCTTTGGTGGCAATGACCTCTCCAACTTTTCCTAAGTCATGGGCTTGAACATCTTCAAGGTTTAGACTTAATCCCTCTTCTCCAAATACTGCACCACCACCAGAAATAGCCATATCTTTTAGATGGTTCTTCCTATTGTCCCCAAACCTGGAGCTTTGACTGCTACCACCTGAAGACCAACTTTTAGCCTATTCAAAACCAGTGTACTTAGAGCTTCTCCATCAACATCTTCAGCGATTATAACCAAGGGCTTCCAGTGAGCACTAGCAATTTCAAGAGCAGGAGTGATAGACTGGACACTAGAAATTTTTTCACTCAACAGAACATAGGCATCTTGGAATTCACATTTTTTACCTTTTGATGTGTTAATAAAATATGGAGAAATATATCCTCGATCAAATTTCATACCTTCAATAATTTTTAATTCATCATTCAATGTTTTCCCATCCTTTACTGAGATAACACCCTTTATTCTAACATTTTTCATTGCATCAGAAATCATGTTTCCAATTTCTTTGTCTCCATTTGCAGAAATTATAGCAACCTGACCAATTTCTTCAGGTTTAGACTGCTTTTTAAGTTCAGCAATTACAGCATTAACAGCAAGCATCACACCTCTCCTGATTTCCACTGGGTTAGCACCTTTGCTAATCTTCTCAAGCCCTCCTTGGCAATAGAGCCAGAACAGTAGCAGTGTTGGTGCCGTCCCCAGCCTCTTCAATGGTGTTATTGGCAATATCTTGAACAGGTTTAGCTCCAATATTTTTATATTTATCTTTTTTTTTTTTTGGTCTTTTCAAGACAGGGTCTCCCTGTAGCCCCAGCTGTCCTGGAACTCGCTCTGTAGACCAGGCTGGCCTTGAACTCACAAAGATCCACCTGCCTCTACCTCTCAAGTGCTAGGATTAAAGGCGTGCACCACCATGCCCGGCATTATATTTATCTTTTTATTTTTATTTTTTTGTCTTTTTGAAACAGGGTCTCCCTGTAGCCCCAGCTGTCCTGGAATATATTTATCTTTTAAATCAATTGACTTTGCAACAGTCACACCATCTTTTATCACACTCTTCACTTCTCTCATAAGAAAATGAAAGGGTGATGGCTGAGAAGGTACTTGCTGCAGGAGCTTCCATTCAAATCTCCAGCATAAAACAGCACATGGGGCTGTACATGCCTGTGACCCTAGTTGAGAGGGTCACTCCTCCTGTGAGGAGTTGAGACAGGAGGTCAGTGAGGAGTGCTGGCCTCCAGTCCAGCTCCAGGTTGAGTGAGAGACCCTGTCTCAAAGGAATACAGAACCAAGTGATAGATAGCAAGTTCCAAACCAGCCAGAGCTACAAAACGAAATGCTGTCCCCAAAAAGAAAGGAAAAGGGGAGAAAGGAAGTAAAGGGAGGAGGAAGGAAAAGAAGACGGAAGGAGGGAGAGAGATTTGGAGAGATGGGAAGAGGAAGTGAAAGGTACATGTGGCTAGCCTGCCAGAACTAAGGAAATATGGAAAAGGAAACAAAGCACAGAACACCACATGCACACCTGAAGGTTGTTTTGGCAAAAATTCGCCATAGGCTTTGGCTAAGGAGTGTTACTTTTAGTGAGCACACATATTTCTATCATGTTTAATTCTCCACTTTTTTTCAATCTGAAGTAGGATGCAGCAAATATAATTAAACTCAGCATTCAGTTCCTCTTCACATAATTGATGGAAGATAAAGAGTTGAAAGAAGTTGACTTCAATGCGTGCTGGAGAGATGGCCTAGCAGTTAAGAGCGCCAACTGCTCTTGCAGAGGACCCGGGTTCGATCCCCAGCACCCACATGGCGGCTGAGAACTGTCTTTAATACCAGTTCCAGGAGAATCTGACACCCTCTTCTGACCTCCACGCAGCATTGCACGACATGGGTGCACAGACCTACATGGCTTTGATTATTTTTTTCTGGGTGAATTAATAAACATAAAGCTCAAGTAGCATTCTCAAAAACTCAAGCTAAGCCTGGAGGCACATGCCTGTAATCTAAGCTCTCAACAGGCTAAGGCAGAAGGATACCAAGCTTGAGGCTGGAGAGATGGCCTAGTGGTTAAGAGCGCCAACTGCTCTTACAGAGGACCTGGGTTTGATCCCCAGCACCCACATGGCGGCCCAGAACTGTCTGAAACTCCAATTCCAGGAGAACTCCAGTTCCAGGGGAATCCAACACCCTCTTCTAACCTCTGCGGCATTGCACGACACAGGTGCACAAACTTGCATGCAGACAGTACATTCATACACATACGGAAATAAATAAAAAAAAATTTTAAAAAGGATACCAAGCTCAAGGCCAACCTGGGCTACATAGAGGTTCAAGGTTAGCCTCAGCTACATAAAGAGCCCCCACCCACACCACAAACACACATACACTCACATACACACACACACAGTGATAGTTTGGATAAGAAATGTCCCTCATAAACTCATGTATTTGAATACTTGGTCCCAGACCATGGCATTGTTTGCAGAGGTTTATGGTGTTGCCTTGCCCGAGGAAGCATGCATGTGCAGTGGAGCACGGGGGTTTGGGGCTTTGAGAGTTCACAGCCTTGCCCCACTTCCAGCTCCTCTCCTGGCTTCCTGCAAACACTTGAAGACGTGAGCACTCAAAGTTCTTGTCCTGCCACCTCCTGCCACACATCCCTACCATGATGGACTCTCACTCTGCTATGACTGTAAGCCTAATTGATAACAGATTTGGAGTGCTGATCCCAAGCTAACGGGTGAACCTGAAAACTGGCACCTTATAAAAAGGTGATGTAGCTGGGTGTGGTGGCACCTTTAATCCCAGCACTCAGGAGGCAGGCATATCTCTGTGAGTTCAAGGCCAGCCTGGTCTACATAGCAAGTTCCAGGCCAGCTGAGGCTATAGGGAGACTCTGTCTCAAAAAAGACCCCCCAAAATGGGTGATGTATTAGCCAACTTTTCTCATTATTATGACTAAAACCATGGCACATGACATAAACAACTACAGAGAGGATAGGTTTACCAATGGACATATGTCCGCATGGGCTCAAACCCCACTCCTGGTACCAGAAGTGGTTCTAGAGAAACAGAATTGAAAGGATGAATTTCTTCAGTGGGCTTGGTAGTTTCTGGAGCCAGCTCTCTGACCCAATGAAGCCTAGAGTTACTGAAGGCTCTCCTGGTGGCATGAAGAGGAATGATAATCCTTGGTGCAGACTCTTTGATGTAATTATGAAGATAGATCCATTTGACTCACCTAACTCGTCTCTTGTGAGGAGCAAGGAATTTAGTGACGCTATATATAAAACGTTTGAGAAATTGTGGAAAAATAAGGAAAATAATGATATTGCCTGGTTGCTCCTAGCATCTCTGGATAAGGTGATGGAGGAAAATAATGAGCTCAGTGATAAAATTGACCAGCTCCAGATTCAAAACAACAGTTTAAAAGGTTCCAAGTGTGCTCTGGAAGAGAATCTTCTCTCCAGCAGCCAAAGAGCTAAAGCAGCAGAAAATCAAGCTGGAGCCCTTATTATATGTTTGGCTGATTTACAACGCAAATTTAATTCCCAGCCAAGAAGAGTGTCAGCAGTCAAAGTGAGAGCACTGGTGGGGAAAGGGTGGAACCCTGAAACTTGGGATGGAGATGTGTGGGAGAACCAGGAAGCTGAGGACTTTGAACCCTCAGATTCTGAGGGATTTTCTTTATCTGAGGAATTAATCTCCCCACCCTCAGCAGAGAATCCACACCCTGCAGATCCCCCCTCCCCACCCTTGCCTGAGGAAACTAATCTCCCCTTCCCAGTGGGAGCTAATGTCCCTCAGGGCCCAGCAATTGTTGCTTCTAGACCTATAACCATATTGAAGGCTAAGCAAGCCCCTAAAGGTGAGATAGAAAGTGTGGTCCACAAGGAGGTGCGCTACACCACTAAAGAAGTTTGCCCATTAATTCCGGCAGAAGCCTAAGGAATATGTGTGGGAATGGATTTTAAGGGTGTGGGATAATGGTGGAAGGAATATAAAATTGGATCATACTGAGTTTATCAATATGAGCCCACTGAGTAGAGATTCCAGGTTTAACATGGAAGCTTGAGCAGTTAAAAAAGGTGTTAAAAGTTTATTTGAATGGTTAGCTGATGTATTTATTAAAACATGGCCTACTAACAGTGAGTTGGATATGCCTGATATTACTTGGCTTAGTATTGATGAAGGGATTGTGAGGGTCAGGCAGATGGGCATGCTCGAGTGGATTCGAAGTGTAAAACCACATTCTCCACAATATGAGGACCCAGAGGACATGCCACTCACTGA
>VZQC01013763.1:5154227-5204663 GCA_009823505.1 Rhizomys pruinosus | reverse complement strand
GAAGAGAAGAGAAGAGAAGAGAAGAGAAGAGAAGAGAAGAGAAGAGAAGAGAAGAGAAGAGAAGAGAAGAGAAGAGAAGAGAAGAGAAGAGAAGAGAAGAGAAGAGAAGAGAAGAGAAGAGAAGAGAAGAGAAGAGAAGAGAAGAGAAGAGAAGAGAAGAGAAGAGAAGAGAAGAGAAGAGAAGAGAAGAGAACGGGCTCAGGACAATATAGAGCAAGGAACACATGTCCTCAGGGATCCATTCCTCCACCTTGGCCCCCATCTCCTAAAGTTTCATAATCTTCCAAAATAGTATCACCAGCTGGAGACAAACTTCAATGTATGAGCCTTGGGGAAAATTTCATATTCAAACCCTAACAGGTGATAAATCCCAATTAGCACTGTTCCTTGGCAAGTTCCAAAATTAGTTTGAAACTCTTACAATTCAAAATTCAAACATATGAACAGAGCAGAATAGATGCAAATGACTAAGATGAAGAATAAACCTTTGTCATTCCAGCTAATGTTCCTGTGCAAGGCATACACCTAAATAGAACTCAATAAGCAGACGTGACAAGCAGATGTGACATGCAATCCCCTCATCTTGGATCCTTCTCTTCAGGCACAAAGCCAGCAGAGCCAGGGCAGCCCCTGAGGAGCCCTGTCAGCCTTCAATGTTCCTGGAAGTTCTTTTCATGTCCCAAGTCACAGCTTGACTTCGGTTCTCTTCCCCACACATTCAGAAATGCTCTGTAACTACAAAAGAAGAAGTTATCATTTTACTCTTTTAAATAGAAAGGATGAAAAGCTTTGTGAAGCTGCACTCAGAAATGCCAAATGGGAATGAAACTACTTTTTTGGAAATTCTGTGAATTTAACTTTTTTGAACACGGCTTGCATAACTTTTCAAAAATAAGACAAAAAATCATGAGTCCACTTGTCTTTCAGGGTTTTGATATACCCCAAGGTGCCATTTGCAGTTATGCACAGAAGGCATCCTCCTCTCAGTTACCCCACCATACCTTCAACTTAGCATACCAGAAGGTTAGAAAAGGTCAACAGAGAAGCCACTGGGATACAAGGGAAAACATCCCAGTTCCAGGGGGTCCTTCATCCTCTTCTGGCCTCCAAGGGTACATGCAAATACATAGTACAAATGCATACATCAGGGACACACATATATTAAATGCAGAAATAATAAATAAATAAATAGGTTTGAGAGTTGGCTCAACAGTTAAGAGCACTTGCTGCTCTTGCAGAGGACCTGGGTTCAGTTCTCAGCACCCACATGGTAGCTGACAACCAACCTTCTGTAACTCCAGTTCCAGGACATCTGAGGTGCTCTTCTGGCTTCTGCAGGTACCAGGCATGTGATATATATATATAAAATACTCATACATATAAATTAAAAATAAATAATTTTTTTTTAAAAAGGAAGACAGAAGGGAAATGTAATGTAATTTCTTTGATACTCCCTGGGCACTGAGCTTCTTCTCTATTTCTGCTAACAGATTTTAGCACAGCTCCTGGTTCATAGTAAGCATCTTACTAAAATATTGATGAGAAGAAAAAAAAAAAGTAAGAAAGAGCCAGGCATGGTGGTATACACCTTTAAGAAAGAAAGAAAGAAAGAAAGAAAGAAAGAAAGAAAGAATCAGAAAAGAAGCTCCATTGCAAACATCAGATTTAATTCCAGAATAACAGAAAATATGGAGCCATTGGGAGGCTATTTAAACACAGCCACACACCCAGGTGGCAGGTGATCACAGCTTTGCAGAACCTGTAAAAGATTTGAAAAAGCAAGTTGTTATTTTTTTTTTCTTTTGGTCTTTTTGAGACAGGGTCTCCCTTTAGTCCCAGCTGGCCTGGAACTTACTCTGTAGACCAGGCTGGCCTTGAACTCACAGAGAGATCCACCTGCTTCTGCCTCCTGACTGCTGGGATTAAAGGTGTGTGCCACCATGCCCAGCTGCAAGTTATTATTAAAAAGGAACAATCGGGTTGGAGAGATGGCCTAGCAGTTAAGAGCGCCGACTGCTCTGGCAGAGGATCCGGGTTCGATCCCCAGCACCCACATGGCGGCTGAGAACCGTCCGTAACTCCAATTCCAGGAGAACTCCAGTTCCAGGGGAATCTGACACCCTCTTCTGACCTCCGCGGCATTGCACGACACAGGTGCACAAACCTACATGCAGACAGGACATTCGAATAAATAAATAAATAAATAAATAAATAAATAAATAAATAAACAAACAAACAAACAATCATCCATATTGTCATTCTAAGGTGATTTCCTATTCTACTAGTTTTTATTTTGAGCCTTCTAAGGTATAAGGAAATTAAGCTGTTAAATGATTCCCCTGATGCTGAAAACTAGCAAAGCCTTTATGCCATTTATCCTAGAATTGTGAATTTATTCAGCACCCTTAAATTCTTTTTTTTTTTTTTTTTTTTTTTTTTTTTTTTTGTTTTTTTTTGTCTTTTTGTTTGAGACAGGGTGCTCCCTGTAGACCCCACCAAGCTGCCTAGAACTATCACTCTGTAGACCAGGCTGGCCTTGAACTCACAGAGATCCCCCAGCCTCTGCCTCCCAAGTGCTAGGTTAAAGACATGCGCCCACCACACCCGGCAACACCCTTAAATTCTTACAATAGGAACAGATACTGGATAAATGAATGAATATGGGTATGTTTCAGAAATTAACATATCGAAAAGCAGCACACCCATCTCCTTTGCAACACAGCGGAAGCTTGGGAAGGATGTATGACTGGCGAATGAGATATTCGTAGAACTAGGGATGAAAAGGCCTACGGTCTATTAAGATGAGGGGTGGAGCCTAATTTGTACTTCCCCTATGAAGTTGAAGAAATCATTAGAATAAAAATGTCAGTGTGGGGGCTGGAGAGATGGCCTAGGCAGTTAAGAGCACCGACTGCTCTTGCAGAGGACCGGGTTCGATCCCCAGCACCCACATGGCGGCTGAGACCGTCTGTAACTCCAATTCCAGGAAACTGTCCAGTTTCCAGGGGAATCCGACGCCCTCCTCTGACCTTCCAAGGATTGCACGACACAGGCACAAACCAAACCGACATGCAGACAATACATTCATATAAATAATAAATAAATAAATAAATAAAATAAATAAATAAATAAAAAATATTAAAAAAAAAATGTCAGTGTGGCCTGGCCCATGATCACAGTTCCAAGAGACATCTTAGGGAATGGGTGTCCTCTGAGTTCCCATCCACTCTTGGAAACAAAATTTTTATTGTTGTCCAGGTAATTACAATAAAGTGTATCACTTTTTTATTCCCCAGGGGATGTAAANGAGGGAAGGAGGGAAGGGAGGGAAGGGAAGGTGAGGGGAGGTGAAGGACGGGAAGGGAGGGAAGGGAAGGGAAGGGAAGGGGGAAGGGAAGGGAAGCGGAAGGGAAGGGAAGGGAAGGGAAGCGGAAGGGAAGGAGAGAAACGAAGAGAAGAGAAGAGAAGAGATAGAACGCAGAGAATGATGAAAAGAAGAGGAAGAGAAGAGAAGATGAAGAGGAGGAAGAGAGCGAAGAGAACGAGAACGGGCTCAGGACAATATAGAGCAAGGAACACATGTCCTCAGGGATCCATTCCTCCACCTTGGCCCCCATCTCCTAAAGTTCATAATCTTCCAACAATAGTAGTACCAGCTGGACAACTTCAATGTATGAGCCTTGGGGAAAATTTCATATTCAAACCCTAACAGGTGATAAATCCCAATTAGCACTGTTCCTTGGCAAGTTCCAAAATTAGTTTGAAACTCTTACAATTCAAAATTCAAACATATGAACAGAGCAGAATAGATGCAAATGACTAAGATGAAGAATAAACCTTTGTCATTCCAGCTAATGTTCCTGTGCAAGGCATACACCTAAATAGAACTCAATAAGCAGACGTGACAAGCAGATGTGACATGCAATCCCCTCATCTTGGATCCTTCTCTTCAGGCACAAAGCCAGCAGAGCCAGGGCAGCCCCTGAGGTATCCGGTCCACACTCCTTGTTACAGCCTTCAAGTTAGTTACCTGGAAGTCTTGTTTCATATGTCCTAAGTCTCACCACGCTTGACTCTCGGTTCTCTTCCCCACACATCGAGGCAAAAATGATCTCTGTAACTACAAAAGGAAAGAAGTGTTCTTATTCTTTACATCTTTATAAATAGAAAAGACTGAAAAGCTTGTGAAGCTGCACGTCATGAATATGCCAAATGAGGAATGGCAACACTACTGGTGGTTGGAAAGTTCCTGAGAATTTAACTTGTTGCGAACAAGGCCTGATAGCAACGGATCTTGTCAAATAAGACCAAAAAAATGCGATTGGAGTACCACTTTGTCTATTACGGGTTTTGATATACCCAATCCATAATTGTGACAGGCCGTAAGGCCATGCCGTGACCTAGGACCGCCAGCAGCGGTTCAATCAGCAACAGAGGAGTAGAAGAACGAAGAAAGAACGAGAGGAGAGACCAGAGGGCATAAAAGGCCAAGAGAGTATAGCAATGACCGGGGTAGATTCTCCGAACAAAGGGAAGGGGTGGTTATGAACCTTCAGCGGCGGTACTCACACATCTCGTCAGAAACAACCATGCACAACATGCAACACCATCAGGCTTCGAAACCACAGATCCATTATGACATCTCACTTAGATGCCTAAATGTCAAGTCAAGCCAAATAAAAGAGCACTAACAATTAATTCTAACCACTTTGTGGAGGGAGTTTGGCGTCTCCCAGTTAGCCAAAGATCCTCTCGCTCAACACAACCATAGAGAAAAGAGATAAACATACGGATCAGATAAAAAAAAAAAAAAAAAAAAAAATGCATCACGAGAGAATCAAAGAGACAGAAAACCCGAAAAAAAAAAAAAAAAAAAAAAAAAAACTCCCCCCACCCCTTGTCCCACCCCCCCCTCCCGGCCCCTCCACCCCCGCCCCCGACCCCCCACCCCCCCTCCCTCCCCCCCCCCCCCGGGTGCCCCCCTCCTAGGTTACACTGCAATACATGAGTAATCATCAGGCAAATATTAGCTAAATATATAATAGGTTTGCGGTTGGCTCCGTTAGTACTGGCTCTTGCGAGACTGCCTAGAGGTACTGACACAATATCAGTTCGGAATCTGACCTTGGCTCTGCTGTATCAGGCTATATATATAAATCATTACCATTAAATAAACATAAATAATTTTTTTAAAAAGAAGACAGAGGGAACTGTAATGTAATTTCTTTGATACTCCCTGGGCACTGAGCTTCTTCTCTATTTCTGCTAACAGATTTTAGCACAGCTCCTGGTTCATAGTAAGCATCTTACTAAAATATTGATGAGAAGAAAAAAAAGAATACGTAAGATGAGCCTCAGGCATGGTGGTATAGAACCTTTAGAAAGAAAGGAAAAGAAGAAAGAAAGAAAGAAAGAAAAGAAAGAAAGAAGAAAGAAAGAATCAGAAAAGAAGCTCCATTGCAAACATCAGATTTAATTCCAGAATAACAGAAAATATGGAGCCATTGGGAGGCTATTTAAACACAGCCACACACCCAGGTGGCAGGTGATCACAGCTTTGCAGAACCTGTAAAAGATTTGAAAAAGCAGTTGTATTTTTTTTTTCTTTTGGTCTTTTGAGACAGGGTCTCCCTTAGTCCAGTGGCCTGGAACTTACTCTGTAGACCAGGCTGGCCTTGAACTCACAGAGGATCCACCTGCTTCTGCCTCCTGACTGCTGGATTAAAGGTGTGTGCCCCATGCCCAGCTGCAAGTTATTATTAAAAAGGAACAATCGGGTTGGAGGAGGGCCTAGCAGTTAAGAGCGCCGACTGCTCTGCAGAGGTCCGGGTTCGATCCCCAGCACCCACCATTGCGGCTGGAACCGTCCGTAACTCAATTCCAGGAGAACTCCAGTTCCATGGGAATCTGACATCCTCTTCTGACCCTCGCGCATTGCACGACAAGGTGCACAAACTACATGCAGACAGACATCGAATAATAAATAATAAATAAATAAATAAATAAAATAAATAAACAAACAAAAACAAACAATTATCCATATTGTCATTCTAAGGTGATTTCCTATTCTACTAGTTTTTATTTTGAGCCTTCTAAGGTATAAGGAAATTAAGCTGTTAAATGATTCCCCTGATGCTGAAAACTAGCAAAGCCTTTATGCCATTTATCCTAGAATTGTGAATTTATTCAGCACCCTTAAATTCTTTTTTTTTTTTTTTTTTTTGTCTTTTTGAGACAGGGTCTCCCTGTAGCCCCAGCTGTCCTAGAACTCACTCTGTAGACCAGGCTGGCCTTGAACTCACAGAGATCCGCCCGCCTCTGCCTCCCAAGTGCTAGGATTAAAGACATGCGCACCACACCCGCAACACCCTTAAATTCTTACAATAGGAAAGTACTGATGGTAAATGAATGAATATGGGTATGTTTAGAATTAACATATCGAAAAGCAGCACACCCATCTCCTTTGCACACAGCGGAAGCTTGGGAAGGATGTATGACTGGGCGAATGAGATATTCTAGAACTAGGGATGAAAAGGCCTGACGGTCTATTAAGATGAGGGTGGAGCCTAATTTGTACTTCCCCTATGAAGTTGAAGAAATCATTTAGAATAAAAATGTCAGTGTGGGGCTGGAGAGATGGCCTAGCAGTTAAGAGCACCGACTGCTCTTGCAGAGGACCCGGGTTCGATCCCCAGCACCCACATGGCGGCTGAGAAACCGTCTGTAACTCCAATTCCAGGAGAACTCCAGTTCCAGGGGAATCCGACGCCCTCCTCTGACCTCCAAGGCATTGTCCGACAAGCCACACAAGGCACAACCCATGCAGACAATACATTCATATAAATAATTAAATAAATAAATAATAAAATAAATAAATAAATAAAATATTAAAAAAAAATGTCAGTGTGGCCTGGCCATGATCACAGTTCCAAGAGAACATCTTAGGGAATGGGTGTCCTCTGAGTTCCCATCCACTCTTGGAAACAAAATTTTTATTGTTTCCAGGTAATTACAATAAAGTGTATCACTTTTTTATTCCCCAGGGGATGTAAAAGTTATGTGTTCACTATACTGTAGTCTATTAAATGTACAATAGCCTCAAGTCTTTTAAAATGTACATACTAGCCAGGTGTGTTGGCACAACCTTTAGGTCCGCCCAGGCACTTGGGAAGCAGAAAGGCAGGTGGATCTCGAAGTGAGTTTCAATGCCAACCTGGTCTATGGTATCAGTTTTCACAACAACCAAGCTGGAAGCTTACAGGGGAGACCTTGTCTCAAAAAGACCAAAAAAAAAAACTAAAAATAACTGCCTTAGTTTGTGTGTGATGGGGTCACACACTTAATTCCATCAGGCAATTCCTGAAGCTGTGGCAGGACCCCAAGTGTCCTCAGGGACACAGGGAACAAACCATATACCCTAGGTACAAAGACTGGTCTCTGATGAGACTATGGGAGGGTCAGTGAGCTTCTGCAAGTTAGAGGAAATAGGAAGGTCTGGGCATTAGATTGGCTGGCCATGGAAATGAACACAGAAACTCCTCTAGACCAGCTCTGGAGTAGACAAGAACTCACACCCTGCCAAGGCTAACTATGTGGTGCTCACTGGCATCTATCCCTCTCAATCGCCTTACACTGTTTCTCTTGTACAACTTGGGAGTTGTTGTCCCTAGCTACCAGTTAATTCTCTGTATCTATGATTCTGAAGAGTAGTTACACTCTACAGATTGGTTTCTGTTCCCAGGAAAACTCCATTTAGAGAGGTAGGTGCTCCTGTCCTCTTCATGCCTGGTTATATTGGGTTTATCAGAACTCAGTGGGATTCTGGCTATGAAATTGTTTCATGCTGGGAACAGAAAATTGCAGCAATTAGCATTAATATTGTTCAAATGGATCAACGATGGTTAGGTAATATATTCCCTACGTTCTCAGAATAAGATCACATGATTCTTCTTTCCAAAACACCCAGCCTCCAGTCACCCATCCACTTTTCGCTCTCTCTTTTTTCTCTTACTGTCCTTGTTCTTCCCAAATTCAGAGCAGGAAGGAACACACCTGTCTAGCTCCTGACATTTAGTTTAAGGCAACTACCGCAATGGATCCTTTACTGAGAAGAAATTGGCCTGCAGCGCCACCTGCTGGAAACTCAGAGACGTGCACATTCTCATTTGGTCTTTTCCAGACAGGGTCTCCCTGTAGCCCCAGCTGTCCTGTTTCTGAACAGCGGTATAGCGCAGGCCCTCAGATTGAACTCCAGGATCGGAGCTTTCTGGTTACCGCTCAGAAATTAAGGATATCAATTTCTTTTTTTTTTTTTTTATGTGTGTGAGTGTACTGTCTGCATGTAGGTTGGTGCACCCGTGTCGTGCAATGTCGCGGAGGTCAGAAGAGGGCGTCGGATTCCCCTGGAACTGGAGTTAAAGACAGTTCTTAGCCGCCATGTGGGTGCTGGGAATCGAACTCGGGGCGCTCTTAACCACTGAGCCATCTCTCCAGCCCGGATATCAATTTCTATGTGTTCATATTACACAGGGGCTGTCCCTAGACCTGATGGGCCTGGGTGCATGCGGGCGGCAGAGGGCGCCTGCTCTCTGCGGGGAACAGCAGTCAGTCTTAACAGCCCTTGCTATCAACGGGTCCTAGGTTCTCAGATGTCCTTGTTAGATCTGTGCTCTTATCAATTCTGAACCTTTGCACGTTCCAAAGGCTCAGGTCCAAATCCAGCACTATGCTATTGAAAGATGATGCCCAAGTGCTCTAGTGAAGGTCAGGCATGTATTTTGAATTTCAGGGGGCAAGATCTAGAAAATTCTATCTTTTGGGGACATGTTTCCTTTTTTTTTTTTTTCCTCAAGATGATACTCAAAGCAATCTGTCTTATTCTTTTTTTAAATTTTATTTATTTCTGTATCTGTATGAATGTACTGTCTGCATGAGGGTCTGTGCACCCGTGTCGTTCCTGATAAAAGTCCCTACATTAAGAATAAATTTTTTATCTGGGAGTGGTGGCACAGGCCTTTAATCCCAGGCAGAGGAGGCGGATCTCTGTGAGTTCAAGGCCAGCCTGGTCTACGTCGTGAGTTCCAAGACAGCTGGGGCTAAAGGAAGACCCAAAAAGACAAAAGAAAAGAAATTAAAAAAAAAAAAAAAGAATAATTTTGGTTGGGGCTGGACCGATGGCTCAGTGGTTAGGAGGCACTGGCTGCTCTTCCAGGGCCTGGGTTTGAAATCCCAGCACTCCCTGGTGCTACAACCAGTGCCTATAACTCCCAGTCCAAGGGGAATACAATGCCCTCTTCTGTCCTCCATCAGGCACTGCACAGCAGGGTGCGATTTACATACATGCTGGCATAACACTCACATAAAAATAAAAAATAAAAAAAAAAAAAAAAATTTTTTTAAAGAAAAAAATAATAAATGTTGTGCTTTCCTAATAGGTTCACAGGAGAAATATTTTCACCAACTTCTATCAGATGACGATAAAGTTTCATAAAGCATATTTACTTTTCAATGTGGGTCCAGGCATCCTGCTTGCTTTATCAGCAGGCTCTCTGCCTATTTATTTAGTCCAACACAATGTACCTCTTTTTTTTTTTATTTTTTTTTCTTTTTTTGTCTTTTTGAGCAGGGGTTTCCCTGTACCCCAGCTGGCCCTGGAACTCATTCTGTAGACGCAGGCTGCTCTTGAACTCAACTTAGAGATCCGACTGCGCTCTGCCTCCCAAGTGCTTAGGATTAAAGGTGTGCGATTTTCAATGATGAAAAACATCTCAGAGCAGTCATTACTTTAAAAATGTGGGGAGGGCTGTTATGGTACCTCACATTGGCAATCTCAACACTTGGGAGACTGGTCCAAAGAACTGCAGCAAGTTCCAGGCCATCCCAGTCAGTGATTTCCCGGAATACCTGAACTGTAGAGAGAGATGCTGTCTCAAGAAAGGAGGAATGGGAAGGCTGTGATACAAGCTTTGTGAAATTATTTTAGGCATACTCTATGGAAAAAGTTAGCAGGCCCCAAACAACCCTTAGGCTCGTTAGAAGGTTACAAGGGAAGTGACAGTCTACTTTCTTCACGAATTAATAGCATCACGAAACTAAAATTCCAGGGTATGTCCATGCTTTCAAATACACCGAACTGGATTGTGTGTGCAACCGGCAGGATGTCCTTTCCTAGGCTTCTGCTGTAACAGGGGAGTAATGGAGAGTACAAGTCCCAGTGGGAAGCGTCGCAAGTTATCTACACAGGAAATGGAGGGTGGGCTCCCCAACCTCGGGTTTCAGTGCTGTATTCCAGATGACGTCTAGGATCCAACCTCGAAGCCACAGGCCCAGGACTCTCTAAGAGGCCCGTGGCTTCTCTAAGGGGCCCGCTCAACCCGGCCGAATGCTCCGCCCCCTTCAGAGGAGGGGCATGGCTACGGCAGTTCCACCAGCGAGAGCAGGAGAGTAGAGACGGGTGCCATGCTGGAGGGGAGGGACCAGCCGAGGAGGCCCTGTATTAGCTGGTGCAGCCAGGCGCCGGCGGGGAGGGGTGTCGGCGGGGAGGGGTGTCGGCGGGGAGGGGTGTCGGCGGGGAGGGGTGTCGGCGGGGAGGGACGGGGCCAATTTGAGGCCCCCTCATTGGCTGATAGGGCGGGGCGTCGGTGGGGAGGGGCGGGGCCAGTCCCAGAACGCCCTGCATTGGCTGGCTGGGCGTTCCGGGGACACGTGGTGCGGAACCGGCGCGGTAAGCTGACGCTTGTGGCGGCCTTCGTTTCTCTGAGGGCGCCGCGGGCCGGGGCAGGCTGGCCGTATGGTCCGGTTGGGGATGGGGGGAGTCTCCCTGGTCCTATAGGAGCGCGAGACTCCGGGCAGTGCCAGACGCGAGCGGCGGAGGCCGGGCGGTCACTGATCCCGAGCGCACGGTCAGCCGAGGCCTGAGTCACCTGAGGCCTGCAGGCCGGCCCTCGGCTCTGAGGGACCTCTCCTGCGACCCGAGCCTCTGCCTCGGCAAAGGCCGGCTGGGATCGACCGAGACCCATGAGCGCGGGGTCAGCCGGGCCTCCCCGTGCGTTCTGCGGTGTGGATCGGCTGCACGCCTCGGCCAGCCTGCATGACGCCCTGTGGCTGGAGGGGTCACAGGGATCCTGGGCTGGGCTCTCCTCATGGCAACCCACTGAGCACAGCCGAGGACGTAGCCTGGCTCCAGACGCGCCCTGGGTGCAAAGGCCCTGGGCGGGGCCCACCTGCCCCTTGACCCTAGGAAAGGCCCTCAGTGGAGGCCGTCTTCCTTTCCCAGCTAGCTGGTCCTGCTTGCTGCCGTTCATTCACCAGCTTCAGCTTACTTATTTGTAAAGTGGAGTTGAGGCTTAGTCCGATGAACTACGAGCCTGGGCCGCCATTCAGATCAGGAGAGTTCATGGAATCCCTATAATTAGTAGGAGACACTGTCGTGAGACCTGTTATTGATACCCTGCGTTGTCCCCAGTGTTCTCAGGGAGGAGGTGGAAATGGGGATTTCTCGGTATGTTTAGGCTAGAGTCCTACCCCTGGCTAGTGAAGTCATTCATGCATTTAATACACCCGGTGGAGTATGGCGCAAACGAAGGAAAGAGGTTAGGTGAAGGTGAGAACAGGCACCGTACTGTTTCCCAGATTTCGAGAAGGCAGTGAGGCTGTCTTGTGTCTGATGGGATGTTTGCTTGAATTCGGGAGAGTGCAGCCAGGCCTCACCTGTTCTGCCTAGGACAGGTAAATGAGAGGGGTTGTGCTGGTGCTCCCTGGGGGCTTTGCAGGGTAGATGAACAGGCTGGACTACTGGCCTTGCTGAAAGGTGAACTCAGATCATTAGATCCGTGAGTAACTTTAGCGACTAAGTTGTTGAGTTTAGCAGCAGAGAAAATGCAAAAGTACCACCGCGTGTCTAACACCCAGGAACCCTGATGGTGTAGCAGATGGTTGTGCTGAGGAAAGTTTCACCTCATGTAAACAGTTGGCTTCCCTGTGCACAGTTGGTGGCAGAGGGGTGGAACTTGATGTGTTGGGACTGATAAGATACCTTGGCAGCAACTGTGGACTCTCCCTCCAAGGCCCTCAGGTGGCACTGAGGCTGTGTGAGGTGGCTCAGGGTCTAGAAATATTTCTTATTCTGTGCTAGACTTTGAAGAAAATGAAAGGGTGGCAGGGCACTGAGAACTTAGCAGTTCCACCTTTACAGCAGTCACCTTTGCTATTTGAAATGTCCTGGGATTTCACATTGCACGACTCAAAACTTCTGTGTGCTGTACAACTGCCACACTTGGTGTCACAGTGAATCAAATCGCCCCTCTGTTTAGAAACTGCCCTGTAGTCCTGTACCAAGAGACAGCGCTCTTTATCATATGCTGTGTACTGGTACCCACTTCAAACCACATAGTGGCCGTGTCATTTGGTGACATTGCAGGATGAATTTGCTCAGCGCAGAGTTCTTTGTCGCCTGTGCTCAAGTCTAAGTTTTAACACTTCAAAAAGGGGGAGAAGCTAGCACACACTTTGATCCAGCTCCTCAGGAGGCAGAAGCAGGCAGATCTCTGTGAGATTGAGGCCAGCCTGGTCTATATAGCAAGTTTCAGGACAGCTAGGACTACAAGAAACCCTGTCTCAAAAAGAAAGGGGGGAGGGGGACACCAGTTGTGGTCTATCCCAGAGTCATTTATATTTATAGGCATTTATATTAAAGGCATCCATGGGGCTGGAGAGATGGCTCAGTGCTATAAAGGACTGACTGCACTTACAGGGGACCTGGGCTCAATTCCTGGCATCCACATGGTGGCTAACGAATATCCATAACTCCACTTTCAGGGGATCCAACTCCCTCTTCTGATCTCCTTGGGCATTGTGTGATACAGATACACTTACCTATATGTAAGCAATACACTCATACACCTAAAGTAAAAATAATAAAATTAAAAAATAAAAAAGACATCTGCAGCCACGTCTGGGTGATACCTTTTAAAAGTAGTTCCACAGATTACTTTCTCCTACCTCTGTAGACTACTGAAGGAGTTACAGGGTCACAGGCATGAAAACTAAATATTGGAAGATGTGCCCAGAGGGCTGGGGTGTGGCTCAATTGGTAGAGTGCTTGTCTCGGCTGCCTGAAGCTCTGGGTTCAATCCCCATTACTCCATAAACTGGGCGCCGTGGTGTGTGCCAGTAATCTTAGCACTTGGGAGGTGGAAGCAACAGGTTCAGAAGTTCAAGTTTATCCTTACCTACATGTGTTCAAGGCCAGCCTGGGCTACATGAGATCCTGTTTCAAGAGAAAAAGAAAAAAAAAATGTGCTCAGAAAATACAGACATTGAATATGTGGTGCCTGCAATGTTTCCATACATGTATAAACTATATATTGTTCAAAGTGGGGTACACATAGCTCTTCAGACTTTGATTATTTCTTTACGGTGAAAACACGGAGCTTTTTTTTTTTTAAAGATGGAGCTTTCTAAAATAGAGTGCATGACTGCTTTCTGTGGTCACTCTCCTGCGCAATGGGAGCTTCCTTATCTTAGACCCTGTGGAGATTAAATACAGTTTGTCACTAAGATTTTCAGCTGAAGAGCCAGGATGTAACATTTTTGATGAGGTCATTGAAATTACTGTTTCCTCTTTAGCCATGGAAAGTTTACCCTGTGCTTTCAGAGTATAAAGTTGGAGCTGTAGCTCAGTTGCTAGTGTGCTTGCCTGGGATGCAAGAAACCCTGGATTCCATCCCCAGACCAGGTAAACCTGGCCTGGTGGTTACACCCATAATCTCAGCATGAGAGCGGATCGAAAGTTTAAGGCCAGCCTGGGCTACATGAGACCCTGTCTCAAAAAAAAAAGTATAAAGTTTAAAAAAACACAGGGTCTGGAGAGATGGCCTAGCTGTTAAGAGCGCCGACTGCTCTTGCAGAGGACCCAGGTTCGATCCCCAGCACCCACATGGCGACTGAGAACTGTCTTTAACTCCAGTTCCAGGGGAATCCGGCACCCTCTTCTGACCTCCGAGGCATTGCACGACATGGGTGCACAAACCTGCATGCAGACAGTACATTCATACATGTACGAAAATAAATAAATTTTAAAAAATTAAAATTAAAAAAAAAAATTAAGTGGGGCTAGAGAGATGCTTCAGCAGTTATAACACTGGCTACTGTTCCAGAGGTCATGGTTCCCAGCACCCGCATGGCAGCAAACATAAAAATACCTCTAATTCCAATTCCAGGGGAACTGATGGCCTCTTTTAGCCTCTGAGGGCACTGTACGGACATGGTACACTTATGTGCATGCAGGCAAAAATATCCATATACATAAAATGAAAATAAAATATAATTTAAAAATAAAGTAGTAAATGCCAGTCAGAAATGGTGGCCCATGCCTTTAATCCCAGTACTAGAGAAGTAGGGCAGGAGATCTTTGGGTCTTTTTGAGACAGGGTCTCCCTGTAGCTCTGGCTGTCCTGGAACTCACTCTGTAGACCAGGCTGGCCTTGAACTCACAGAGATCCGCCTGCCTCTGCCTCCCAAGTGTTAGGATTAAAGGTGTGTGCCACCATGCCCAGCCTTAGGCAGGAGATCTTTGAGAGTTCAAGGCCAGCCTGATCTACATAGCAAGCAAGATCTGGGGTTACACAATGTGACTTTGCTTCAAAACCAAACCAAAAAAAAAAAAAAAAGCAAGTGCCGCTGTGGATAGTCAAGAAGAACACCCAATTTCTGGTCGGGTCTTCTCAGGAAAGGCTGTATCGGTTCAAATTGACAGCCACTGGGCCCCTCCTGTTTGGACTGGCAATTTTGTGAAGATTTTTCTTTGGAGAAAGGAAGGGAAGATCCATCTAAGCCTCTTCGTGGTTCCCCGGCTCTTGGCCCTGGAGTACAGTCACTTCCTGGAGAGTCCTATGATTGGTGTCGCAATGCACAGGGAGGGGGAGGAGGAACACTTCAAGGTTCAGAGCCCAGTGCCTCTGACCACCGCCCTTTAGTCCCAGCCTGCAGCTGCTCTGACTGCTCTGATCCCTTGCTTTCACTCTCCAGTTTCCAAGGTCTGCTTTCTGCCTGAAAGATGTCAGTCCTCGCCCCTGTCTTCCAGTACATTGATGAAAACCAGGACCGCTATGTCAAGGTGAGAGGGTATTCCATCCTGGGGAGACTGAAACCTGCTTTAATCCTGTCAGGCCAGAGAAACTTTCAAGAAGCTAATATTCATTAAACCATTTAAATCAAGTATAAAATGTCACCTCTACGTCTCTCCATTCCTTCACTTTCTCATTATGGTGAAAGTTATTCTTTTGTCATTTGGCAGAATGACTTCTGCAAATCAAGGTTTGTGATTTTTCTTTACTCTGAATCTATAATTTCTTGTAAGAACCACTTTGAATTCAGCATGTTCCAAGTGACTCATTAATGTTCTGTAATATTAATCTGTTATATATTAAGTTGAAGGAATCATGCTTTAAATTTACTTTTGATAGTCCCATTTCAGACAAAAATCTTTCAACTTCTCATTCTAAAACTTATGCCTTAGAAAATTTGGCTGTTGCCAGAAAGACTAGTGAGCTAACATGGGTTGTAAAAATATTGTAAAATTGTATTTTATATTTGCAATTTTGTTGGATATACATATTAACTTATTTATGAAACTGTACATTTTGTAATCATTTCCTTAATAGTTAAAAATACACATTCTGGCACTTTTGTTCTACAGTGTTTTTTGTTTGTTTTTATACTTGTTCCATCTTTTTGATACAGGGTCTCCTTGCACCCCAGCTGTCCTGGAACTCACTATGTAGACCAGGCTGGCCTTGATCTCTCTGCCTCTGCCTCTGCCTCTGCCTCTGCCTCCCAAGAGTGCTGGATCTCTCTGCCTCTGCCTCTGCCTCTGCCTCTGCCTCCCAAGAGTGCTGGATCTCTCTGCCTCTGCCTCTGCCTCTGCCTCCCAAGAGTGCTGGAATTAAAGGCATGTACCACCACGAGTGGCTAGTGTTGCTTTGTTGCTGTTTTATCTGTATGGAGTGTTTGCATGTATATAAGTGCAGTGCCTGTGGATCCCCTGGAGCTGGAGTTACAGGTGGTTGTTAGCCGCCATGTGGTGCTAGGAACTGCTGAGTCATCTCTCCAGCTCCAGTTTTGTTGTTTTTTAAATCCAAACAAACAAACAAACAGCAGGCGTGATTGGTCTGGTGTGCCCCACTAGTCACATGTTCAAGGTGGAGCCTCTGGTGTCCATTGGTGTACTTCAGACTCAGTTATGAGTCCCCTCCCTACCCTTAAAGAACTGCTTTTCAGAGCTCTTTCCACCTGCTCTCCATGAACAGAAACTCGCAGAATGGGTGGCCATCCAGAGCGTGTCTGCCTGGCCCGAGAAGAGAGCGGAGATCAGAAGGATGATGGAGGTGGCTGCGGCCGATGTCCAGAGGCTCGGGGGCTCTGCGGAGCTGGTAGACATCGGGAAGCAAAAGGTATTGTACTAGAAGATGAGAGCAGTGGGGCCAGCTCGGAAAGGAGGCTAACCCAGTTCCATTCCTCTTATTGCAATGAAATTCCTCAAGGCCAAGATTGGGCTTTAAGGGGAAGGAGCACCCTTCTGCCTGGGGGTGGGGAGGACTCTCCCAGGTCTTGGGAGAGCTTTGGCTGCAGACGCTCAACTCATCTTTAACAAGCTTGCTCACACCCAGGGTTCATCCCAGCAGTTGCCTCACTCAGCTTGACCTAAAGGTTTGGTGTTATACAGAATTTTTTTTTTTTCCTGGAGGGGCAGCTGGAGACTAGTGACTCAGGAATAAGTTAATAGGATGGTCATCTTTAAGAAGAGCTGAAATTCTCCTCCTAGAAATCACTAAGCTTTCTCATAGAGAAGTTATTCATTATCTGACTCATGTAAGTAGCCAGTCCTCTCCACACACCAGCACTGAATTCCAAGGATTTCTTCCTAATAGATTTGTGGGTGAAGAGAGCAAGTGAGAATGGCTTGTCTTCTTTCTAATTTAAATAACGTAATCTGATTTTATGGCGTGTTTTTCCATTGTTTTAGTTTCACATGATTTTATTTATTTATTTATTTATTTATTTATTTATTTATATGAATGTACTGTCTGCATGTAGGTTTGGGCACCCGTGTAGTGCAATGCCACAGAGGTCAGAAGAGGGTGTCGGATTCTCCTGGAACTGGAGTTAAAGACGGTTCTTGCTGGGCATGGTGGCGCACGCCTTTAATCCTAGCACTTGGGAGGCAGAGGCAGGCAGATCTTTGTGAGTTCAAGGCCAACCTGGTCTACACAGGGAGTTCCAGGACAGCAAGGGCTTCAGGGAGACCAAAAATATAAATAAATAAATAAATAAATAAATAAATAAATAAATAAAGTTCTCAGCCACCATGTGGGTGCTGGGGATGGAACCCAAGTTCTCTGCAAGAGCAGTTGGTGCTCTTAACCGCTAGGCCATCTCTCCAGCCCCTCACATGATTTGTTTAAGCCCCATTTTGTTATTATCTTGTTTTGAGATGGGGTCTTACTGTGTAGACCTGTCCAGGCTAGGATGGAACTCATGGACATCTTCCTGCCCTCAGCCTCCCAAGTGCTAGGTTTATGAGTGTAAGCTAGCATATGAGGCTTCATTTTGTGTATTTTCTTTTAGGTGTTGTTTTTTTTTTAAATGTGTATGAAGAGTGCATGTAGCGAGGTGCACCCATGTGCAATGCCCACAGAGGTCAGAAGAGGGCATTGGATCCCCTGGAACTGGAGTGGTTGCTAGCCACGATGTGGGTACTGGGAACTGAACCCAGGTCTTCTGTAAGAGCAGCCGGTGCTCTTAACACATATCTCCAGCCCCTTCCTATGTATTTTCAAAGCTTAGAAATCTCTTCCTATTGCAGTGTGTGAAAAGATTTGTTTTATCTTGGTTCTTTTGTCTGGTGAATTAGCTGTCCAGTTGAAATTATAGTCCTAGGGCCGGGCATGGTGGCACACGCCTTTAATCCTAGCATTTGGGAGGCAGAGGTAGGCAGATCTCTGTGAGTTCAAGGCCAGCCTGGTCTACAGAGTGAGCTCCAGACCAGCTGGGACTTAATGGAGACCCTGTCTCAAAAATACCCCCCTCAAAAAAAAAAGAAAAGAAAGGAAAAAAAAAGAAATTATAGTCCTAGAATTCTGAGTGTGGCCACTGGGAACCAAGGTAGTTTCGTGGCAAAACCAGGATTCAGATCCAGGCCTCCTGATTCCAGGCTCAGTACTGCTCTTTTGAGATTTTCTTCTGACAACAAATTTAATAGTTAAGATATAACTGCTTCCCAACAGATTGCCCCAGTCTTGGGGTTGGGGGGGTTGTTTTGTTTTTTTGAGGCAAGGTCTTATTCCGTAGTCCAGGATGGCTTCAAACTTAAAATAGTCCTCCTGCCTCGTCCTCCCAAGTACCGGCCTGCAGGTGTAATCCACCATGGCCAGCTCGAGTTGTTGTATTCTTTTAAGATTATTCATGTCTCACTGCCTCTCCTTTTGTTTTAAAAAAAAAAAAAAAAGTGGTTGGATCATTGTTTTCAATGGTTGTTTCAGTACTGTCAATAAATCTTTTATTTATTCTGCTACTACTAACTTCACAGAGTAATTCTTAGGAAAGAGACCTTCATGAAAGAGTCCAGTGGCTATTGTACTATTGCAAATTAGGTAACATCTGTGTTCATTAAGGAACTGAAAGATTTCGCCACTATGAAGAGGTCATGCCCAGGTTTTAGCAGGAGGCACACCAGGGTGTATCTTCTCTCCCATGCACCCATTGGGGTGGAGAGGTCCACGTTCACTGGAGTGACAGCTGCAGACAGGGAATCTGGGAGTTACCGCCTACAACTAAGGGTTTCCAGATGGCTGAAGAAAGCTGGCATCGAGGGTTCTAGTTCCAGGTGAAGTTCAGAACCAGTTTACCTGTGGGCTCCTATAGCATCTTAGAAAATGCTAAAGTATTTCAGTATTTCAGATTCTGTTGAGTAGAAATGTACTTAGAGGATATCTGTTGTTTAAAAGTCATTTTCCGGGCCTGGAGAGATGGTCTAGTGGTTAAGAGCACTGACTGCTTTTGCAGAGGACCCAGGTTCAATCCCCAGCACCCACATGGCGGCTGAGAACCATCTTTAACTCCAGTTCCAGGGGAATCCAACACCCTCTTCTGACCTCCTCGGCACTACATGACATGGGTGCACAAACCTGCATGCAGACAATACATTCATACACATAAAAATAAATAAAATTAAAATAAAATAAATGTCATTTCCTGACAGGGTCAGCCAAGAGCTAGCTGTGATGGAAAAGGCCATGTGTTCTGTATGCCTAGGGTAGGAAGTTTACCCCAGGGCCTACAGACCTGCATCACAAGATTTAGTGTGCAAGCCCAGCCCCCACATATCATACCCTAGGAGCTGCCAGGTTTCAGGAGGTAAGGGCATACTTTATTAGTGGAGTTTATTGAAAAAATAAGTCCTTTATCCTTATAAGAATTCCAGCCACCTGCCAAGTTCCCTAACACCCTTCATACGGAGAGCTTAGAAGCCCTGGAGCTGGGGGTTGGGAACTTTCCTCAGCCCTGTCCTTATTTTGTCATTTTTAGTTGCTGCTCATTTATCTCTTAATTGTAAATTGTTAGTCTAGAACCACTGTAGATAAGATCTAGCAAATTCAGGGCAGTATGGCTAAGACTCAGTTTCGTTTGTTAGGAATTTTTTTTGTCTTTCTTTTGTTTTTTGTTTGTTTGTTTTTCTTTTTTTTTCCCCCGTTTTTTTTTTCGGGGGGGGTCTTTTTGAGACAGGGTCTCCCTTTAGTCCCAGCTGTCCTGGAGCTCACTATGTAGACCAGACCAGGCTGGCCTTGAACTCACAGAGATCCTCCTCCCTCTGCCTCCCGAGTACTGGGATTAAAGGCGTGAGCCACCATGCCCAGCTGTTTTGTTTTCTTGAGACGCATTCTCGCTATGTAGCCATGGCTGATATGGAACTCACTATGTAGACCAGGCTAGTCTCCAACTCAGATATCTGCCTTTTTTTGCCTCCCAAGTACTAGGACTAAAGTGTGTGCTACCATGTCTAGCTTGTTATGTTTTTTTTTAAGTAGACATTTGCATAAACAGCCCTTTCTAAAAGTTTCTAGTAGTAGTTCTTGTATATCAGCATATGTAAGCAACATCCTACTTGGAGCAGTCCCTCTACCACTGAAACAAAGCTGCGTGTGCTCTTGACACCTGCTGTGGCACTTTATTGTGATCTCAAGATTTTTCCCTTACAATAGGAGGGACTAGTGCAGAGCACAGCCATAGCATGCATGGGCCTCAGTGTAGAGTCACAGGTGATGACCTGATAAGAGGGTAAAAGACCCAAGACTGGTTTGCCTTCACTCACTCTTCTCTAGACAAACGAGAATTTGGCAGATAAAATCCTGGACAGCCTTTGGGGCAAAAACCAGAAGCAGCACCATCACCGTCTATCACCACTTAGTTGTGCACAGTGTGCTATGAATTCTATTTCTTTATGTCTTCGTTAATGTCCTGTTCATCTTAGTCATCTACATACAGAATTTCAAAATGTAGTTTTCATTCTGTCATTGTTTTTAGCCATGTTTCAGCGGTGACTTGTTGTATCTTTAAACTCAAGCTGCATAATGTTATGTTGATCATTTTCAAAAATCAGCCGTTAGTAGTTTGTAAGACTAATCGGAGGGCCAATTTAGTTAATGCTTTTTGGATTATAGGGAAGTAAATTCTTGTTAATTAATGACTGTTGAACAATATGACCTTAAACTCTATGGAGGTTGATAGAGGATAACAGGAAAGAAAGCCCCAGGAGGGCTTGATGACAGCTAATACAAGTTCCCAGCTTATTAACAAGACTGTCTTCCATTGCTCCCTCCCACTCAGCTCCCTGATGGCTCAGAGATACCGCTCCCTCCCATTCTGCTAGGCAAGCTGGGCAGTGATCCCCAAAAGAAAACAGTGTGCATTTATGGACACCTTGATGTGCAGCCTGCAGCCCTGGAGGATGGCTGGGACAGCGAGCCCTTCACCTTAGTGGAAAGGGATGGTAAGAACACCGGTGCTTTCTCAGGAGAGAAGTGGGTATTTTTAACCTCAAGGGAAGTATTTCTGAGACTTTACATTTATAGAACCACTAATATTCTCCTGGGACTTTCTCTTTCCAGTACCCAGATTTTGTTGTCTTGTTTTTTGTTTTTTGGGTTTTTTTTTCTTTTTGGTATTTTCGAGACAGGGTCTCCCTGTAGCCCCAGCTGTCCTGGAACTCACTCTGTAGACCAGGCTGGCCTTGAACTCACAAAGATCCGCCTGCCTCTGCCTCCCGAGTGCTAGGATTAAAGGCGTGCGCCACCACGCCCGGCACCCAGATTTTTTTTTTAACAAAATCTGAAGGTTGGGTTCTAGAAGTTTCTCACCTGTGCCTCAACTGTGGAAAGCTCAGGAAGTTCCTTTTCGCATGGCAAGTCCTTCTTGGTGAGAGCCTACTGGGCTTTCCTTTGATCCTGACACCTTTAACAGTAGCTGTTAAAGGCATCAGGTGACTCACTGCATTTTACAGCCAACACAGTCAGGAGTTTTGGTACCTGCCCCAGGACACCAGGAAGGTGGCAGCCCTCTCTGGCCCTGCCTTTGACCTCCTGGAGGGCTGTCTGTCCTTCTACTCCCTCTTGCTATGAAGTGCTCTTCTTCCATTCTCAATTGTCACTGTTTCTGTTGGGAGAGTCCCTGAGATAAAGAACCTACCTCTTCCTTTGAACCTTGCCCCTCAGCACTGAGTTCCAGACCCTAGTACTGGGTGTGGAATCTGTGGAGACCTGTCCTGACTCAGTGTGGATTGTGTGAGCATGTCTATGAAAAGTTATTTTTGCTTAACACATCTTTTATGAAACCTAATTCCATCCATGGGCCCTCCTCACTATGTAACTAGGCATACCCATACGGTCATTGTTAACTCCACAGGCACTTGGATTCCTCTCAAGTGTCAGACCCTGATGCCTGCGTGCTGGTTTGTAGACACATGAGGTCATGGTGTCTTGATCAAGACTCCTAGTGTTTCTTTCTTGGCCCCTCTCACATCTCCTTGAATGGCACCGTCTTCCCACCACCTACATCAGAAACAGGGTTATCCTGTCCTGTCCCCTGCTGTGTCTCGTCCCTTCTCAACCCTTCCCATGCTGAAGACCTCCCCAGTGCTGGCCCCAAATGGCCTGACCACAGTTCTCTGTGTCTGAAGTCTCCAGAAGACTCAGATTCAGTGTCAAAATTTGGATGGGATGCAGTGTGTAGTACTTTTGTGATAGCAGTCATGTGATTCCAAGGTGACCAGGTTTCTCACCTGGTTGCTGCCAGCGGCTTGGGGTAAATAGGTTTTAAAGGGCTGACTCCCTATAGGGGTTTCCTATACCTGGATGGCAAATCTCTACCCTGACTCTCCAGGAACCCTGGCCCTCAAAATTGCTGTGAAAGGGAAGAGCTAACCAGAGGGACCCACATGAATGTTCTCTTGAGTTTTAGCCACTGGCTTGGATAGAGAAGGCTTCTATAGTAGAAAAAGTCTTCCTCACTCAGGACAGCTCTGTGTGGTTGTACAGAGATATTATCAGATGCTTATTTGAGATAAGCACATTTTTATTTATTTTCCTGTAACTGAATCTGCTGATTGCTGTTCTAGGCAAGTTGTATGGGAGAGGCTCAACTGATGATAAGGGACCAGTGGCTGGCTGGATGAATGCCCTAGAAGCCTACCAGAAGACTGGCCAGGTACACCCCATGTCAGATTCTGCTTGCTTATCAGACCCTGAGGGCAGTACTATAAAGATCACCAGATAGGGGTCAGCACTGGTGCCTCGGGTGGAAGATTATAGCTGTTTCCAGCTCTGGAAAACATTAAACAGTTAATTGCCTTGAAGATGCTCAAAGGTCAGACTGGCTACACTCCAATATTCTTGCCCACACATGGAATGTGCTCTTTCTTTCTCTCCCTTCTTTACCTTCTTTTGGTGCTGGGAATCAAGCCCAGGGCCTTGTGCATCCTAGGTAAATGCTATACCAGTGATCTGCATCTCAAGCTACAAATGTGGATTTTGATGGTTTTGTTTGAGACAGTCTTGTTATGTAGCCCAGGCTAACCCTGAGCTCCTGCAGGCCTTCTGCATTAGTCTCCAGGTTCTGGGATTATAGGCATATGCCACCAAACGTGGCTAACATTTTTCAACCTTTATCTGTACCCATGAATATAGTCCCTTGCTGGGATGTAACAGACTTTACGATGCTGAGAGAATTCTTATATTCTTCTACAATAAGTGGGGTTTTTTTGTTGTTGTTTGTTTTTTCATGTTTTTCCCCAGAGTTCAAAGCTGATTAAAATATAGAATATTTTTTTAAAAATGCTAGATAGAAACTTAGCCCTCAAATACCTGTTAGTATCTTGTTTCCTACCCGGGTTATAAACTTTTTTTTTTTTGTCTTTTTGAGACAGGGTCTCCCTTGAAACCCCCAGCTGGCCTGGAACTTGCTATATAGATTAAGCTGGCCACAGTCTCTCAGAGACCTGCCTACCTCTGCCTCCCAAGTGCTGGGATTAAAGGCATGCACCTAGCTTGAAATAGACATTTTTGTCAAAGCATGGAGTGTTAGCTCTCTGAAGGGTCTCAGACTCCTTAGAGAACTAATACATAGAACCATTTGGCCTGTCCCACAACTGACCCTGAGAGCTGGGCACAGGAACCAGGAAGGCTCACCCCCTGCAGGGCCCCACTCAGGTGGGGACCATGGGAGCAGAGTGGCTGTGCACAACAGAGAGCCCTCTGAACGTTCACTGATGCCTGTTCCATCTATCAAGATCTTGAGGAAGATTTTACTTGGGGCAAAAGAATGGAGGGGGAGGTCGCATTATTATTACTGTCAGGGCAGATATGGGCTAGGAGTTGCTAGACTTCAGTGTCTTTGATTCCTGCGTTTCTGCCTTGGGTGGCCTCTAAGGACATCACATACCTTGTGTGCAGCGGCCTCCTTTTCCCATCTGTGGATAGGCTATCTGCCTTGTGGGGCTAGAGAGTACTTAGAAAATTATCCAGAGATTTGATCCAGACTCCAGTGCTGTGTTGAAATTCTCATCAGGCACCTTAGGAAAGCTGCACTTTAATGTATAAGGTGCTGGCCTGGCGAGAGGCTCAGTTCAGGGCAGGTCAGCGACAGTGAAGACGCAGCAATGTACTTCCGGCCAGTATTTGTCATTTTCCCTGTCATGGCTTCCCCTGTACTCATTGGCTTACTCTGTGATTACACAGATGCCTCAGTAGCCTTACCTCGGCATGGTTCAGGGCTCTCCTTTCTGACCCTGGTACTCCTGAGGCCAGTGCCAGAGAAGGTCTGGTACTTGGAAGGTCGAAATTTCAAAGCAGTTTCCTATGTATCACTTCTGCAAGGAGGATAAGAAAATTGACTATAGCCGGGCGTGGTGGCGCACGCCTTTAATCCTAGCACTCGGGAGGCAGAGGCAGGCGGATCTTTGTGAGTTCAAGGCCAGCCTGGTCTACAGAGTGAGTTCCAGGACAGCTGGGGCTACAGGGAGACCCTGTCTGGAAATGACCAAAAAAAGAAAATTGACTGTCCTGTTATGTCCCTGTCTCAGGAAGTTCCTGTCAACGTGCGGTTCTGTCTGGAAGGCATGGAGGAATCTGGCTCTGAAGGCCTCGATGAGCTAATTTTTGCCCAGAAAGACACATTCTTCAAAGGTGTAGACTATGTCTGCATTTCGGACAATTACTGGCTGGGAAAGAATAAGCCCTGTATCACCTATGGCCTCAGGGGCATTTGCTACTTCTTCATTGAGGTATGGGCTGAGTCCTACAAGTTTCACTTTGTTTTTCAGTAACCCCTAAGCCTACCTCTTCTGTGCCCTGGCGTAGGCCAGTACATGAAGGAGATGATCTGAGCTCACCCAGGGCCCCTTCTTAGGTTCTATAATTCATCCTAATACCTAAGGCATGGACAGTGGTACTTCTGAAATGAGAAGTCAGTTTTATGACAGTGTCAAATTAAGACAGTATTAACTATGAAATTATTGTATTAGAGCAGTTGATGAGAGACCAAATGCTAATCCTTTTAAGAAGACTTAGACATATATGGAGCACTTGAGAAACCCTCTAAAACTTAAAACCTGGGGCCTGGGGGGAGGTTCAGTGGCTAAGAGCAGGACCCAGGCTCATTTAGTTCCTAGCACCACACGGCAGCTCACAAGCATCTGTTACTCCGGTTCCAGAGGATCCAACACCCTGTTCTGGCCTCCGAGAGCAACAAGAATGCACACAGTGCACATACATACATTCAGGTACACTTTCAAACACATATAATAAAAATAAATATTTAAAAAGAAAAGTAAAAACTCGTTCACAATTGAGCATATAAGTTCTCACCGCATGACTGAGTTACCTTGAGGGAGTAGAAACTCTGCCCCAGGGCTGGAGAGATGGCCTAGCGGTTAAGAGCGCCGACCGCTCTTACAGAGGACCCGGGTTCGATCCCCAGCACCCACATGGCGGCCGAGAGCCATCTGAAACTCCAATTCCAGGAGAACTCCAGCTCCAGGGGAATCCGAGACCCTCTTCTGACCTCCGCGGCATTGCACGACACGGGTGCACAGACCTGCATGTAGACAGTACATTGATACACATACAGAAATAAATTAAAAAAAAGAAACTCTGCCCCAGATGAGCACAGGCCAACGCAGAAGAAGATAGAGCAACTGTGCCCCTTGGTGGAGGAGATCATCTTCCACTTGCTGATGAGGGTAGGTCCTGCAGTAGAGGTCTGTGTCACCTCATCAGGGTAGAACTCTGCCATTGCTGTGCTGAGCATTGACCTAGGCACAGTTCTATCTTCATGTTACAAATGTGACAGAATAGCTTCCTTTCCTTTATAGATAGGGGTCTAGACACACCTGTCTCACATGCTTATAAGACTAGTCCGTATTGAGATGGGTCTGAAACAGCTGCTCAGGTTTTGTTGACTGGTCATGTTTTATGCTGGCTGTTACTCTCTCAGAAAATACATGCAGAGTCTCTGAAAGAGAGAGAGAGAGAGTGCCCCATACGTGCGGCCAACATTCCAAGTATCCCTGTGGCCAGCAATCCTGGTGCACTTGGAGCCAGAATCTCAGATTCCCTGTAGTTAGCCTCCCTGGTGCCCATAGTCCAGGAGTCCACTGGGTGTTTGAATTTTCTAATTGGAAAACACCTTGCTTTGCTCCTTGAGGGAGCAGATTTTGATCTGAAAAATATTAATCTTTAACTGTTCTTTGTTCAGTGCAGTGTCACATGATAAAATTAGCTCCCAGTAAGCTGCCAAATAAAGTGGTCTTTGTTTCTGCCTAGGTGGAATGCAGTGACAAAGACCTCCATTCTGGAGTGTATGGCGGGTCAGTGCACGAGGCCATGACGGATCTCATTTCACTGATGGGTAAGCTCAGGGTTGCCATTCCACAGGTCAGCACTCTGTCACTAGGCTGTCTGTAGTCAGTGCGCAGTGTGTTCAGGATCCTTCATGAGCCAGCTCGGCTTTGTTTCTAACGAGTTCCCCCTCTAGGCATTGTTTCCTTCTTTAAAGGGCCCTATGTTTCATTCCTGCCTCTGTCCTTTGCCTGCTCTTCCTGGGTCTGTCCGATCCTTGCCACCAACTGATGAACTGCCCACCCTCAGTGGAATTGCCTCCAAATCCTGCCCAGCCTGTCCCTAGAACCCCCAGATGCTTTCCTTCTTGACGTGGTATTTTACATCTCTTAGAGGACATCTAGGAGTTCTAACTGAACTCCTGGGTCCCCCTAGTTGGTCTTCCTACTGGAGAGCAGGAACCACAACTTCCTATTACAGACATCCACTAGCCTGAGACAGCAGAACTGTTGCCTCCCATGTGGTGCTGACACCTCCTTCTTCTTCCCCTGAGGAAGGACTGTCGCAGGGGAGTAGCACTGTATCTGGGGTTAGAGTCTGCTGTCTCAGGTCTCCTCATCAGCTTAAGAACACCTCATTTCTTATAAAATGTGCCTTGTAAAGAAACATTGTCTAAGCTTGGCAGAGTGGCGCACGCCTGTAATCCCAGCACTCAGGAGGTAGAGACAGGTGGATCTCTGTGAGTTCAAGGCCAGCCTGGTCTACATAGTGAGTTCCAGGATAGCTGGGGCTACAGGGAGACTCTGTGTCAAAAACACCAAAAAAAAAAAAGGAAGCATTGTCTAATGTGGGAGTTTAGAGTGTGCCTGCCTGGAGCAGGCTGCCTGGTCAGGTCTGTGATTGAGATAACTTACACACTTCAGCTGCCCCTAAAAAACAGAAACGCGGGTGGTCCTGCTCACCTCCTTGAGGCATTATGACAGTTAACTGACTTACCAGCAGAAGGCACCCCAAAGCAGGGTCCCCCAGCTGCTGCTGCTGTCACATACCCAGTGTGTGTCATGGGTTTGCCTGGGTCCTGACTTACGAGCTGCTTTTGTGCCGCCTTGTGAGAATTTCCACCCTCTGCCACTTCCTCCAGGCTGTCTGGTAGACAAGAAGGGGAAAATCCTCATCCCAGGCATCAATGAGGCTGTGGCCCCTGTGACCGATGAGGAATGTGAGCTCTATGACCACATCGACTTTGACATGAAGGACTTCGCCAAGGATGTAGGGGCTGAGACCCTCCTGCACAGCTGCAAGGTGCCACATATCTACCCTGTGCGGCCACTAAGGCTCCTGTGATAGGCGTGTCAGTGGACACCCATGTTGGGTTCATCCTGAGAGGGAGTGTGTGCACACTGCTCATCAGAAAGCAAGATGTGTCAGGTTAGGAGCGCTCAGGGTTTTCAGATGTCAGGGTCTACCTTTGACCAGCTGGGGAGAGCTTCAGAACAACTCTCCTGCTCCGGGAGGTCTCTGCTGTGCTTGGGTTTATGGGCCACAAGGCCCAGAGATTAGTTAACCAGATGTGAAGGCAGAAGCCATTAGGGAGAGCATCAGGTTGTTGTAGGCCCTAGGCACAGGGCATGAGAGGAATAGGCCAGAGTTTCCCAGAGACAAAAGAGCAAGGAGCTGGAGACAGTCATGCTGAGGAGCAGGCAGGGCACTTTACAGGAAGAGGTTGGGCCCTGATAGAGGCATGGAGTGCATGCTGTCTGACAAGAGCTGTCAGAGGAGTGAGCAGACATGTGTTGGGCTGTTTGGACATTGGAGGCCCATAGCATGCCACTCCCAATAGTCACCATCAGCACTTGAGAGCATTAAGCCACACGGCCCTCCCCATGGTTGTGTTCATACCTCCCTCTGTGGCTGTCAGGGTCCCGGCAGACCCTGTCTTGGGAGAAGCTGCCTGCCCAGTGTCTCCTCAGAAGCAGACAGGGCTGCACCTGACCCTCTGCCATGCTTCTGCAGAAAGACATCCTGATGCACCGCTGGCGGTTCCCGTCCCTCTCCCTCCACGGCATTGAAGGGGCCTTCTCCGGGTCAGGGGCCAAGACCGTGATTCCCAGGAAGGTGGTTGGCAAGTTCTCCATCAGGCTGGTGCCGAATATGATTCCCGAAGTTGTCAGCGAGCAGGCACGTGAAGATGTGGGGCCTCAGTGGAGCGGAGGGATGTGGGTAGAGATGGGGGTATGTGTGGGAGCTGAGGGGTGGTGTGTGTCAGACTTACAGGAGCAAGAACAGTAACCTAGGCAGAAGCCTAGACGCTGCTCCCACCCCATGCTCTTACCCATTCAGCATTTGCTGGAATGAACAGTGCAGAGCCTGTCACGGATAAAGCCCATAAGAGCAAGCCTCATACACAACTAACCTTGATACTGCTGAGGCATGTGAAAATCGACCCTCTGACCTCACCCCAGGGATGAAGGGCAAATGCTGACTTGGGGCCACGTGTTATCTGGGAGACAGTCCGGGAGAGCTACCTCTCGGTGGTGAGTAGTAGAAGGTGGGGCCTGGCATCTGCAGGTCAGCCAAGCGCACAGAGCAGACGTTTATGTTTAAGGAGGTGCAGACTCTTATGTTTAAGGAGGCTTCCTGGTGAGTCGGAGCCATCCCTACTGGGGAGAGAACTCAGGCCTCTCCACAGGAGAACAGAGACTCACTTTAAAGCACACGTCTGGGTCCTCTTCTCCAAAGGGGAACGGAGACTCACTTTAAAGCACACGTCTGGGTCCTCTTCTCCACAGGAGAACGGAGACTCACTTTAAAGCACACGTCTGGGTCCTCTTCTCCAAAGGGGAACGGAGACTCACTTTAAAGCACACGTCTGGGTCCTCTTCTCCAAAGGGGAACGGAGACTCACTTTAAAGCACACGTCTGGGTCCTCTTCTCCACAGGGGAACGGAGACTCACTTTAAAGCACACGTCTGGGTCCTCTTCTCCACAGAACGGAGACTCACTTTAAAGCACACGTCTGGGTCCTCTTCTCCAAAGGGGAACGGAGACTCACTTTAAAGCACACGTCTGGGTCCTCTTCTCCACAGAACGGAGACTCACTTTAAAGCACACGTCTGGGTCCTCTTCTCCAAAGGGGAACGGAGACTCACTTTAAAGCACACGTCTGGGTCCTCTTCTCCACAGAACGGAGACTCACTTTAAAGCACACGTCTGGGTCCTCTTCTCCAAAGGGGAACGGAGACTCACTTTAAAGCACACGTCTGGGTCCTCTTCTCCACAGAACGGAGACTCACTTTAAAGCACACGTCTGGGTCCTCTTCTCCAAAGGGGAACGGAGACTCACTTTAAAGCACACGTCTGGGTCCTCTTCTCCACAGAACGGAGACTCACTTTAAAGCACACGTCTGGGTCCTCTTCTCCAAAGGGGAACGGAGACTCACTTTAAAGCACACGTCTGGGTCCTCTTCTTCTCCCTTGCTCTTTTTGTGACGGTCTCACTCTGTAGCCCAGAACTCATCATCCTGCCTCTGCCTCCCAAATGCTGGGATGGCAGGTGGGTATCACATCAGCCTCCCAAGTCCATTTGATATCTAAGTAAAATTTACCTTGCGATCATTGTCATGAGCTGCTATAGCAAAAGCCCACATACTGTGTAGCTTAAATCATGAAATGTATTTCAGATACCTTTAGAGGCTGGAACTCCAAGATGGAGGTGTCTGGTGAGGGCCACTCTGGGCTTACAGGTGGCACAGGTGACCTCTTGCTGGGCTTCCATGCAGACCCGACACTGATCATGTTCAGCCAAGCCCCACCCCAGTGACTCTGTTCATCCCAACTACCCCTACAAAGGAATCTTCAAATGCAAAGTGGGGTTAGGGTTGTGTATTAGTGGCTCCCTGTCAGGAGTAGAGGCCACCGTGCGGGGAAGTCAGGGTGGCAGGAGGGGGCATGAGGCAGCTAGTTGTGCTGTGTTGTCAGTCAGTGTAGGCCCTAACCTGGGGGGGGTGCCATCTTATTCAGGGTTGGTCTCCTGCCCTAGTAACTCATCACCTACATAGGTGAGTGTGCAGCAGCAGAAAGTGAGGCTTATTGTGGACCCTTTGTACTCTAAATGCATTGTAGACCTGCAGAGACCCTGTCCATCTCTAGCATTGAGTCAGATGCCCAGCAGAACACATCATATTTCTCTTCTATTTATGGTTTAGGTTTCAAACTACTTGACTAAGAAGTTTGCTGAACTGCACAGCCCTAACAAGTTCAAGGTGTACATGGGCCATGGTGGGAAGCCTTGGGTATCTGACTTCAACCATCCTCATTACCTGGCTGGGAGAAGAGCCCTGAAAACAGGTTGGCTGCCCTTTGGAGATGGATACCAAGTCCCTGAGCATGTCTGAGGACCCCTTTGTAGCAAGTTGTACACATGGCTGTGTCTGCTATGCTGTGAGGAAGGATCAAGTTTAGGCTGGGATCCGGGCTACAGTCTGGAAGAACAGGTTGCCGTCCCTGGGGTCCAGACTCAGTGCTGCTGAGTGGCGGCTGTGAGGCAGCTCCCTAGCCTCCACAGCCCAAAGTTCACCATTTCTCTTACTTTATTTTCCCCAGTATTTGGTGTTGAACCAGACTTGACCAGGGAAGGTGGCAGTATTCCTGTGACTCTGACCTTTCAAGAAGCCACAGGCAAGAACGTCATGCTGTTGCCGGTAGGATCAGCAGATGATGGCGCCCACTCCCAGAATGAGAAGCTCAACAGGTGAGACTGGAGCCCAAGGTCTAACACCAGGTTGGATCCTCTAGCACAGCTCCTCCTTGCTGCTTGGAAAAGCAAGCGGGCAGTGGGCCTGTGCTCACCCCGATTCTTCCCGTCTGGGTTTGTTGGGAAAACTGATAAAAGGCAGACATAAGGTTCTGGTAGTGACAGTTTAAAAACAGGGTTCATACAGTATTGTTTGACCGTTGCTTTCTTTATATTCCCTTCATAAAGCCCTCTCTGCTTCTCCTTTTCGAAGTTACAGTATCATCAGTTACAGTACCATCACTAACACTCAAGCTCCTGCACCTCTGACAGGCAGACATTCTGTGGCTTCCTGTAGCCTGTAGGATGGAGGAAGCCTGTGATTGGCAGTGAGGCAGAACCCAGGCAGGTGGTATGGGAAGCAGCATCTGGCTCTGTTGGAGCTAAGGAAGACAGGAAGCAAGGACCTCCCCTTGGGCCAGCAGAATAGAATCTGGCTAGGACAAACTAGAGACCTAGCATGAAAGGTCAGGGAGGCAGAGTCCTAGTTACTGGGCTACAGGGTGGAAGCCTGGTCTTGAGATCAAGTGACCAGGTGAACTTTTACTCCTGAGGCACCTGGTGAGACAAAACCCTAGACGAAGACTGGCTCCTAGAGTAGGGATGGGGGCGGGAGAGGTGTCACACTCAAGGCCTGTGAGGCTAATTCTAAAGTCAAACCACACTGCAAAGTGGGCAGGGGTGCTCCCTAAGGACAGCAGTGGCAGGAGCCACCGCATGGCACCGACTCCTCGGACAGCAGCCGACATTTGGGTTCTCTCCCTACCAGGCACAACTACATAGAAGGAACCAAGATGCTGGCGGCCTACCTGTATGAGGTATCTCAGCTGAAGGACTGAGGCCCGTTTTCCCACAGAACGCAGCATCGGCCCAGAAGAATCTTCCTTTGCCATCTTCTTCCAACTTTCTCGGGAATGCGGACTTTTCCTCTCTCCCTTCTCTTTCTCAGGTCACAGGCAGACTTGCAGGAATGGACATAGTGCCTGTCAGAGGGTTGGGTCAGCTGTTCAGGCAGTTGGAAATATTTAATATGGGGGCTTACCAGTCCAGCCGAGTGGCCCCTGGGGGTTTGTAGAGGTGACCGGTGACCTCACTTCCAGAAAGTAGCCAGAATCCGCAAGCTTTGGATCTGTGGGAGTTGCTGACAGGGTGGACTTGGTGCACAGGGCTAGGTGCACTCTGTCTTCCGTCTCGAGTCAGATTGCTTGGGATGTCCTGGAAGGAGATGAGAATATTCAGGGGCTTTCTGTACCACAATAGCACCACGGTGACCCCTCACCAGGCCATGATTCTGTCCCTCCTCGAGACCTTGGGTGGCCATCACTGGCGTCCCCTCCTGCGGCAGTGTCCTCCCCTCAGAACCTGCCTTAACATCCTAACAGTCCTGGTAGAAGCTCCGCTCCATCTCTGTCTGAACTGCTAATAAAGGTGTTAACAGCCCCCTGGGGGGAACTGCTGCACTCTGACATGCTTTGTGAGGGGTGCACATGTGTGTGTCTGTTAGGTAGTGTCTGCTACCCTCATGGTGAAGGGTGGTGGTCAGGTCTTAGAACGAAGACTTATGTCCGCTCCTTGAGTAGACCCCCTACACACACACACACACACACACACACACACACCTCCTCATCAAACTTTTGATTAAAGTGTCAATCCCAGGGCTGGAGCAACAAAGATGCAAGGCAAGCTGAAGTAACTCGTGGTAGAAGATAGTGACAGAGATGCAGAAGCCAACCTGAAAGCACACAACTGCCAAGGAATAGCCAGAGCAGGAAGTGATGTTGGCAGTGGATCAGGAGGCTGAGGCAGGAGGATTGCCCTGAGTTCAAGGCCAGGCTGGACTATAGTGTAAGCAGAGACTCTTCTGAAGACTTCCCGCTGATCAATGCAGGAGTGAGGAAAAAGAAAATCCTCACTGTGCCCCAGTCGCTGCTGGCAGGGTCTCCACCACATGCATGCACTAAAAATGCTTACGTTCAGGATATTCGCATAGCCTGAAAGTGTCTCCCAAAACCTTGGTGCCTAGGGAAAACCCAGCGACTACAGCAAAGAGGCCTGACAGATACCTGGGCCAGTGAGCAAAGTGAGCATCTGAGGTAATGCCTGTCCAAATCCCGTGCCCTTTACACACTACCCTGAGAAGGATACCTCACCTCTGAGGACTTCAGGCTCATGAGAAAATGTCAGATATATTCAAACTGCAGAATCTGAATAAGACTTAAATGATATTGTACTGATGTTGATTTCTTCATTTTGACCTTGGTTATCTTAGAATGGTGACCAAGTAAAGTATGCATGGAGACTTAACTACTTGTACAACTTTTTTGTTTTTGTTTTGTTTGAGACAGGATCTCCCTGTAGCCCTGCTGGCCTGGAACTCACTATGTAGACCAGGCTGGCCTTGAACTCACAGAGATCCACCTGCCTCTGCCTCCCAAGTGCTAGGACTAAAGGCGTTCACCACCACACCCAGCCGTATAACCTTTCTTAAGTCTATTATCATTTCAGAGAAGATGCTGGACCCAGGACCCCACTGCTCGCATGCTATTGTTGGTGCTTGCTGTTCTACCTTTTGCTCCTCCATCACAAGCCAGGGTCGGACCTTGCTGCCAAGGCCATGCCCATGCCCAGCACCTGGCGGAGTCCCAGTAGTGAGCACTGACAATTGTTAGAAATCTGCCAGGGAAAGCTGTACACCAGGCACCTCTTGCTAAGGCCCTCCACTGTGCCAGTGGAAGCCACTGACATCCAGTGTAGCCACCATGCTTTATGTGCAAACCAGGCACCAGAAGCTGCACTGGCAGCAAGTATCTAGAAGGTTCTCCAATGGCTGCTTTAGAAAGTGTTCTTGCTTTCATAGATAGCATACTTTTTATTATCTTTGAGAAATTCTAATTCCAAGCTAGCCTCAAACTCATTATATAACCAAGAATGACCTTGTACCTCTACCTGCCAAGTGTTGGGATTACAGGCATATACCACTACTAGGCAGTAGTGGTACAAAGTGCTGGGGATCAAGCTCGGGATTTCATACATACTAGGAAAATACTCAAACTGAGCCACATCCTCAGCCCTATATCTTAAAATACCAGCTTTATTTGTCATGAATTTCTATTTGGTCCATCTTGCTTTCCTGATCCAGGTCAGAAACGAGCCTTTATACCAAGCACTGAATGGAACGGAAGCGATGGAATTCTCAGTTTCAGCTCCTAAGTTTTAGACCTTACATCTCCCTTGTCCCCCCCTGCCCTGGAGTCACCACCAGGATATCTTCAGGAACCTGATGTCTCCCTAACCATCCCCTATTCCTGTCCCCATCAAGCTTCTCCAGGATGTGTGTCCCAAAAAGACAATCTAATGTCAACCATTCGACAGGCTTGTGTGACCCAAACCTTGTACTTTCAAGGTCTGTGCTGTTAAACTCTGTGTTTAGTTAGGAGATAAAAGCTTTATTCTGTGCTAAAATGAAATGGCCAGCATTCTTCAACAAAGGTTCTAGGAAAAATTGTTCTGTAGGTAAAGACTCTGCCCTTTTGGATATTGGAAGCTCATCCTGCACTGGACTGAAAGAGAAAGTTTTTGTGACCCAAAGGAATGAGTCTGGAGAAAGGCAAATTCATTCTGTCCTTGTCACTTGCTGGAATCTGGGTCAGAACATGTAATACCAAAAATGCCCAGAGATTGTGTGTTAATTAGTGAGGATACAGGCTAGATTGCTACAGCCACCAAATGAAGGCTTCACCATGACCGCTCATGCTTTGTTTGGTTCCTCTGTCCTTTGAGGCCCAGGATCCCTCTCCTACCCTTAGTTTCATGCCATGGGTGATTACCTCTGCACCAGATCCGCAGGAGCAGCCAGTAGAAAAGAGGAGGGCAAGGCATGCTTCTTTCCTCACAGGGCAGAAGCCAGGATAAGCAGATATTTCTTGAGCTTGCCTTTTGCTTTCCAGAGTGTGGTCACTTGGCCACACCCATCTGCATGAGAAGCAAGAAACATGTCTGGTTAAAAGTCCTGTGACAGGTTGGGTAGATATCTCCACAGTTAATTGCATTTGCTGCTCTTCAGAGGACCTGAGTTCAGTTCTCAGCACCCACATCAGGCAGCTCACAACCTCCTGTAACTCCAGCTATGGAGGATCCAGCACCCTCTTCTGGCTTCCTCAGGTACCTACATATACATGGCATACAGACACACCTAAAATAAAACAGATGAACAACTTTTTAAATCCTATGACGAGGCTGAGGAGACAGTGGGAAAAGTACCTGCCATGCAAGCATGAGGGTATGAGCTCAAGCTCCAGCATGGTGGAGGGAGGTAGAGACCAGGATCTCATTCGCCAGCCCAACCTAACCACATCATTGAGCTCCAAGTTTGGATAGAGACCATGGCGCACACCTTTAATCCTAGCACTTGGGAGGCAGAGGCAGGTGGATCTCTGTGAGTTCAAGGCCAGCCTGGTCTACAGAGTGAGTTCCAGGACAGCCAGCCAGAGCTACAGGGAGACCCTGTCTCAAAAAGACAAAAAAAAAAAAAAAAAAAAAAGAAACAATCAAGAAAGCCACCCAACGTCAATATTTTTTTTTTCTGGCCTCCACATGGACACATACCCCCCCCACACACACACACATACACAAAGCCAGTGACTATAGAGAGGGAGAAGAGGTATCAAGAAGACAGCTTTCAACGTCCTCTGTGACACCACAGTATACCTATCCCAAAGAAAACCACATACAATTTTCTTAAAGAAATGGAAACTATCCAAATAGGAAAAGAAAATGTTAAATTGTCTCTGCAGATAATACAGTCATATATAAAAAACTCCAAAGATCCCACCAAAACCAGAACTAATTACTGAATTTAATAAAGTTATAGAATACAAAATCAATGCACACAAAAGATCAGCTATAGTCCTATGAACTAAAAATAAACTGTTTGGAGCTGGAGAGATGGCTCAGTGGTTAAGAATACTAGCTGCTCTTTCAGAGGACTGGGTTCAATTCCCAGCATCCACATGGCAGCTAAAATCTCTGTAACTCCAGTTCCAGGGGAATCCAACGCCTTCTGACTGTTGGCATTGCACAACCCAGATGCACTTACACATATGTGGGCTATACATCCAAATACATAAAATTTAAAAATAAAATATTTAAAAAATAAACTTTGCAAAAGAGAAATTAAGAAAGCTATCCCAAAATCCAGGCATGATGGTACACAGCTATAACCCAAGGATTCCAGAGGATGGCCGTGAGTGTAAGAGTAGCCTGGGCTACCTAGTAAATACCAGTCAGACCAGGGCTACCCTGCAAGGCACTGCCTCAAAAGCAAACAAAAAAGGTGGGTCCTTCAACCATCTTTCCATACCATTACTCTACTGCACATGATGCTTTTAAGATCAGCAGTACTAAAAAGAGACAAACACCAGGTCTTAAGCCCTGCTCCAGAGTCATCTTGTTTCTAACTGATGATGAAGCGTGGCTGCACTGGAGAATTGGGAATCACTGACAGGCACAGCTGGGAGCACTGTTTTCAGCCTCAGAACAGGTTAAACTAGTGTAGAGTGATCAACCCAGATTCAATACACAGCTCGCATTGTGGACCATGAAGAAGCAAGAAGAAAATGCACAGGAGGGAAAATCCTGAGGTTCTCTTCTAGGAATATAAACATTCGTATAAATGGACCACTTCCACTGGGGGCAGTTGATCTCACAACAGCATCAAAAAGAATAAAATATTTAACCAAAGAAGTAAAAAGAACCTGAAAAGAAAACTAAAAGTATAAAAATCAAAGAAAACATAAATAAGTCCCAAAGTTATTCACATTCATGAACTAGAAAATTAAGATTGTTATAGTATCCATATTTATCCAAATATATCCCAAAATCTAGCATAAGTCACATCAAAATTCTAATGACATTCTTTACAAAAATAGAAAAACAGTCTTATAATTCCTTGGAAAACACAAGAGATCCCAACTAGCCAAAGCAATCTTGAGAAAGAAGAGAGCTGGAGACATTCTACTATCTGACTTCAAACTAGACTAGAAATCTACAGTGATCAGAACACACTGGTACTAGCATAAAAACAGACATATAGACTCTGAAACAGAATGAAGAGCCCCAAAATAAACCTGCATGTTTACAGTCAACCAATGTTTAGCAAAGGTTCAAAATGGGCAACAGGGAAGGGACAAGTCTCCTTGACAGACAGTATTGGTAGACCTGGGTATTCCTGTGCAGCAGAATAAAATTATGTTTAAAAATCAGCTCAAAATGTGTTGAATACTTAAGGGTAACACCTCAAACTATAAAACTACTAGAAGAAAACAGGGAGAGCTCTGTGACATTGGTCTGGATGATGGCTTTGGGGGCACATCTCTAAAACCATATGCGACAAAAGCAGACCTTAATGACTGAGACATCAGGCTAAAAATCTGCTCAGCAAAGGATGAAAATTGCTGGGTCCTCCAGCAGGTAGGGCAGAGAGGAGAGCAGGTCCAGCCTGTCACTCTCCCTGGGGCTGAGTGGGATGGTGAGTGTCGAAAAGAACCACACAGGGGTAGGGAGTCTCATCAAAGCAAGGACTCACTTTATTGTGTCAGGCAGGGGCTTATATTTGCTTGGTGGGAGGGGTGGAGAAAGGAAGGTGGGAGAGGAGATACGTAGAGTTGGGGGATAGCTTTGGGTCAATAGTAACTCACCACATCAGTTGTAGGCGTTTTCAGGTCGGGCTATGCTGAGTCACTCCTATGCGGAAGTGACCGGCCATAGACAGGTCACTAAACTCTAGTCGGGCTCAGGAAACTACAGTAGGCCACATTCTCTAGGGCCCACAGAGCCCAACAATTCCTCCTTTTGTTTTCATAATGCAGGAGGAGAAACATAGCCCCTGTCTTAGGTTGTCTATTCTTGTAAACTCAGTCTTTCCTGTCTTTGGGATACAAACAGCTAAGGTTTTAGTCCCTGTCTTAGGTTGGCTGAGTGCAGAAAGGTCTTACCCATCGTTGGGTGCTATGACTCCAGTCTGCTGAAGGGCCTCTCCATGCCCTGTCTTAGGTTGCCCCAGTCTCTCTGGGGTCTTACCCATCATTGGCCACATGGAGGGCAGGGGTCAGGCGATCATATAAGACTCTGGCTCCTGGTTAGCAAGCCTGTGATAGTGGACCTTGACCTGATGTAACTTTACTTCATCTAGCCTCTCCTGGATAAATTGAGTGATTTAGTTAACCACGCAGGGCCCAAGGGTAAGAATTAGGAAGAGTGTAAGAAGGGGTCCAAGCAGAGGGAGGAGGTAGGGCAGGGAGCCATGCAAGCTGGTCCACAAGGGATTTTCTTGAAGTTCTCTCCTTTTCTTTTCCATGTCCTCTTGGAGTTCCTTGATTTTGTTTCAGACAATTCCAGATCTAGCCTTTGGTGTTGTCTGGCCACATTGGGGTCTCAGAGTCCCTCGACACTGGGCAGGATGATAGCCAACAGCAGGAAGAGCAACATCCCTTTCATCCTGGGCCATGCCTGAGGGAAGAGCAGAGGGGCCATCCTCAGGGGTGAAACACTCGCTGGAGAGGTCATTATCATTGTCTCCCTGTTGGGGGAGATATTTAAGGTCTCTTGCCAGCACCCAGATTGGCCTTTTTTCGTTTTGGGGGAAAATACATCCGAATCCTCTCCCCACTGTGAGGAGCAGGTCTGGTCCCCTCCACACCCTGGTAAGTGGTTCCCTCCATCTGACCCGAACAGAGCTATAGGTGACAGATGAGGACCAGTGCTTCTGGAAGGGAGATATGTGTGGTTCTTTTGAAAAATTTAAAATATTTAGCGTAAAAAGGGCCTTCTTTAATTGATCATAAGGGGGCAGAGATTCCCCCTTTTGTTTTTGTAACTGAGCCTTGAGGGTTTGATTGAACCTTTCAACAATAGCCTGTCCTCGAGGGTTATAGGGGATACCAGTAGAATGTGAGATCTTCCATGTTTGGAGGAATTCTATAAAAGATTTACTTATGAAGCATGGGCCATTATCTGTTTTAATTTGATCAGGCAACCCTAGGGTAGCAAAGCTTTGGAGCATATGGCTAATAGCATGTTTAATCTTTTTGCCCATGTGTGCAGATGCCCAGCAGGCACAAGAAAAGGTATACACAGACAGAAAGATATACTTAAGTTTTCCAAAGGGAGCATAGTGTGTAACATCTATTTGCCAAACGTGATTAGGCCAAAGGCCTTGAGGGTTACTCCCAGGGGCCTGAAGCAGAGGAATCTGCATAAAAGGTTGACAGGATCTACAAGTGCGAATGATTCTTTTTAGATCTTGAACGGGCACATGGGGAAACTCGTTTTTGAGGCCCCTCCAGTTAGCATGTGTGAGTTGGTGGAATTGGGTCACTTCCATTAAATTATGGCATTGGGGTATGGAAGCTAGTTGGTCAGCCAATTTATTGCCATCTGAAAGGAACCCAGGCATGTTTTGATGTCCTCTAAGATGCTGGAGGAAGATGGGGCTGGTTCTTTGTTTAAGTAGGACCCTGGTCTGAATCATTAGCGGAGATATGGGGTTAGAATCTAACCTGACATGAGCCTCCACCAGGTTGGGCAGTAAATTGATGACATAAAGGCTGTCTGAGAACAGGTTAAAGGGCTCAGGTACAGAGTCAAGTGCTAGGACAACAGCAAAGATCTCCTTAAACTGTGCCGACCCTTCAACCTCATGAGAGATGGTTCTTATGGGGTAGGTTTCTGCCCTTTTTGTAGTGGTGGATAAATGACTATTGAGGCCCCAAGACGCCCTCCATCCATGAATACGGTGAGGAACTCAGGATCAGGCCAGGTAAGGAAAAGTCGGGGAGGCCCCATTCTATCCTCGAGAAGGAACTCATCCATTTATAAGCGCCATAATGGCAATCAATTTTCCCAGGAAATCCTTCAAGTGCCAGCGCAATTTTGTCATTATTTTTTTGTAACCAGGCAAAGTCTGTCAATTTGTAGGGGGTGATGACTCAGTCCCCAACAGTCTGACTGCCACTTCTCTTCCTTTAACTATGCAATTGGCGATCTGATTGGTCATGAAATACACCCCCCACCAAGAAGTGTACCCATTGAACAGGCTCACCATCTTGGGCCAAGAGGGCTGTGCACAAGGTCTTCCCAGGAAAAAGGCAGAGGGAGATGGGTACATGTGGGTCAAACCATTTTAGGGAGGCCCCATTTATGGATTGTTGTATTTTTGCAAGCACCTGCCAGCAAAGGGGAGGTAGTGTCACCCTCAAATTTAAATCTAGGCCTTTTAGGAGGTCAAATAGGGGAACCATCTCCTCAGTGGTTACAGGAATCCAGGGTCTCATCCAATTGATCTCCCTCAGAAGTTTTTGGAGCTGGGGCAGACTATAGGATTCCTGTAAGGAAAGCTGGGGTTTGACAGGGGAAACAGAGTCCAAGGAGAGGATGGACCCCAAAATTTTAAATGGTGGGATAGTCTGAATTTTGTCCAGAGCCACGGTAAAGCCACTTTCCCATAGAATGGAGAGGCATCTGGCAGTGAGTTCCCGAAGGTCAGAGGCCTCAAGGCTGCCCCAAATTATATCATCCATATAGATATAAAAGAGTATGTTTGGTTGCTTTAGGAGTGGAGTAAAGAGCTGTGTCAAGTAATATTGGCAAATGGGGGGGGGTATTAGCCATGCACTGGGGAAAGACGGTTCACTCAAATCTTAAGTATGGTCCCCAAAAGTTAATAGAGGGAAGGGAGAAGGCAAACTTTGCCCTATCATGTTGGTGCAGGGGGATAGAGAAGAAGCAATCCTTTATTTCGATGACAGTCAGATGATACGAACTGGGGATAGCAGGAACCCAGGGGAGCCCCCTCTGTGGTGTTCCCAGCAGTACCATTCTCTCATTGATTTTTCTAAGATCCTGTAGGAACCTCCAGGAGCCATTAGCTTTCTTTTTTTTATTTAATTTTATTTATTTATGTATGTGTATGAATGTACTGTCTGCATGCGGGTTTGTGTACCCGTGTCATGCAATACTGCAGAGGTCAGAAGAGGTGTTGGATTCCCCTGGAACTGGAGTTCTCCTGGAATTGGAGTTTCAGACAGTTTTCGGCCGCCATGTGGGTGCTGGGGATCAAACCCGGGTCCTCTGTAAGAGCGGCCGGCACTCTTAACCACTAGGCCATCTCTCCAGCCCATCATTAGCTTCCTTAATAACAAATACAGGAGAGTTCCAGGGACTAGTGGGTGGCTTTAGATGCCCCAGGTCCAACTGTTGCTGGACCAATGAGTGTAATTGTTGGAGTTTATGGGTAGGAAGAGGCCACTGCTCCACCCATACGGGATCCCCTGGTTTCCATTGTATCCAAAATCCTGGGGGGTGAGCAGTGGCCCTTAGGATTGGTGGTGGACTGAGAAATGCTTTCATCTGGGTTGGTCAAAGTAATGGTCTTGGTAGTTGGGGTGGCTCTTCCGCCCCTGCTCGAGCTATTGTTCATATTCCTCCTGGTCTAGGAGATCATTATAAAAGGACTTATGGTCTGTTGTGATAAAGGCCTCTGCCTCGCCCAGAATGTCCTGACACAAGAGATTGGCCAGGGAACATAAGAGGGTGCACCTCCCCATGGCTTCCACTAGGGTCTGTCCAGGGCAGCCAGGCGGCTGTCTCCCATGATGTAGACTTGCCACCCACACCCAGCAAAGGTGGACCAGGCACAAACTGCCAAGAATGGGGTACTTCTTCCTTTCTTATTACTGTGCGATTATCCCCAGTATCAATGAGTGTGGTGGTTTGAATGAGTGTCTCCCATAGGCTTTAAGTATTCAGATATTTTGTCTCCAGTTGGTGGCACTATTCTTGGAGGTCTTAGAAGGTGTGGCCATGCTAGAGGAAGTATGTTATTGGGGGCAGGCTTAGTGAGTTTAACAAGCCTTGTGCTGTCCAGTCTCTCTCTCTCTGCTTCCTGTGCTCATTGCAAGATGTGACCCTCGGCTTCCTGCTCCAGCCCCGGCCACCATGCTTCCCACCACAATGGACTCTGATTCCCTGGAACTGTCAATCGTAAGCTCAAATAAACTCTTCCTTTTATAAGTTCCCTTGTTCGTGGTGGTTTATCATAGCAACAGAAAAGTGACTAATACAATGAGGAATTTGAAAGTTTTGGCCCCTATTGTTACGGTCATTTTTGGCTTCAAGCCAGGAACCAGTAGAATGGTCCAATGAGCCTGAACTGGCCCATTCCCCTTCTTTAATGGGGCTGGGGGCGGCCCACAGGGAGTTTAAAGGCTCACCCTTAAGATTAAATTTGGACCTGCAATCACGGGCCCAATGAAAACCCTTTTTACAGCCACGACAGGGTGTACGGGGACCACCCTCCCCAGTGGGGGGGGCAGGAGGACCTCAGGGTTGGTTAGGGCACTCCCTGCAGAAGTGGCCTTCTTTGCCACACCCAGAACATGTCCGCCCACCCAAAACAGTGGCTTGTAGGAGGGTATTGATAAGAGTCTGGAGCTCTGGGGGCTGGAGAGATGGCCTAGCAGTTAAGAGCACCGACCGCTCTTACAGAGGACCCAGGTTCAATCCCCAGCACCCACATGGCAGCTGAGAACCATCTGAAACTCCAATTCAGGAGAACTCCAGTTTCAGGGGAATCCAACACCCTCTTCTGACCTCCGAGGCATTGCATAACACGGGTGCACAAACCTGCATGCAGACAGTACATTCATACACATACAGAAATAAATAAAATTAAAAAAGAAAAAGAGTCTGGAGCTCTTCCTGGAAGCCTGCCTGAAGGGCAGCCACCATGGCTTGTGTCTGATGAGAAGTGGTGCCAACATCCCGGGAGGCCACTATCCACCTGTCCATTGATTTATTTCTCAGTCCTGCACATGCTAATTTGTGGTCTGTGGTCATTCTGTCCCAGACTAGGGAGCGCACAAACCTTTCCCTCAACTCCCCAGCAGGGAACTTTCTCCTCAGGCTCTTTTGGACCCTATCTATAAAAGAAGGAATGTCCTCCAAGGCCCTCCGAGTAGGGCCCTCATCTAACTTTTTCCATGCCACCAGGCCAATCACTCTGACTTGATCTTGATAAGGGGCCCAGATGGCAGCCTGTTGGAGGCCAGTGGTATGTTGAGCATCCGTGCCCGAGAGCATGCCATAGGTAATGGATATGGGTGGCTGAGTGCTCTGGTTATGCTCTCCCTGTACCCAACACTCCTCCTGATAGAAGGCGACTCACTTAAGGAACATAGGGCCAGGGAGAATGGCCCTGGCCAACCCGTACCAGTCCCGGGCCGCACATGCCTAATGGACCAACCCTTCAAGGATGGTCTCTGCCCAGGGAGAGTTGGGGCCATCCTCAGTAACCGCCTTCTTGAGTCTCCCATGGGTACCAGGCCGCCGAGCGGGTTACCTCCCAGGTTGACATTAACCGGGTAGAGGGCAGTGGCACCGCCTTCGAGGAGGGCTTCACCATTATAAGGAGGGGGCGCTGATGGGCCCGAAAGGGGTTGGTGGTGGATCAGGTGGTGGCAGCCAGGGAGCGCCCCAAAGAGGATTGAGGGGAGGACAAAGGGGTTGGGGTTTGGAAGCAGACTTCCCCATAATTTATGGAGGTACATTCACCCGCAGACCAATTGGCCCGTCAGCAAACTTCTCAAAGGAAACTGTCCTCACACGAGGCACCAGTCTGCCAGGTACTCCGGCAGGTAGGGCAGAGAGGAGAGCAGGTCCAGCCTGTCACTCTCCCTGGGGCTGAGCAGGATGGCGAGTGTCGATGACCCAAAAAAGAACCACACAGGGGTCGGGAGTCTCATCAAAGCAAGGACTCACTTTATTGCGGCGTCAGGCAACGGCTTATATTTGCTTGGTGGGAGAGGTGGGGAAAAGAAGGTGGGAGAGGAGATATGTAGAGTGGGGGGATAGCTTTGGGCCAACAGTAACTTGCCATATCGGTTGTAGGTGTTTTCAGGTCAGGCTATGTTGAGTCACTCCTACGCGGAAGTGACCAGCCAGAGACAGGTCGCTAAACTCTAGTCAGGCTCAGGGGGTTACAGTAGGCCGCATTCTCTAGGGCCCACAGGGTCCAACACAGAATGATAAGGTTACCTATGGAATGTGAAAAAAATGTCTTTAAAGGGCTGGAGAGATGTCCCAGATATTAAGAGCACTGACTGCTCTTGCAGAGGACCTGGGTTTGATTCCCAGCACCCACATGGTGGTTAAGAACCATCTTTAACTCCAGTTCCAGGGGAATCCAACACCCTCTTCTGACCTCTGCAGCACTGCACAACACGGGTGCATCAACCTACATGCAGACAGTACATTCATACACATAAAAAATAATAAATAAATAAATGTCTTTAAGCTACATAACTGAGGAGGGGTTAACTTATAAAATAAGGGACACAATAGCAAAACGAATTTTAAAATGCACTAAGGAACAGAATAGAAATTTTTTTCTAAAGAAAACATACCATGGAGGCTGGAGAGATGGCTTAGCAGTTAAGAGCAATGATTGCTCTTGCAGAGGACCTGGGTTCAATTCCCAGCACCCACATGGCAGCTAAGAACAGTCTTTAACCCCAGGCGTGGTGGTGCATGCCTTTAATCTGTCTCAAAAACAAACTGAGGGGTGGCACTGCATGCAATGAGCTGGGCCCTCCCACATCACTCAACCAACAATCAAGACAATGTTCCAGGGATCAATCCAACGGAGGAAATTCTTCAACTGAGGTTCCCTCTAACCAGGTATGTCAAGTTGACAACTAAAGCTATCCAACACACTGGTCCACATAGCAAGTTCCAGGCCAGCTGGGGCTTCTGAGAGACCCAGTTTCAAATGGAAGAGGAAGAGGAGGAGGAGGAGGAGGAGAAGGAGGAGGAGGAGGAGGAGGAGGAGGCAGCACACAAATGACCACCAATTACCTGAAAAGATGATCTACATCATGAATTATCAGGGAAATGCAAACCATAGTTACAAAGATACCAACTACTTGTTAAGGTGGCTATTATGAAAAAGACAAGGAGCCAGGCATGGTGGCGCATGCCTTTAAACCCAGCATTCAGGAGGCAGAGGCAGGCAGATCTCTGTGAGCTCAAGGTCAGCCTGGTCTACATAGTGAGTTCTAGGCCAGCTGGGACTAAAGGGAGACCCTGTCTCAAAAACGAACAAGCAAACAAACAAAGACAAGGAATGACAGAAAATGAGGATGCAGAGAAAGGGAATTCTGGCACACTGTCATGGAAAGCACAGTGGAATGTCCTCAAGACACAGATAGAACTAACATGATCCAGTTGTCCCACAAAATTATATCTCAAAGATATTTCTGCACTGAGCTGTTCATTACAGCCTTTTCACAATAGCCAGCAATGGCAATAAGCTAAACACCTCCCAACAAGTGAATAAGTGTAAATGAATGTATACACACAGAGAATTATTATTTTGTCATAAAAGAAGAAACTCTTGCTATTTGCAATCATGTAAATGACCCTGCACTCCACTCTGCTAAGCAAAACTAACCTAGACACAGAAATATACCATATTATATCAATTATATTTGGAATCTTTTTAAAAAGTTGAACTCAGAGAAACGAAGTATAAGGGTGATTGCTAGAGGCTGAAGGTTAGAGAAAATGGGAGGTGCTGATCCATGAGCACAAGTTTTACATAAGAATGTCCACACTTTCTGGAGGGGTCTAGTGTATAGCACAAGTGGTGATGGTACATTCATTAATGCTACAGGTCAAATGCGTTTCCCTGGAGTACTATGTGGGAAATGCAATCCCTAATGGAAGGTGGAGTGGTGGGAGTTTTAAGAGATCTTCCCTGGTGAATGGATCAATGCTGCCATGATGGGAAGTGGTTAGACATCAAAGGAGGGAGTTTCAAAAACAAGAAGAGGTCAGTCAGCCTCTCTTTCTCTCTCTCCCTCTCCCCCTCCTCCTCTTCCTCCCTCCCCCTCCTCCTCTTCTCCCTTCCTCCTTTCTCCCCCTCCTCCTATTGCTCTCCTTCCTCCTCTCCTACTCCTCCTCCCCTTATTTCTCCTTCTTTCTCCTCTCCAAAATCTGGGAGTGTGCTGTGTAGGGAGGAGGTAGGAAATTTAATTAAATGGCATTACAGTCTACATTTCCCTTGCATTCTTTCCCAGTCAAAATGCACCCGTGAATCATCTTAGCCTTGGCGCAAGCCAGTGGCGTGAACTCCTGACCAGCCAATGATTCATCATGAACCATCTATGTGTAGCAGTAGCCAGTACTCGGCACCATGAGAAACACTGAGCATGGCCTCTCAGTGGAACATCTCACTTTCAGCGTTCCCTCAGACAGACTGTGATGCAAGATTTGTTCAAGCCTCAGGTGCCAGTTCTCAGGAACCTTTGACTAAATAGGGCAAAAGTTCCTCAAAACTGGTGGTCACAACCAAACCTTAGGCCAGAGGACACAGTGTAGGCTTAAACCCAGTGTTCAGTGGAAAGAGTCTTGGATCTCACAGGGCATCTTACAGGGTATTTATGAGACCAGCCAGCAGAGAAGGAGGAAAAGGAGGAAGCAGAAACAGAAGAAGAGGAAGTAGAGAAAGAAGAGGAGGAAGAAGAAGAAGGAAAAGGAAGAGGAGAAAGAAAGAGGTAGACTGTGATCTGGAGCAGATTCTTCCTCAGAGTCACAGAAGCCACCATCCTTGACACATCGTGATCTTAGACTTCTGGTCTCTAGATGGGGGACAGCACATGTCTGTGGTTTAAGCCACCTAGTTTCAGGCATTCGTTACAGCAGCCATAGGCAATTTCGCGCAGCCTGTAACACTCTATTCTCAGAACCCTCAGTGGCAGAGTTGGAGTCTTGTATCCTGGGGTGGAGGTGGTGTGGCTTCTAACTGAGCTCTGGGTGTAGTCCTCAGGTGTGGTGACCAGGTCGATAGCCTTCCAGAGAAAAACCCCAGAGCAGCCCCAGCCTCCAGTAGCATCACATGACTTGGCTACTATCTCATCCCAAATCTGTGCACACGGGATACATTGTCTCTGTGGGAGAGTTCAATAGGGCATCTTTGTTTTCTAGATGTGAATAGATCCACTGTATCAGTCTCATCTTCCTTCTGGAGATCAGGGTGGGTCAGGGCACAGAGAGATATTTAATGAGACCTGCCTAAGGGCCCTGAGGGACTTCCTCCTCTTCCATGTTCCTTGGAGTCTGGGGCAGTACTGAAGGCTTTGGAACTCTGGCCGAATGGATCCCAAGCTAGGTAGAATGGTAAGTAGGACCCATGAGGCACAGAGCTCAACAGATCAGAGCTCTAGCCAGCCACTAGCCTTTGTGTATGTGCCAAGCTACCTGCTGGGTGGGGAGGGGGCAGGTAGATGTTCCCACTGGACCCTGTGCTCTCAAATATTCTTAGGTGTTTTCTGGCCCAACCCAAGAGATGTTTGGCATTACTTTATCATGATAAATCTGGGTGGTTGTGTAGATACATAGATAGATACATACATAGATATATACGCTATGTAGACCAGGCTGGCTTCAAACTCACAAAGATCTGCCTACCTCTGAATCCTGAGTGCTGGGATTAAAGGTGAGCTCCACCATGCTCAGCAAGTTATATGTTGTAAAAATAACTAAATGGTGCCGGGGGTGGTGGTGCCCACCTTTAATCCAAACACTTGGGATGCAGAGGCAGCTGGATCTCTGTGATTTCAATGCCAGCCTGGTCTACATAGTGAGTTCCAGGAGCTACAGGGAGACTGTCTCAAAAAGATCAATAATAATAATAATAATAACTAAATGGCAATATTTTCAAGTAGTTGGTATTCCATTTTTTCATAAGCTCAGCTCTCTGACTTCTTTGAATATAATGTTTTCAAGCCACACTGTAACATGTATCTGAGTTTCATTTTTCAATGGCAAAGTGCTATTTTTTTTTTTTTTTGGTCTTTTCAAGATAGGGTCTCCCTGTAGCCCCTCCTAGAATTCGCTCTGTAGACCAGGCTGGCCTTGAACTCACAAAGATCTGCCTGCCTCTGCCTCCCAAGTGCTAGGATTAAAGGTGTGCACCACCACGCCTGTCTTTTTTTTAATTTTATTTATTTTTTATGTGTATGAATGTACTGTCTGCATGTAGGTTGGTGCACCCATGTTATGCAATGCCGCAGAGGTCAGAAAAGGGCTTCGGATTCCCCTGGAACTGGAGTTAAAGATGTTTCTCAGCCTGTTTATCTGTTTGGGTTGTCTCTACTTTTTGACAAGTTTAATTGATGCTACTCTAAATGTCCATGTACAGGTTTTTGTGTGGACATCTCTCAAGTGTGTAGCTGTAGGGACAGTATTGCCTAGTCACGTGGTCTATTGTTTGAGATAGAGACACTGCTGGACTGTTCCTCAACAGCGACGCCATGTTTCATCCCACCGGCAGTGGGAGGGGTCCAGTTTTTCCACAGCCTTTCCAGTACTGGATTCTGCACATCTCTTCACTGTAACAATGCTAGTCTATATGAAATGATGTCTCATGTGGTCTGATTTGCATTCTTCTGGTGGCTGAAGGGATTGAGCATCTCTTCATGTGCTATTGGCTAAGAATGTGTGTTCTCAATAAGGATCTTCTGCCTTATCTCCTACTCAAAATATTCTGACCTGACTCTCTGAGAACACTTTCAAGTTCAAATAGAAAAGTCCCCATATGGCTTGGCTCATCTAGAGTATGTCTCTTGCTCCAGTATTCCAAACCTAAGCAAAATCTGACTGTTATCTGCTTATTTCTAAGGAAGAAGTTATGCTCTTGATATCCACAAGGCAGGATCTGGCTTTCACTCAAGCAGCCTCTTAAGAGCTAGAAGAGGGAAAGACTGGACATTAGTGCCACCACTGTCAACAAGAATACAGTGTCACCCCTCTCAGAGAAGACCTTCCCTTTCTAGTAGGGAACCTGACGAAGTCACGGTTCATTTGCACCCACCTCTAGCTCTTTGTACTCGTAGACTTCCAACATGCCACAAATGGGTGAAGGCTTTCCCCCAGGCCCTGATTTCTAGCTAGCCAAGCACTGACTTGTGGACTTCCTCCTCCTCCCTGTGCACCAACTCACCGCTGTGAGGTAAGGCAGGATTGTCAGTCTGGCTCCTTCGTGATTCCTGACTGCTCTCTCTTATCTAGTGCCACCACATGCTAGAGAAGCAGTTCTCTGCAGGAAGGTGGCCACCCTTTCCTCTGCTAGCCCTGCCCTCCTGCAGCCCGGCAACCAGGCATTCTCCACCTAGAGGATTCCCGGTAGAAGAGGCTGGCTGCTATCACCTGCTCCTACCATCCTGTGGCACCTGGGGTCAGCATTTGGACCTCAGATATGGCAGCCCCAGGCTCAAGCTGGCCCAGGGCTGTGCTAGCCAAGGCTCGGGCAGCCTCTAGGCCTTCTTTCTTTTTTTTAAAGGAAGAGTGTAAAATTAACCCAAAAGTAGACAGATGAATGCAAGTCTCTACTGCTATGAGCCAGTATCAACAAGCAGGAACTCTTGGCTCCTCTTGTTTCTGTGAAAGCCCTTCTGACTCTCAGGCAATTCTGAAGTGAGACTTAGGCATGGCAGAATTCATGTGTAGAGCATTCTGTACACAGCATGAAGATGTGTCCACATCAGTGATACCATCACACACTATAAAATTCCACCAATGCCTTCATATCAGCACATACAGCCTTCATGCAGTCTTGACCAGCCCGCTTATACTGGCCCAAAAGAATGTCTTTTTGCAGTTTTGAGAATCAGAATCCATATAAGGTCTACACATTCTCACTGTGTAGCTCTTAAATCTTTGCTATTCTGGAATTCTTCCCTCTCGTGTTGCGACAAAGTGTATTTAGTGATTAAAGAAGCCAGGTTATTTTCTTGAAAACTCTTAAATGTTGGGCTGGCAAGATGGATCAAGAGGAAAATGTGCTCACTGCTCAAGGCTGGCAACCTGAGTTGGATTCCTGGAAATAAATAAAAGTGGAAGGAAGGCTGGGTGGCATACTCTGGAGGCAGAGGCAGGAAGATCTCTGTGGGATGGACCAGCTGGAGCTGCAGGGAAGCTCTGTCTCAAAAAAAAGTGGAAGGAGAGATTCTTCAAAGTTGTCCTCTGACCACCGCACATGCACTATGACATGAGCACCCACATACGAGCATCACGAACACACCTAGTAATACTAATAATAGATTAAAACTTTTAAATCCATAAGTGTTTATAGTAACTCTTAATGGTTTTTTTGTGTTTGTTTTTTGGTGGTTTTTTTTTTTTTTTTTTTTTTTTTTTTTTTTT
>VZQC01013763.1:5137428-5154204 GCA_009823505.1 Rhizomys pruinosus | reverse complement strand
TTTTTTTGTCTTTTTGAGACAGGGTCTCCCTGTAGCCCCAGCTGTCCTGGAACTCACTCTGTAGACCAGGCTGGCCTTGAACTCACAAAAATCCACCTGCCTCTGCCTCCCAAGTGCTAGGATTAAAGGCGTGCGCCACCACACCCGGCACTCTTAATGTTTTTTAACTATGCTTTATTTGATGATCATAACTTCAAATTTAAATTGTCTCTCACTCCAAATAAGCAAAGAATTTAGGTTATGGTAAATGATTTGCCCTGTCCCCTTCTCTATCATCTGATTTTTAGCCCATGAAATGCTATCTTTATCATCATAAAGGCTTTTGTGTTTTGGAATAGTATATTGTATGTTGTAAAGAAGAAAATTAACTCTCACTAATGCCTTTAAATCTTATGCCCTTCGTTTTTTGTCCAGCTGAATTGCCTGAGACCAGGACTGCATTTCTGACTCGGACCCAGTGCCTGGAGATGGTGCTGTGTCTCAACATAACCCTAAAAATGGCCTTATGTGCAAGAGGGAGAAAGCTTCTCTATGAGAACTGGGGACCAAGCCGGGAGTGGGGTCATCTTTCTGTGTGGCCGGGGTGGTTCCTTTCTTTTCTTTTTTTTTGGCATTTTTCCTTTTTGCTTCTTTGGTTGGTTGGTTGGTTGGTTTTGGTTTGGTTTTTATTTTTCAAGACATGGTCTCACTATGTAAGCCAGGCTGCTCAAACTCTCAGTAATCTTCCTGCCTCAGCCTCTCAACCACTAGGATTACCATGTGAGCCCCCGTATCTGGCTGTGGATGGTTTCTAACCCTTGAATGCCTCGTTTTACTGATTTGTGAGACAGGTGACCATAGTATCTGCCTTACAGGACTGTCAGAGTACTTTGGCAAAAGCACAGCTATTAAACAGCACAGTGCCTGGCCTTCATATAGGTTGTAATATAAACAAAAACAGGTTGCAAAACAACAAGACTTCTATTAATGAACAAACTGCAGGCAATGTGAAATCCATGGGTTCTCTCATAGACGCTAGGAAAGAGTCTTAGAAGCATCATTCAGCTTCTAAGGAAAGGATGCCAATTTTCCTGTATCACAACAGTTTCAGGTGATGGATGGCTAAACACTGTCCCCAGAATGCCCTAGTAGTATCTAGAGAACTATCAAGCCCTTTCATCAGAAGGATGCACTCTCTCTGTCCTTCATGGCAGTAACTGCCTATCTGAAAGCAGTGGGGGAATGTGGCTGGATGGGGGTCCCTTCACCACAGCCTGCTCAGAGTGAGAGCAGGTTCAGCATCTGACCCAGTTACCCAACTTCCACCTACCGAGAAGGAGGAGCACCATCGCAGGAGCACCATTCAGTGACAGGTGCCCCAAGCCACGGCTCAACAAGATATGTGAGAGCTGCCTCCCAGGGTATGTTTCGCCTTTGAACAGATGTCATCTGCTGCTCACCAGAGGCCTCCCAGGCCCCCTGCTCTGAAGGCACCAGGACGTGGCCCATCCTGAAGATTCTCCAGCGTCCTATGGGCCCACATTAGTTCTCTCACAGAGCACAAGGGGCCGCCAGCATCTGAGGCTTTCCTGAGCTGGGAGCTGGGCTCCTAGAGAAGTGGCTTGGGAGAAGGACATCTGAAGGCCAGAGGTCCATCCTGTGTCATCCTGGCACCTGCCTCAACCTCTGGGGCAGAAATGTGTAACATATGCCCTGTGCATAGCAGAGGCTAGACAAGATGGAGTCTGCTTAGTCTCACTGAGGGCAGAGGGAAATGTTGCCGCTGAGGCTTGAACTCTAAACTCCCTGCCCTGTCTAAGCTCTCCACGTACCAAAGTACGTTGGAGTCAAGGAACTTCTGTCCCCAATGCACAATGCCCCAGTGTTCAGTGACTCAATTGCCCTTTCAAGAGGTTACAATTCTCCCCCTTCAGAAGGATGTTTGGTGTAACAGAGGGACTTTGAGGGCACACATGTGACACAGAAAAGGCTATACGCTTGACTTCTACCAGCCAACAGCACGAGTTGGAAACTGTCTCCTATACAACACCAAAGGAATAAGATCCACAAGACCCTGAGAACATAGGTTCATTATGCAGGAGAGGAAAGCAAGAAGAGTTCCCTTAAGTCTTAGGTGATAGGGAGGCTGGGGTATGCTCAAGAGCAACATCTATGACCCAGGCTTCCTGAGTCCAAAGTCCAACGTGTTTGTTTATTTCAGCTCTACAAAGGGCCCAGGGCAACACTTACCCAACTCAGCACTTTACACTACAAGGCCAGAGTCCACACTACCTCAGCCTGCCACCTGACACTGGCCCTGCTGACCAACTGATCTTTAACTCTTGGTGTCAAGACCACAGGTATGAGCAATCCCCAACCCTGGTCCCAGAGGCTGAGGATATCCAGGATTCAGACACATATGCCTCTTAAGGTTAGTGATCCAGCCTGCCATCTTTCGAGTCTATCTTACCTTCAGCCTAACCGTGCTATATTTGGGAAAGTCTGCATCAGGTAACAGTAGCAATCTGTGTGGAGTTTGTACAGGGACAGTGCATGTTGAAACCAGTGCAGGGCTAGGCTGTGGGAACATCACTCTCCAGAAGGTTAAATTATTGTTAGTTTGGATCAAGATTCTATCCAGTCTTAAAACTCCACTTCAAACAAAGCAACTGCATGCGCCTTAATATTTTAATTAAAGAGACATTCAAAATACACTTGGTGTCCATAGCAAACAACAGGAAGAGGCAGCTGGCCTGTGGGTCTAAATGGGCCATGAAGAAGTGACTCTCCAGCAGGCATGGAGGGCAGCCAGAGCCAGCACTACGGCATATAGCTCAAGACACCCTCTAGCCCTTAGTGGCAGGTGGGTCTCTGTGAGTTCAAGGCCCTCCTGGGACTAAAGGGAGACCCTGTCTCAAAAAGACCAAAAAAAAAAAAAAAAGAAGATGAGGCAGAAGCCATGGCTGACACTATACTACCAAAGGCGGGACAGCAAGAGAAACACACAGCAAAGCTATCAAGTTACCCAGACCCAACCGAACCTGAACCTCAGAGAGTTGGTTGGAACAATTTTTCTATATTTCTATTGAAGTTTTGTGCAGTTTATGCATCATTTCTCAGTCTAAGTTATACTCATTTCCCTTTCCATGTTCCCCACCCAACCCGAGTCTATGTATTCTGCCATACATGTCCTGTATCTTTTTAAGGTTTTTCAATGCAGAGGATTATTGTTTTTGGAAAACTTTACTGTTTCAGTTGGTTCTTTGTCCCAGTTCATTTGTTGTTGTTGTTCCCTCCAACTTGTATTGCTTCAACATATGCATATGCATATATATATATATATATATGTATATGTCACACCTATACTAAAATTATGTCATCTGAAAATAAACTGTATGTTATTTCCAAATCACATTTCAGGATTCACGTTTTTCCCTTTTAATTTCATATTACTCTAAAATATGCATACATACTCTCCACTCAAATACCAAGACTACAAAGTTTGAAAGTAAGTGGTAGGTTAAACCAACCTAGAGCCTGTTAAGGGATTCACATTATAAGAGCACAGTTGCTTTCAGATAAAGAGGAATATAACATTAACATTGCTCAGTTTGCCTTATAGCTAGGTACTTGGTGCTAGCATCCACAAATGAAGGATATCATTCTTTGTTTGTTTTTCTGGGACTGTGTTACTTCACTTAGCATAATATCTTCTAGTTCCATCCATTTACCTGCAAAGTTCATGATGTCATCTTTCTTTTCCACTGCATAGAACTCCATTGTATAGATGTACCACATTTTCTTTATCCACTTGTTGGTTGAGGGGCACTTGGGTTGGTTCCAGCTCTTTGCTATTGTGAAGAAAGCTGCAATAAACATGAATGTGCATGTATCTCTGCAGTAGGATGAGTCTTGTGGGTATATACCCAGGAGTGGTATGATTGGGTCAGGTGGTAAGCTCATTTTGAGTCTTTTAAGGGTTCTCCACACTGCTTTCCCTAATGGTTGTAGGTGTTTACATTCCCACCAGCAGTGGATGATTGTTCTCCTTTCCCCACAACCTCTCCAATATTTGGTGTCTTTTGTTTTCTTGATCTTAGCCAGCCTTATTGGAGTGAGATGATATCTTAAAGTGGTTTTAATTTGCATTTCCTTAATTTTTTTTCTATCTTTTTAGACAGGATTTCCCTTTAGTCTCAGCTGGCCTGGAGCTCGGTATGTAGACCAGGCTGGCCTTGAACTCACAGAGATCCACCTGTCTCTGCCTCCCAAGTGCTGGAATTACAGGCATGCATCACCATGGCCAGCTCCTTAATTATTAATGATGTTGAACACTTTTTTTTATTAATTTTATTTATTTCTGTATGTGTATGAATGTACTGTCTGCATGCAAGTCTGTGCACCCGTGTCGTGCAATGCCGCAGAGGTCAGAAGAGGGTGTCGGATTCCCCTGGAACTGGAGTTCTCCTGGAATTGGAGTTTCAGACAGTTCTGGGCCGCCATGTGGGTTATGTGTATACATTTGTATGCACGTGTATGTATGTATACTTTGCAATGTTGTGAACTCAAACACCCAAACAAGCATGGACAAAAAAAAAAAAAATGGAGAGATGGGCATGGTGGTTCACGCCTTTAATCCTAGCACTCAGGAGGCAGAAGCGGGCAGATATCTGTGAGGTCAAGGCTAGCCTGGTCTACTTAGTGAATTCCAGGACAGCTGGGGTTATAGATGGCCCCTGTCTCAAAAAGACCAAAACCAAACAAAATAAAACAAAACAAAAAACCAAAACCAAACAAACAAACAAAAAACTGGTGGAAGAAGGGTTTACCACTGGGTGCAGGTAAGGAGAGCTCAGGAGTTATCTCCAAAGCAATGCCCTCCTTAAACAAAGGAAGCATTGGGATTGTATTCTGGGGTCTGATACATATCCACACAGGAAAGTACTTTTGGAGCGGTGTGTTCTGAGCATGCTTAGTTAAGGAGTACCTTCTGAGCATGCTCAATTTACAGTCATAATTCAAAAGAAAGGTGACAGACACTTTGGGGCATGCTTAGCTCAAGGTTATGTTCAAAGGCTTAACAGGACAGGAGCCCTTTTGATTAAGCTCTGTCTGCTCTGTTAAAAAAAAAAAAAAAAGGGCTGGAGAGATAGCCTAGCGGTTAAGAGCACCGACGCTCTTGCAGAGGACCCGGGTTCGATCCCCAGCACCCACATGGCGGCTGAGAACCGTCTGTAACTCCAATTCCAGGAGAACTCCAGTTCCAGGGGAATCCGAGACCCTCTTCTGACCTCCGCGGCATTGCACGACACGGGTGCACAGACCTGCACTGAAGACATACCATTCATACACATAAAAAAAAAAAAAAAAAGCAGAGGTAGATTGGAGAGATGGCTCAGAGGCTAAGAGCACTGGCTGGTCTTGCAGAGGACTGGGATCCAGTTCCCAGCACTCACGTGGTGGCTAATAACCATCCACAACTACAGTTTCTGGGGATTAGACACCCTCTTTTGATTGCCATGGGCAGTGCATGACACAAGTGCTCTTACACATAGGCTGACAAAAGACTCATAACATAAATAAAAATAATCTTTAACATTTTATTGAATGTTTGTGTATTTCATACAGAACATCTTAATAAACTTTATACCCCCTCTCCACTGGTACCCTCCCACAGCCCCCCTCACTGGGATTCTTACATTCTGTCATTTGTGTTCAGGTCTATCGTGTCAAGTTAATGTCTCCCAGACGTCCTTTCCCTACACCTATATCTTATAGGTTACGCCATGGTTTTCTTCTAACAGTTCCAAAGTTTCAGGTTTCACATTTGAGGTCTTTGATCCATTTGGAGTTATCTTTTGTGTACGGCTTTAAAGATAAGTGTCTAGTTTCATTTTCTACAGGTGGAAATCAAGTTCTGCCAGCACCATTTATTGAAGATGTTGTCTTTCCTCCAGTGTGTGTTCTTGGTCTCTTTGTCAAAATTTCCTCCAGTGTAAGTTCTTGGTCTCTTTATCAAATATCAGGTCTTAATCTATTGATCTATTTTTGTGCCAGTACCATGCTGTTTTTATGACTACAGCCCTGTAATATATTCTTTTTTCTTTTTGTTTTTTTTTTTTTTTGGTCTTTTCGAGACAGGGTCTCCCTGTAGTCCCAGCTGTCCTGGAACTCACTCTGTAGACCAGGCTGGCCTTGAACTCACAAAGATCCGCCTGCCTCTGCCTCCCAAGTGCTAGGATTAAAGGCGTGCGCCACCACGCCCGGCAGCCCTGTAATATATTCTAAGACCTGGTATAGTAATTCCCCCAGCATTGCTCTTTGAGCTCAGGGTTGCTTTGGCTGTCCAGGTCTTTTGTGCTTCCAGGTGAATTTTAGGATTTTTTTTTCTAATTCTGTGAAGTCTGTCATGGGGATTTTGATTGTGATTGCATTGAATCTATATATTGCTTTTGGTAGGATGGTCATTTTCACAATATTAATTCATCCAACCCATGATCATGGGGGTCCTTCCATCTTCTGGTATCTTCCTCAACCTCTTTCTTTAAAGATATACAATATTTATTGTAGAGATCTTTGATGTCTTTGGTCTTTGGTTTATTCTGAGATTTTTGGTTTATTCTGAGATTTTTTTTTTTGAGGGGATTGTGAATGGGAGGGTTTCCATGTTCTCTTCCTCTGATTACTTGTTATTGGTATATAGAAAGGCCACTGATGTTTGTAGATTAATTTTGTAACTTGCCCCTTTACAGAAAGTGTAATCACTTCTAGGAGTTTTCTGGTGGAATTTTCACATCTCTTAGGTATACTATCATATCATAAAAAGATATTATTTGACCTCTTCTTTTCCAATTAGTACTCCTTTAATTTCTTTCTCTCTTATTGCTCTAGCAAGAGTTTCAAGCACTATATTTAAAAGGCCTGGAGAGCCGGCCGTGGTGGCACACGCCTTTAATCCTAGCACTTGGGAGGTAGAGGCAGGTGGATCTTTGTGAGTTCAAGGCCAGCCTGGTCTACAGAGTGAGTTCCAGGACAGCTGGGGCTATAGAGAGACCCTGTCTCGAAAAGACCAAAAAAATAAAAGTAAAAAAATAAAAATAAATAAAAGGCCTGGAGATAGAGGGAACCCCTGTGTGGTTCCTGATTTTAATAGCAATGCTTCTAGTTTGTTTGTTTTTTTCCATCCCTAACGGCTAACCAGGGAGATGAACATTTACCACCCATAAACCAGTCTACCTATGACAGCCAGAACCCTGCAGGCCCCCGAAGGGCCTATGAAACCTGTTTAACTTCCCCTGCTGGGCTGCTGCTTTCTATTTCAGTAAAACCACCCGAAGTTTGTCCCCCAATAAACCGCTTTTCTACCCACAGAGTAGTCTTGTTTGGTGGTTTTGCTGCACACTTGCATACAGGAAGTAGCCCTCAAAGCTCTCTAATGTGGCAGGATCTAATAATTCAGGCTGGATCCAGGCACTCTCAGGCAGTCTGCAAAGGTCTAAGCCAAAATTTTTTTAAATACAAGGAATTCCCAGAGGACATCTTCAGTTTTCATCAGAAAGTTTTATCTGAAATACACTCATACACATAAAATAAGATAAAAAGCATAAAATATTAACAGAGAGACAGAGGAGACAGAGAGAAACAGGTCACATAGAGGTAGTGACAAGTTTCCAGTAAAAAGAAGTTGTTTGGTGATGTCTACATTTGACCCCTCCCATCGTGTCTCCTGGGGAAACCCCGTTTCCTTCCTAGACATCCTCCTACCATAAGTCTGGGCTCTTTGGGCCCTGGTTCCCACTGGCTCCTACCAGCCCTTCCTATTGCCTGGACCCCATCTGCTGTGCCAAGGGCATTCAGTCTCTCCTGTAAGAATTTTATACAGAGCTAGGAGTGTAGGTGCACACCTTTTATCCCAACACTTGGGAGGCAGAGGCAAGCAGATTGTGAGATCAAGGCCAGAAAGGTCTACACAGTGAGTTTCAGGCAAGCTGTGTCTTCTCACATCTTTGAAGGATGGCAAAAGCAGTGGCAGCCACAGGGTAACTGCACTTGCCAGTAAGACAGGCAAAACAACTGTGCTTTTTTTTTTTTTTTACTTTTTGTCTTTTTACTAAGATCTCATTTTATACCTGAAGTACAATTTCTCAGGACTTACTATTTATTTATTTATGGTTATACTTTCCCTTTGGATGTTTAAGGCCACACAGTTAGCACAGATTAACCAAGATTCTTATTTTCTCAAGGTCAGTTGAAGATCTGGTCCTCAAGGGTCACTCAGGTTCTTTTCGGGGGGAGGGAGCCCCTGGCTCCTTTTGGCTTTTCAATCACCAGTTCCATCCACTCAAACAACAAAGTCAGGTTTTGCTAGACCAGGCTTCCCTTTTTAAAGCATGAGCAGACTTTCCTCTTTATAGATTGGACACTGGCTAAAGTCCCATTAGTGGATCTCCAAGACCTCCCTGCACTGGAAGACTGGCAACTCACATTTGCAGGACATTTCAAGAGATGACCCCATGCATAGTCCCCTGGGACTTAGTTGACCTCTGAGGGCAAGGAAGACCCCCAGCCAAATTGGTATGGGCATTAAGTATGGAGGTTAAGCATCCAGAAAGGCTAAGTTATACCAGTTTGATGCTTTTAACTACTTTATAATATTTTGGAAAATGCTTGGACAAAAGCTCAAGTAACCTTGTATAAGAAATACTAAGGGGACTGGAGAGATGACCTAGCGGTTAAGCACGCCTACCGCTCTTGCAGAGGACCCGGGTTCGATCCCCAGCACCCACATGGAGGCTGAGAACCGTCTTTAACTCCAGTTCCAGGGGAATCCGATGCCCTCTTCTGACCTCTGCGACATTGAACAACACGGGTGCACAAACCTACATGTAGACAGTACATTCATACACATACAAGAATAAATTAAAAAAAAATTTTTTTAAGTCTTAAAAAATTAAAAAAAAAAGAAATATTAAGAAGCATTCCCATAAAATAATTACTGTGGTTAGACATAATGTCATGACAAACTAGTTTTTTTGCATTCCTCTGATGTTATGTTACTCTAAAATATACATACATATCTTTCATTCATATACCAAAACTTCCTAACTCTGAAAATAAATGGTAGCTTAGTTCTAGAACCTGTTAAGGGATTCACAATATAAGAGCACAGTTGTTTTCAGATCACATTAACATTGCTCAGTTTGCCTTACGACTAGGTAATTGGCACTAGTATCCACAGATGAGAGATACCATTCATGCATCATTTGTTTTTCTGGGACTGTGTTACTTCACTTAACATGATATCTTCTAGTTCTATCCATTTACCTGCAAAAGTTCATGATGTCATCTTTCTTTACCACTGCATAGAACTCCATTGTGTAGATGTACCACACTTTCTCTATCCACTCATCAGTTGAGGGGCACTTGGGTTGGTTCCAGCTCTTCACTATTGTGAAGAGAGCTGCAATAAACAAGGCTGTGCATGTATCTCTGCAGTAAGATTAGTCTTGTGGGTATATACCCAGAAGTGGTATGACTGGGTCAGGTGGCAAGCTCATTTTGAGTCTTCCAAGGGTTCTTCACACTACTTTCCATAGTGGCTGTATGAGTTTACATTCCCACCAGCAGTGGATGAGTGCTCCCCTTTCCCCACAACCTCTCCAGCACTTGGTGTTGTAGGTGATTTTAAGCTGCTATGCGGATGCTAGGAACTGAATCACAGTCCTATGGAAGATCAGAAAATACTCTTAACTATTGAACCAACTCTCTAAAAACTCTATTTTGAACTGCTTTTATAATTGTTAAACATTGCTGTCATTTTCCAGGGAGTGGAAAGATCTAAAAATAATGCACTGATTAGCAATCTCTCTTGAAGATGTGTAGAGAGGGCTGAGTTCCTGGCTAGACTAGAGGGAACAGGAAGGGTCTAAGGGCTGGGAAAATGTCTCAATGGGTGAAGTGACTGCTGCACAAGTAATTAGGCCTGAGTTCAGATCCCTCTACCATCACATAAAAGCCAGGCACAGCATGTGGCCCTGGGGGACAGACCCAGGCAGTTTCTGGAGGCTTGCTGGCTAGACAGTCTAGCCAAATAAATGAGCTCAAAGTTGACTGAGAGATTTTTGCCTCAAAAAAATAAGGTAGAGGGTCTGGAGAGATGACTCTGTAGTTAAGAGCACTCGGTGCTCTTGCAGAGGACCTGGGTTCAGTTTCCAGCACCCACATGGTGACTAACAGCCATCCATAACTCCAGTTCCAGGGGATCTGATGCCCTCTTCTCTGCAAGTATTGCATGACATAGGTGCACTTACACGTCATTGTTCAATGTCTTTGAGTCACATATGATTGCATTCCACACGCTGTCCTTCCCTTCTCGGCTCAGCTCCAGGACTTGTCTCCTGCCTGCAGGCCAACAGTCTCTAGGCTTCGCTCCCACAAGAAGGGGGGAGGGAAAACCACAGGAGATCACCCGTGGAAATGAGCGGACTCAAATGCAGAGAGCCGGGGAGAATAGGAACTCCGTTTATTTTCTGTCAGTGAGGTCTATATATTGAAGACTACTGTGCTCTGGGCAAGGAAGTGGGGGGCAGGAGGAAGGGAGGGGTGAGCCACCTTGGTTCTAATAGGGGGAGCTGCAGAGCTCTGGTTTGTGCAACAGGTAACCGCAGGTGTGACATTCTGCTCAATGCCTCAAGGGAAGGGGACTGGAACTTTGCAGAGATAGGGCGAAGCAAGAATCATTGTAATATCCCGAATCTTCCTGCTACAGATAACTCTGAATGCCCAGAGATATCAGATAACTGGAGATCTTCCAGGACAGGTCTTACAAGTTCTCGCTTCAAGCCACACACAGTTTCATTCCCACACTTACATACATGCAGGTAATCACTCATACACATAAAATAAATTTTTAAAAAAGGTGGAGAGCAGTAGAGGAAGACGTTGCCTTCCACACATGAACACAGATTTAAGAAATAAAATCTAAGGTCTAGCCAGTGTGGTGGCACACACCTTTAATCCTAGCACTTGGGAGGCAGAGGCAGGTGGATCTCTGAGAGTTCAAGGCCAGCCTGGTCTACAGAGCGAGTTCCAGGACAGCCAGGTTGGCCAGGAGTCCCCATCTCAAAAAGACCAAAAAAAAAAAAAAAATCTAAGGTCCAAACACCTGACTGATGTTGCAAAAATAATATGCAGACAAAGGGAAAGTAACTCAGCAAGGCCAACTTTTGCTTTTACAAAAGGGTATGTCGCCTCATTCAAGTACACAAGCTGGAAGTTTGATAGATTTAAATCTTAAAGTATGAATACTCTGTGTCATTTCCCCTTTGGGTGGGGCCTAACCCTACAGTCTTTTGAGGCTGGATAGTTTTAAAAGAGTTGATGCTTGGGGCTGGAGATATGGCCTAGTGGTAAAGAGCACTGGCTGCTCTTACAGAGGACCCGGGTTCGATCCCCAGCACCCACATGGCAGCTGAGAGCCGTCTGTAACTCCAATTCCAGGAGAACTCCAGTTTCAGGGGAATCTGATGCCCTCTTCTGACCTCTGAGGCAGTGCATGACACGGGTGCACAAACCTACATGCAGACAGTACATTCATACACATACAAAAATTAAAAAAATAAAAATAAAAATAAAAGAATTGGTGCAAAGAAATTAAGGAAAGTAGAAAGAGGCCAGCAATTCTGGGCCATCAAGTTCTAAAGATTCAGAGGGCCTTTGTATAAACAAAAGTTTTATTAGATGGGGGAGATTAAAAGATTTGAATTCCTTCTAATAAACAAAAGTTTTTGTTTGTTTGTTTGTTTGTTTGTTTGTTTTTGAGACAGCGTCTCCCTATAGCCCCAGCTGGCCTGGAACTCACAGAGATGGGCCTGGCTCTGCCTCCCAAGCACTAGGATTAAAGGCGTGTGCCACCACACTGGGCTTAAGGAGGTTCTTAGTCACCATGCAGGTCTCCAGCCCCCCAAATAAAAGTTTTATAAAATGGGGGGGGGGGGATTATAAAATAACATTATAAGGGCAACATTCCTGAGATCAATCTTTTTTTCTTTCTTTCTTTTTTTTGTCTTTTTTGAGACAGGGTTTCCTTGTAGCCCAAGCTGTCCTGGAACTCACTATGTAAACCAGGCTGGCCTTGAACTCACAGAGATCCACCTGCCTCTGCCTCCTGAGTGATAGGATTAAAGGCAGGTTGTTGCTTTAATCCCAGCCCTCAGGAGGCAGAGATAGGCAGATCTCTGAGATTGAGGTCAGCCTGGTTTACATGCTTCTAGTCCAGCTGGGGCTCCAGGAAGACCCAGTCTCAAAATCAAAAAACAAGCAACAACAATAAAAACAGAACAAAACAAAAAGCCCAGCAAGTTGTTGATAAGTATGATAAGTAACAGATATTATATTTAGTCAAAGCTGTTTCTATATGTTTTTGGACTAAGATTTATCACAGGAGATTATGCAAACCATTGTTCCATTGTGTTTCTCCATAGCTGTGACAAAACATTCTGACTTATATCTCTCCTGGATCACAGTTTCACAGTAGGAGTCCAAGGTAGTTATTTAGGGCAGGAACCTGAAGCACAGGCCATGGAGTTACACTACTTACCAACTTGCTCTCCTAGACCATGCTCAACCTGCTTTCTTATAAAAATACAGGACCAGCTTCTACATCACTCAACAATCAAGAAAATACCCCACACGAGAGAGGCCACAGGTCAATCAAATGGAGGAAATTCCCCACTGAGTTCTGTTGATAACTAAAGCTATCCAATACAATTGACCTTTTGTCAACTTGAAACACAGGTACATCACTATTAAACCACAAGCTTTCCATTCCTTAGCCTCAAGGTATGTTAATTTTAATATTGTAATATAAAACAGTAAAACTTTTAAAATCCCATAGTCCTTAAAAAGAATCTAAGTATTTTAAAAGTCTCTTTTGAAAGTCTTTTAAATGTGGGCTCTTGTAAAATCCAAAACAAGTTAGATACTGTCTTATTTCAAAAGGGAAGTATCGGGCACACTTAAAGAAAAACCTGAGTCCAGCAAAGTAGCTCAAGGCTGGACATCTGGATTCATCTTCTGGTCTCTAAAGTGTTTCGGCAGCTCCACTGCTCTGTCTCTGCCATCTATGCACACACAGCTCATCTCGCAGGCCCAGGCCAGGTCCATTCCACACCTGGTGCTGCTCTTGGTGGTCATCCTATGGTCCTGGCATCTCCAAACAGCTGGGGTCTCCACTGAAACTGAGGTTGCATCTTCACCAGTGGGTTCTTCTGGCCTCTCAGGGTGCCAAGCCTCAGCTACTGTCTGTGACCCCTTCACTCTTTCAACACCAGAACCATGCAAAAGATTCATACACTACCAAGCCCTGCTTCCAGACTGAGATGGAGGCTAGGACCCTTTCTGGACCACAGCTTCTGTGTGCTGACCCTGAGGAAAATCTTCCCAGAAGATTTTGCCACAATGATGCTGGTCTCTTGTTACAGGTGATTTTTCAGCCCAGTTAACCAGCATTAATTGCTGCAGAAAAGCAAAGGTTTCAGTATGGTGGTGCTTGTCTCTTGTTAATCATAGCTGATTCTTCAGCCCTAGCTGACCAGAAACCACAGCTTCTCAATTCAAAATATCATACAAACAGCCCTGATAATCCTTACTGCCTTTTGAAGCTTTATTTTTTTTTAAATAGGTTTAGACCTGCTCATCTTTTTTTTTAATTAATAATTATTTATTATTCTTTTATGTGTACGAGTGTACTGTCTGCATGTAGGCTGGTGCACCAGTGTCATGCAATGCCTCGGAGGTCAGAAGAGGGCGTCAGATTCCCCTGGAACTGGAGTTAAAGATGGTTCTTAGCCGCCATGTGGGTGCTGGGAATCGAACCCGGGTCCTCTGCAAGAGCAGTTGGTGCTCTTAACCCACTGAGCCATCTCTCCAGACCCCCTGCCTTTTGAAGCTTTACAACCAGGCCTCCATTGTCCATCCACACCTCTTTCAGCAGAACTATTCCAAGCTCTATGACAACAGTTTTATTTGTAGAACTGCCAGACGTAGAGAGGAACGGAAGTCTTTGGCATCTGGAAAGAGATGTGAGGGAGAAATGAAGGCAAGAATAATTAGCATCCTAGTCAGGGAAACAGAAGAAGCAAGAACAGAATTTTTTTTTTCATGTCCAAATCAAATTCTATTAGAATTTACTGATGGACGCACAGAGGATCTCTCCATTGGATTCCTTCTCTTGTCACCTCCAAGGCTGCACTAAACCCAGGAGGTTTCCAAGCATTTTGATAGATGTTTGGGTGGCTAGAATCACAGTGTGAGGATCCTCTCAGATGACTCCTGGAGAAGGAGAAACAGATAAGAAACTTAGCTATCATTTAATTTTTAGGTTAAAACACTGGGCCAGTCTCCCTTGGCTTCAGGTAGGGACTGTAGTATTGAGTTGAAGCAAGATCTGAAGTCTTATATCTGGTCACTAATTTCCTTATTAAGATGTAACCAATTAGTGATTAATAATTGTCTAAATAATGTTTCATACAGACTTTAAGCCTAAAGTCTGAGGATTGTGATCCCTTGGACTATAAAGAAACATACCAATAATTTTAGTCTTTGATTATACTATTCTGCTGGGTATTTGAGATCACGTAGGTAGTCAAAATTAACCACGTTTTTCTTGTCAAGGACAGTTGAAGATTTGGTCCTCAGTGGTCACTTGGGCTTGTGAAGAGCCTCTGGCTCTTCTAGCCATTTTTTTTTTTTTTTTTTTTAACCAGTCGTTTCTCTAGACGAGGATAACTGAAAGGCCTTTCTTGACTACTGGAAACATTAAGGAAATTGTTTTCCTCTGTGTTAACCTTCCTCTTTGAAGACTGGAAACTGATTACAGCCCACCATGTGGGGTCTCCATGCCCCACCCCCTGGCAGGAAATTCTGAGAGATGCCTCATACTCCCCCAGAACCCAATTGTCTTTGGAGAGTAAGGGACAAAATGCACTTTTAAATCCCTCTGACTAAATTAATACTGGCCTCCAAGTATCATTATTGAATACCCAGAAATTCAGTTGCATCAGTCTGGTACTTTTTAACTATTGTGTAATATAAGGTAGATTGTCAAAAACCAATGGTTTTTAAATAACCCTTGAATAAACACTTATTTTGTTCTTTAGTAATTATTACCAAGAGTAAGTTAATAATCCACTGATTTAAGTAGAGGCTTAACTGAACATTGACTAAACATTGATGTTATAAATTTCTTTAAAAATATATATATTCTGCACGCCTTTAATCCTAGCACTTGAGAAGAAGAGGCAGGCAGATTTTTGAGAGTTCAAGGCCAGCCTGGTCTACAGAGTAAGTTCCAGGACAGCTAGGGCTACAGGGATTCCCTGTCTCAAAAAGACCAAAAAAAAAAAAAAAAAAAAAAAAAAAAAAAAAAAAAAAAAAAAAAAAAAAAAAAAAAAAAAAAAAAAAGAATAATTTCCTCAACCTCAAAACAGCAGTATCTCTTAATATGCAACAAGGAAGGGACAAAGACCTGGCTAAACTAAAGAGACTAAGAGATCAGATAAGAAAATATTTTGCATTAAACTTGGAGATGCCTTTGGCCAGGGCATGCTTATACTACATCTTGTGACCATCAAGTAGCCAGATATTTTAAAGAAGTTAAAAAAGGATAGAAAATTGGAACAGACAGAACGACTTATTGTGACACTGCCTTAGAGCATGTGCTCCACAGGAAGCTTCTTTTCTACCTGGGCAAGAGCACCACACAAGGCCACTGAAGGTTTGAAAGCAGAATTTACTATTTTTAGCCAGTTGGTTTCTCAGGGACTTAAATTCCAGCCAACACGGAGAGTCTTACACATGTCTGATCTCAGCCTATGCCAGACAAAGCGACATCAAAGTCAGGCTCTTCCCAGTTTCTCCAGAGTGACAGGGCCTCTAAGGGTGTTGGGCATATCTCCTCTGTTGACTATTCAGGGATGCCAGGTTCAGGCTGTCCCCCTTGCCCAGAGCAGCCAAGAGTGTGGCAAGGCCTATTCCTGGTTAACACAGGGCTGAACCTGTACGGGTTGTTCCCTGGTACTCAGTCTCCGGGTCTTTGTCTTAGAAGTTCTGCTTGGACGCCGCTGATACAATTACAGATGATTGATGAAATTGTTCCTAGGTACGTGTCTTTGAAATTTAAGTTCTGCTTGGGTACTGCTGATGCAACTGCATGTGATTAATGAAACTGTGATTATTGAAACTATGGTCCAAAGGAACTTGTGTTTCTGTGTTACATTTCTATAGTAAGATTTCCTGCTTTGAGCACTGTAATTCTGCGAAGAACACCTGCTTGGCCATGCACGGACAAGTCCTCCTGAAGCCAGCTGCTTCTTCATCCCTTATTCTTCCCACTCAGGCTTTAGGGCCCCCCAAAGCTGCACTCCTCATACTTTCCTCTTCCTTCATAAGTTCCTTTCCCAGTAACAACTTGTACCTAGGAGCCCAGGGGAGATAACATTGCTTGGCATACACAATTAGAATTGGACTCTCCTTCTTTGTCTTGAGACCATGAAATTCCTTTCTGTTTCTTTCTTTTTGCTATTTTAGGCCTACATACCTGAGGGAAATTTCTTCTGCTATGTTTATGCTAATCTAAACTACATGCTTTTTTTTATGTTGTAGGTTTCCACATTTGATCTGAGAGGCTTATGGATCCCATGGACTTTACAGGAGTTGCCAGTTAAAAAGACTTTTAAAAAAGACAAAGTTTAAAGTGCTTGATTTTTTTTTTTTTTTTTTTTTTTTTTTTTTTTTTTT
>VZQC01013763.1:4991921-5127484 GCA_009823505.1 Rhizomys pruinosus | reverse complement strand
GAAGTCAGAAGAGGGTCTCGGATTCCCCTGGAACTGGAGCTCTCCTGGAATTGGAGTTACAGACGGTTCTTAGCCGCCATGTGGGTGCTGGGGATCGAACCCGGGTCCTCTGCAAGAGCGTTGGTGCTCTTAACCGCTAGGCCATCTCTCCAGCCCCAGAAATAAAGAGGAATGATTTTAGAGCAAAGGGAGGGAGAGGAGAAGACCAAAGGACGATGAGCATCAAGTCTGAGACGGCAGGCTGTCATTTTCTATTCTGTAGTCTATTCAAAGTCAGACAACCAGTGCAGTAGCCAGTATGATCCCAGTTCCCTTGCCCAGGGCTCCCTTTGGGCTATTATTTTTAGTGGAAGGGGATTGTCCTCTTGAAGCTGGCCAGGGTCAGCTGAGTGAGTACACAGATGACCTAAATTGGAACAAGAGGAAGGGGGAAGAACAAGTGATGTCACACCTAGCAGGAAGTGAAGGCAGCAAGCAACTGGTGATTTGGGGTTCCATATGACTCTACCCAAATTCTGCTAGCCTTCGTAGGGCCCTCAAAACTGGGATTCCTTTATTAGTAGGACTCATTGGCTTAGGGATTGTGGGTTTCCTCTTTGCTTGTGGGAATGAGTCTTAGCTAAACTTGGCCTTCAGCAAAGCTTCTAGGTCGTACTGGCAAATCAGACCACAGTACAGGATGGTGCAGGAACTTGGGGGTTTGTTGTGTGTGGATGACAGCAGTAGGCTGGAAAGAGGTGTGGAAAAGCTAAGAAGATTCTGAGAATGTGCTCTTCCTCACTCCCGGGAAGGGCGGGCAGTGAGGCAAGCACAGGCAAGGGCGCCCTTCAGAAAGCTAAAAGGATCTAAAATCTTTAAAGTATTTCAAGATAAGGGGGCTCTGGGACACTTTTGTTTCAGATCTAGAGCAACCAAGAGTGATAAACAGGAACTCAAGGGCGAGAGGAGCTTGAAGGTGCGGCTCCAGACCCCATGTCCAGAGCCCCTTCCTGTCCTAACACTTCCTTCTACAAACACGAGAGCCAAGAGCAGGTTTTTCTGAAGGCCTTCATCTGTGATTAGTTCATAGTCGAGCGTGACTATAACACAGAAAACAGGGAAAGGAACAAGGAGAAAGCCAGTAGGTGGCAGCTAGGATCCAGGCCAAGGGTGCTGAAGGCAGGATTCTTGCCCGAGGTCTACCCAGGGGCCTGAACCAAATGCTTAGCAGCAGGCTCTGTCCAACTGTCTGGGTAAAAGGGAAAGAGAAGGGACACAAAATGGGTATGGAGGTGAAGAGTGTAGCAGCAAGGACCTTCGTGGGCCCCACTGTTAGGACTACGGCCTCAAGGTTAAGCCCTTTAAAAGGTCAGGTCTGGTCCCTCGCCAGAGGAAGTGGCTCCTGCCCAACTCCGAAATCTCAAAACTCATACTTAAGGATTTAAGTGCTATTTCCCTTCTTTTCCTGTGGCTTTCTCTTTTTAAAAATAACTTTTTATGGAGGGAGAAGCAGTTCATGAGCCTATATCCCTGGAGAGCTATGGTTTCTGGGGGGTGAGAGTCAGTTTTCTCTAAGGGTGTGGCTCCTGGTGGGTCCACCACACACAGTGGGTGGTTCCAACCCAGGAGTATATGGACAGCACACATTGGACAGGGTGGGTTATTTTAAAAAGCATCCAGGCATGGTGGCACACACCTTTAATCTCAGCACTTGGGAAGTGGAGGTAGATCTCTGTGAGTTCGAGGCCAGCCTGATCTACATAGTGAATTCCAGGCCAACCAGAGCTACGTAGTGACTCTCCCCACCCCTCTGTGTCTTTTTGAGACAGGGTCTCCCTATAATGCTGTCTCCCAAGTGCTGGGATTAAAGGCCTGTGCCACCACGCCCAGCGACCCTGTCTCTCTTACACAAAATAATAATAAAGGACTGGAGGGGCTGGGGAATTGGCTGAGCAGTTAAGAACACTGGCTCCTCTCACAGGCGATCTGGGTTGGGTTCTCAGCACCCCCTGAGTGGCTAATGATTATCCTTAAATTCAATACTAGGGGCTCTAACGCCCTCATTGGCCTCCACAGGCACTATATTCAACACAGGTGCACTACATACATGCAGGCAAAACAATCATACACATAAAATAAAATAAATTAAAAAAATCAAAGATTAAAAAGGACATGAGTTCTGGGAGTGGGCTTGGGGAGGTGAGGATGGACCTGGGAAGAGTTAGGAGGAAGAGCTTGGAGGTGACTATGATTAAATACACTATCTAAAATTCTCAAATAATCAAAAAAAAATTTTAGTTAAAAAAATTTATGGCAATGGTGAAAAATAAAAATAAGTTCAATGATAATGTAGATGATCACTTGTGACGAGTTTTGCTGCCCTGGACTGGAGGTTGCTCAGTGGCATTCAGTTTGTGCAAGGCCGTGGGTTTGATCCCACCCAGCACTGTAGAGGGAAAGACAATTGCATTTTGTGGCCTCAGAGAGCCTACATGGAAGTTTTCTTAGCAGTCTGGGCTCCATCTTCCTTCACTGGAGGTTTCAGGAAGCCTTCTCACTTGATTCATTTGCCACAGGACGCGGGACAGGACCCCTAGCTGATCCCGCTCCATCCAGATTGACTGCTGAGCTCCAGCAGCCCGTCAGCACCACCTGCTGGGCCACATTCTTGATCCAGTCAAGAGCGAGCAAAGCTTACTCCCCCTGATTTTAACTCCTCACTTCTGGATACATTTCTCCTATTCAGCAACAGCCAGCTGAGTGGTGATATCATGAAGGCTGCTTTATGTCTGCATTTTGATTCACATGCCTAACAACTCACCCTCATTTAAAGCATGCAACTCAATGCCTTTTAGTATCTTCAGAGTTGTGCAGTTATTGCCACAACAGTTTTAGAATGTCCCCACCACTCATAGTAAACTTCTCGTCACAGCCACTGTCTCCTTCACCCCTAGGTAATTAGGCATCTGCTTTCTGTCTCTATGTATTGATTAATCTGTTCTGGACTTTCATAGAAATGGAAGCATATGATAAATATGCCCCTGTTCTGGCTTATCAGTATTCTCAAGGCTTGGCCATATTGTAGCTCATGTCAGTACTTTTTTTCCAGTACTAGATATTGAACCCAGGGCTTTGCATTTGCTAAGCAAGTGCTCCATCCCTGAGCTATATCCCCAGATGCATCTGTACTTTTTTTTTATTTTATTTTTTATTTGTATGAATATACTGTCTGCATGTAGGTTTGTGCACCCATGTCGTGCAATGCCGCGGAGGTCAGAAGAGGGTGTCAGATTCCCCTGGAACTGGAGTTCTCTTGGAATTGGAGTTACAGACAGTCCTCAGCCGCCATGTGTGGGATCGAACCTGGGTCCTCTGCAAGAGCCGTTGGCACTCTTAACCACTAGGCCATCTCTCCAGCCCCACATCTGTACTTTTTATAACCAATGCTTTCATCCCTTTTGTCAGCCAAATAATATTTCATTACCAGGATATACCACATTGTTTACCTCATCATCCACTGATGGACATTTGGGCTGGGTTTGCATTTTGGCTACTGCAAAGAATGCTGTTGTAACCATTTATTTTCAAGGTTTTTATATGAACTTATGTTGTCTTGAGTATATGACTAAGAGTGGAATTGTTGGGTCTATGTGTACAGAATAGCCAGATTGTATTTCAAAGAGGTTAAACCATTTTAACTTTTGTTATTTACTGGGGATGGGGCATACATTACAAGATGTGTGTGGAAGTCGAAAGACAACTTTCAGAAGTGGGTTCTCTTCCTTCTACCATGTGGTCCAAAGAATAGAACTCAGGGCTTCAGCTTTGGCAGAAGGAGAGCTGGGCCCAACCATTTTACTTTTTTTTTTTTATTTTTTTTGGTCTTTTCGAGACAGGGTCTCCCTGTAGCCTTAGCTGTCCTGGAACTCACTCTGTAGACCAGGCTGGCCTTGAACTCACAAAGATCCGCCTGCCTCTGCCTCCATTTTACATTTTTACAGTGGTATATGAAGGTTCCATTTTCTCCAGCCCCTTGCTACCACTCAATATGGAACTTTTGTCTTTTTGAAACAGGGTCTCTCAGTAGCCTCAGTTGACCTGGAACTCACAAAGATCCGCCTGCCTCTGCTTCCCAGGTGCTGGATTAAAGGCGTGTGCCACTATGCCCAGCCTAACTTTTTTACTGTAGTCGCCCAGTGGTGTGAAACAGTGGCTCATTGTTTTTTTCTTCCCTGTTGAATTATCTTAGCATCCCTGTCATGTCAGTTGATCATATGAATTTATTTCTAGATTCCAATGCCATTTGATGGACTACTTTTTATATACATATCTTACTAGAAGCTGCTCTCTCTGACTACTTGCTTTTTGCACAAGGGATTCTCTGAGGTCTCCAGATTTTACGCAAGCTGGAGTCTGAGGCTGAACAGCCTTCTATCATTGCAGTGGTGACGTGATAGATGTGGGCCCGGCCTGGGAGCAGCTCTCCCAGGTGAAGATCTCCTTAGGTTGGCTATGAAGCATGAGATGAAGATGATCAGTTTATTCACCTTTAATGGTGTGTGGAGGCCAATGAATGGTGTGAGTATAGAGGCAGCCAGAGCTGGGACTCTCTTTATCCCAAGTTCAGTATGATATCTTGAAAGAGTTTAAGCCTGCCTTTTAAATGATCACCCTGACTTCTCTGTGGGAGTGATGATGGTGATCGAAATGTGGGTTATTCATCCACCTGCCTTTCTAACAGACTTGCAGATTCTTTGTTGAAAGGTAGGTAGCATTGCGGTGGGCATCTCATGATGGCCCCTGGCAAGGACAGTATAGGATGGCTGTTGCTCCTTCTTTTCCGCTCTGAAGGAAGTGATGCTTCCCAAGGGACTTTCTGGCTCCCTCACACCAGATACTGTGCCTGGATCTGTCATTTATGCCAGGATTAAGAGGTTTCTTGCATTTCACAGAACTTTGGTCTCTATAGGACTTGGGCCACATATCCAGATGAATAGGCTATACTCGTGATCTGGTCATGGATTACGATGGCTGCCTCAGAATCTCCCGGTGCTCAGAGCCTATAGGCACTCAAACTTTTTTTTTTTTTTTTTGGTCTTTTCGAGACAGGGTCTCCCTGCAGCCCCAGCTGTCCTGGAACTCACTCTGTAGACCAGGCTGGCCTTGAACTCACAAAGATCCGCCTGCCTCTGCCTCCCGAGTGCTAGGATTAAAGGCGTGTGCCACCACGCCCGGCTATACCAGCCTAATACTTTTAACTACTGTATAATATTTTAGAAGAGGTTTGGACAAAAGCTCAAGCAGCCTTGTGTAAGAAATACTAAAATAAATGCTGTGGTTAGACACAATGTCATGACGAACTAGTTTTCTCATTCTTTTGATTTTATATTACTCTAAAATATGCATACATACCCTCCACCCATATAACAAAAATTCCAAAGTCTAAAAATAAATTGTCGGTTAATTCTAGAACCTGTTAAGGGATTCACAATATAAGAGCACGGTTGTTTTCAGATCACAAGGACTATAACATTAACATTGCTCAGTTTGCCTTACAAGTAGGTACTTGGTGCTAGCATGCACAGATGAGGGATCACCTCGTCATTTGTTTTTCTGGGACTGTGTTACTTCATTTAACATGGGTTTTTATATGCCCCAGCAGCATCCCAGAGTCCCAGAGTTCCATGCCCGTTCTTGCAAGCGTCGCATATCTCGGGAACACCAGCATTGCAGGAACCTTGCTGTGGCTCGGCTTTGCCATTAGCCCCTCTCTCTAAATAGGCTAGCCTCCATGTTTGTAGTTTGCAGCTTGTCTGGTGATAAATCCATTTCAAAGAAGATATATATATTTATCCCATAACTGGCATCTGTGTTCTCTAGGGCTCTAGGGATGGTTCTAAACTTAACTGTCCTGAGCCCCTCCATACTCTTCCTCCTTGGTGCCACCTACTGGAGGGAAGGCACCTGAAAAGAATTCACAGATTAAACAAAACAAAACAAAACAAAACAAAAACAAAAAAGGAATGGCTCAGCAGTTAAATGCACTAGCTGCTCTTGCAGAGGGCCTGAGTTCAGTTCCCAGAACACACACAGTGCTTAACAACTGTCATTAATTCAAGCCTAGGGGAATCTCATGCCCTCTTCTGGCCTCCATGGGCATTGCATGATATGGGTACACTTCCATGCAGGCAAAACACTCATACACATAAAATATAAATAAGATTTTAAAAAATATAATTTTTTAAAAAAAGAAAAGAAAAAAACATAGTTGGGGGCTGAGGGTAGAGTTTAATGGCCATGTGCTGCCCAGCATCCCAAAGCCCTGGGTTTGATTCTCAGTGCTGAAAAAACCCCATAATTTTCATTTAAAAATGAAAAAAAGCCAGGCATGATGGAGCACACTTTTAATCCCAGCACTCAGGAGGCAGAGGCCTGTCTCAAAAAGACAAAAAAATAAATAAAAATATGGATTTCAGGGTCACAAATAATACAACAGATCTCGTGTTAAAAATCTCTTTTGAGTTGGGCATGGTGGCACACCCCTTTAATCCCAGCACTTGGGAAGCAAATGCAGACAGATCTCCATGAGATCAAGACCAGCCTACTCTACATAGTGAGTTCCTGGCTAGCTGGAACTGAGACCCCATCTCAGAAAACGATCAAAACAACAATAAATAGACAAACAAAGCCCAAACCAACCAAATAAATATCTCTTTTGAGTCGGGTGTGGTGGCACATGCTTTTAATCCTAGCACTAAGGAGTCAGAAGCAGGTGATTCTCTGTGAGTTTGAGGCCAGCCTGGTTTACATAGTGAGATGAGACCTGGTGATTAATCAATTAATTAAAAAATTCAACTTGCCATGTGTCGTGGCACATGCCTTTAATCCCAGCACTTGAAAGGCAGAGGTAGGCAGATCTCTGAGTTCAAGGCCAGCCTTGTCTACATAGTGAACTCCAGGCCAGCTGGGACTAAAGGGAGACCCTGCCTCAAAAAGACCAAAAATAAAATAAAAATAAAATAAAGTAAAGTAAAATAAAATAAAAAATACAAGTTGATCTAATTTGCTTCTCTATTGCTATGATAAAATCTTGGCCAAAAGCAACGTGGGGAGGAAAGGGTTTGTTTCATCTTACAATTGCCAAGTCATGACGCATCACTGAGGGAAGTCAGGGCACAAATCCAAGCAGGAGCTTCGTAGCAGAAGCTGAAGCAGAGCCCATGGAGAGACGCTGCTTGTGGGCTTATATTTGCACTCACATTCCACGACCTTGCTTACACAGCCCAGGCCCACCTGCCTAAGGATGGTGCTGCCCACAGCGGGCTGAGTCTTCCTACACCAATTAGCAATTAGAAAATGCTCCACAAGCCAACTTGATGCCAATAATTCTTTAGTTCCTCAGTTGAGAGTCCTTCTTCCCAGCTACGCCTGGGTTTGTGTCAAGTTGACAAGACTCAGCAGCCCACAGGCAAGAATACAAATCATCAGTCTCTTTCTGCAACAGGAACATGAGTTTGACTCCCAAAGTAGAATCCAGTTGAGCTGATCACCCAGGGTCAGGAGCTACAGCCAAGTCCTTTCTCCTTCCTTCCCTTTCACGCATCCTCTCTCTTGGGGGGGGGGGTGTGTCAATGGCTGCATCTGTGGCAGCCCCTCCTCCAGGTGCACTTGGCACCTACTTGGCTTTTGCACCCAGAAGCTCCCTCTCCACATATCCCTGGGGATCCCAACACCCCAGTGCAGTTCTGTTCATTTTAACATGGGATTACGTCAGGACAAAGGAGGAAATCTTCTCTACAGGTACAGATGGACATCCTGGTAGAGTCATCCCAGGGAGGCCAGAGGAGCCTGCTATGGAGTGGGGATGACAGAGAAATGGACCAAGGAAGAAGACAGGAGAAGGGTGGCTCGGGGGCTTTTCTTAGAGACCAAGGAACCTGTCAGAATGGAGTGAGAGAATGGCAGGGACACATGGACCAGAAACAGAGAGTGCTCCCGGGTGGCGGCTGCCCATGGTGCCATTTATGACAGCGGAATCTATTCATTTTCTTTTGAAGACATTCCAGTTTCAGGTGCTGGGGAGGAAGGAAACCCTACAGTTCTACATGGGAGTTAGGCATGACATGGTAGTTAATCTGTGTATCCCTGCTGGGTTGTGGCTAGTACTTCCACTCTCAAGAAACATCCCTCAAACCTGGAGTGCAGAGCATTAGTTCCCTTCACCAGTAGTGGAGCAGGGGACAGACTGTCATAGGAAGAACCCAAGTTCCATAGCATTAAAGGCAGGCTCATTAACCATTCTGGGCTGACACGTCTGTCTCCTTGGGCCATGTGGAAATGATTCTGCCCTTGACATCTTATTAAAATCCATTAGTTGAGGGACTGGAGAGATTACTCAGCAATTAAGAACATTGACTGCTCTTGCAGAGGACCCAGGTTCAGTTCCCAGCACTCACATCCATAACTCCAGTTCCAGGGAATCCGATACCCTCTTCTGGCCTCCACAGGCATTGCATAACATGAGTGCACTTACATACATGCAGGCAAAACACTCATATACATAAAGTAAAGATAAAAATTTAATCTTCAGAAAGTCATTAGTTCAAATATGAACTTCTGGCTCTACCATCTCCAGTTACTTTCTGACTTGAAGCAGCAGCATTGGATAACAGCCTTTATTGAATCATTTCAAAAAGTGGATGCCCAATCCTGGTACTTTCTTTAATTGTCCCTGTCAATGACAGGCCTCATCTTTCCTGGTACTGCTGCTGCTGCTGGAGACGGGGATGTTCTCCTCATCCCCTCCACCCTCCAAGCTGATGAAGAAGCTCTTCCAGTACATTGATCTCCACCAGGATGAGTTTGTGCGGGTAAGAGAAGCCCCCTGTGATGCTCCAGCTGCTCCCTCTAGAGTCTAATGACATCAGTTTGATGGGAGATATGGATTTTCATTCCTGACAATTTGATTTTCCTTAAAATGACCGTGACTTCTCACTGCAGTAAAATAATCACCACTCTGTGGCAGAGATCCCTTAGATACTGCTTCTAAAAAGACACTACTGGTTCCTGGTGTGTCTGATCTAGTGCCATCTGGTGTTCACAGTATCTCTCTTGAGCCCACATTTATTCTGGTCGGCCATGATGCCCCCTGGTTACCAGAGAGATGTAGATGGAACTGGAAGCTGGAGAGCCTTGTAGAGTTCAATGCCAACATTTATGACCCTCTGCTTCCTTCCTCACCCTGCCTGGCTGCCAGCACATGGTGCCAACACATGGAGGAAAGAGGAGGTGGGAGAGAGTGCTGGGAAGAGAAAGGAAAAGGCCCTTCTGTCTCACTGCTTCATTACTCTACTTCCCACTCCCTGTCCACTGGCCCTATTGTGCCCTCTGTGGACACCTGGGCACATGACCACAGCCTTCCCCACACAGATGGGTTTTCTGTTTTGTTTTTGAGACTAGGACTTTTATGTAGCCCAGGCTGGCCTTGAACTCATACAAAGTGGAGGATAATCTTGAACTCTTGCCTCTACCTCCCAGGTGCTAGAATTGCAGGGGTGTACCACCAAGCTCAACTAGGGCCTGTTTTGGGTCTTGCTGGGCTTTGTACTCCACACCCTTAACAGCATGTGTGGTATATGGTTGGGTCAATCAGCCAATGTTAGGAATATTGTCTTGCAAACAGAGATGAAGCCTTTATGTTTCATGCTGAAAGTGCAAATCTGACTCTCCAGTTCTTAAATGTGAACTTTATGTGATCCTTTCTCCTGATGCATGTTAACCTAACATAAAGCCCTCTTGGATTTCTAGAAGCCAAGTGGTATTTCCAGGTTAGATGAGATATGGTATCTCACAGATGTTGAGGACTGACTGGAACTTTTAGCCAAAGGATCCCTTCATCCCCATCTCCTCAAACTTAGTGTAAGGGGGGCTTAGCAACACCTGCTCTACAAACTCCAGGTGAAAAATGGAAAACCCAATATTCCTTAAATCAATTCCTTATAACAAAAATGCTGTCACCAAAAGAGAAAAATCAAACCAAAATAAGAGGTGGAGTCAAGATCAGCCACCTGGAACTGGAGAGATGGCTCAGTGGTTAAGAGCACTGACTGCTCTTGCAAAGGACTGGTGTTTGATCCTCAGCACCCACATGGTGGCTATCAACTGTCTGTAACTCCAGTTCTAGGGGATCCGATAACTTCTTCTGACCTCCACAGGCATCGCATGACAGGTTGCAGTAACACATGCAGACAATACACTTATACACACACACACACAGACACACACACACATGACAGGGTGCAGTAACACATGCAGACAATACACTTATACACACACACACAAACACACACACACACACACACACACACACACACGAAGATCAGCCACCCAAAATATATGTTTTTTTTTTCATTAAACACAATGATGTGCTGGGTATCATGGCACACACCTTTAGTCCCAGCACTCAGGAGGCAGAGGCAGGTGGATCTCTGAGTTCAATCGTGAGTTCCAGGCCAGCTGGGGCTACAGGGAGACCTTGTCTCAAAAAGACCTATAATAATAATAATAATAATAATAATAATAAACAATGATGCTCTTCAAACATAGTGGTACACACCTATAATCCCTGCACTTGGGAGGTAGAGTTAGAAGGATTCCCACAGCTTCTAGGTCAGTTAGGTTTACATAGTTCAAGGTTCCAGTACAAGACATTTAGGTTCCAACACTGCACCAGGAGTGATGATTATGAATCAATCCACAATGGCATGTTCTCAGTGGTCACTACGTGAGTCCTCTAACATAGTGGCCATGTCTACTCTCCCCCTGGAATTAGGAAATACTTCTTTACAGCCAGAAACATGAGGCCACAAGAAGTTAAGGAGTGTCCTCAAAGACACAGAAGGAATCAGGTTCGGTAACTAAGGCTGCTGACCATACACTGATGAGTTCAAGTCTTAGCCTTTTACCAACTGGATTTCAAGGTGCAGGGACGGGGCTGAATGCGTTCTTCCAACCTGCTCCGCCTCATCTTTGATATTTGATACCTCTAATCTGGAGGTTTTTAATTAACCCACAGTCTCAGTCTCGGTCTGTCTTTGTCTCTTTCTCTGTCTCTCTGTAGATACACATGTGTATATTCTATTCTTGTGTGTATAGATGCATGCAGGGTGTTGGTGCTGTCCTTGGATATCGTTCTTCAGGTGCTGACCACCTGGTTTTCCCTTTGGCCTGGGGTTCTTCAAGTAGGCTAGGCTAGGTGGCCACTAAGCCCAGGAATCCACCTGTCTCCACTTCACTTGTTCTAAGATTACATGCATGCATGTAAACTCTGAGGGATGGAGCTCAGGTCATCATGCTTGCAAAGTGAGCTTTACCAATGAAACTATCACCACACTCCTGTCAGTTACTTTTGAGTGTCACTGTATTATTAAAATAGTCTGCACTATTCTACCAACTAAACAGCATTTGGGGACATGTGTCCTATCACCCCCCCACACAAGTGAATGGGTTCCCCTGCATTAACCCCCATTGTCTTTATTTGTAGACGCTGACGGAGTGGGTGGCCATTGAGAGTGATTCCGTGCAACCCATGCCTCATCTCAGACAGAAACTCTCCCAGATGATGGTCTTGGCTGCAGATAAGCTCCGGCACCTAGGAGCTAGTGTGGATTTCGTGGACTTGGGTTTTCAACAGGTGCTGGCAGGTGTCCCTCCAGCTCAGGAGTCTCCACTTCTGGGGCCCTTAGACATGCCTTCCTTCAGTGGTAACAAGAGAAGGACTTAACTCTAATCCTCACCCTAAGCCCCAGAGAATCCATATTTCCCACAAGAACAAAGCACCCCCCCCCAGTCCCAAAGGAGACCGTGTTATTATCTGGTCACAGCAGGACTCAGGGTAGGCTAAGAAGCAAATGGAGGTCATGGGTGAGGGCCACTTTAGAGAAGACCTGTCCCTCTAGATCTGTTCATCTCCTGCAGTCACGCTTTCTCCAACTGCCTCTCCTTATGCACACAGCCATCTTTCTCAAAAGACCCATATGGAGAGCTCAGTCTCTCAGAACCACTGCTTAGAACTGCCACTCTGTCATGAATGGCAGATCTACATCAAAGTCCCCAATGTCTCCTGCTTTTGCACTTAGAATCTCAGAGTCATCCAAGCTTTCCAGTATTTGGCCCAGCTAATGTTAAGTCAGTTGAGATCTGAGTTCTTTCTTGAAATATGTCCAATGAACTAAACCATCTGGCAATATGTATCTAATAAGCACTGTTAAGCAGAATTTTAATTATCCTTCATGTATTATTAAAAGCATATTAAGGTATGCTTTATTTATTTATTTATTTATTTATTTATTTATTTATTTTTGGCTTTTTGAGACAAGGTCTCCCTGGAGCCTCAGCTATCCTGGAACTCACTCTGTAGACCAGGCTGGCCTTGAACTCACAAAGATCTGCCTGCCTCTACCTCCCTGAGTGCTAGGATTAAAGGTGTGCGCCACCACGCCTGGCTAAGGTATGCATTTTAAAGATAAAGTAATACTCAGAGAAATGCTGTAGGTGTTACAGAGACCTAAGGATAGAGTATACAGGACTGTTGTTCTGATGTTCTAGAAGAATGGCAGAGTCGTTGCTGATTTTACATAATATGATTCACTGTTCTACAGATGCCTGATGGTCAGAGTCTTCCCCTACCTCCCATCATATTGGCCGAGCTAGGGGATGATCCTAAGAAGCCCACCGTGTGTTTCTACGGGCACCTCGATGTGCAGCCAGCTCAGAAGGATGATGGGTGGTTCACGGACCCCTATACACTGACAGAGGTGGATGGTCAGTGACTCCAGATTCCTTGGCATGGGTCTTGTCTGCAGTTGAGGCTTGCATACAGAATTGAACACTGCCCACAGGTCTTTAGCTATCATTAAGAATATATGAATAGAGCTAGGCCTGGTGGCACAGGCCTGTAATCCCAGCTACACAGGAGGCTCTGGAGAAGGATCACAAGTTCAAGCCCAGCCTGGGCCACGAAGTGTGTTTGAGGCCAGCCTGGGCACCTGAGGGAAACCCTATCTCAAGAAAAAATGTGGAAAAAGAGGGCTAGGATACATACACTAGTAGTAAAATGCTGGCCTAACATGCACTAGGCCCTGGATTTACACACACACACACACACACACACACACACACACACAACCTGCACGGTGGGGGAGATGGATAGAAATGTTGTTTTCATGTCGATAAGATCAATGAGATTGATTTTCTTCCAACTGTGGAAGAAACTATGAACCCTGTAACTTTGTGACTCTAGGTGGGAGTTCCTGGTTGAAGAAAAGGATACTTATCTAGATGACACATTGCCTTTTAAGAAACATATAATTTGTATTTCATAAAGAAAGAAGAAAGTAGCTGGGTGTGGTGGTGCATGCCTTTAATCCTAGCACTTGGGAGTCAGATCTTTGTGAGTTCAAGGCCAGCCTGGTCTACACAGCAAGTTCCAGGACAGCCGGAGCTACAGGGAGAACCTGTTTCAAAAAGAACAAAAAGGGCTGGAGAGATGGCCTAGCAGTTAAGAGTGCCGACTGCTCTTGCAGAGGACCCGGGTTCGATCCCCAGAACCCACATGGCGTCTGAGAACCGTCTTTGACTCCAGTTCCAGGGGAATCCAACACCCTCTTCTGACCTCTGCGGCATTGCATGACACAGGTGCACAAACCTACATGCAGACAGTACATTCATACACATACAAGAATAAATTTTAAAAAAGACCAAAAAAAAAAGAAAGAAAGAAAGAAAAAAGAAAGTTTAATAGAGATTTAATTCTTCCAGTTGAAAAAACAAAAATCTCAAGGTGAGAAACTATGCTATGTGAGAGTAACAAACTCTCAGGTGCTGTCAGTGAATTTGGATAAAACAACTAAGTTCCACAAAGACCAGTGGGAGCTTATTTTATTTTATTTTATTTTTTTAAAGGAGCTTATTTTATATGACTAGATGTTGAACATTCATTTGTACATAAGAAGTTATCCCTTGCATTTCCTTTTGTTTTGTTTTGCTTTGGGGAGACAGGGTCTCATGTGGTTTAGCCTGGCCTTGAACTTGCTATATAGCAAGGTTGGCCTTGGCTTCATCCTCTTGCCTTTAATTGCTAGGATTGTAAGAATGTACCATTATGCCCAGTGCATTTTTCAATTTAAGAGTTGGATTTGCGCCTGGAATATTAGAAATTATTGTTAAAAGTGTAACTTATAAAACAACACTGTTTTAAGTTGACGACACAAAACACAGCTTTATCTTAAAAAATAAAAAGAGGCAGGGCATGGTGGTGTATGCCTTTAACCCTAGCACTTGGGAGGCAGAGGCAGGTGGCTCTTTTTGAGTTCAAGGCCAGCCTGGTCTACAGAGCAAATTCCAGGATAGCTGGAGCTACAGGGAGACCCTGTCTCAAAGAGAGGAGAGAGAGAGAGAGAGAGAGAGAGAGAGAGAGAGAGAGAGAGAGAGTTTATTCTGGAGCCAAATAATAAGTAACTCTGGCCCAGAAACACACATTCAAGTTACCCCAAATACCATGTTCCATTCTGGAAGTGGTTACCTGGGATTGTTATTAGGTAAAGAGCAAAGGAAGTTGTATTTACTAAATACATTGATGGAGACCACAGGTAGGTGAGCAAAATGAAGAACTCTGCTGTAGGTGCCAGATGCTATCTGAAGACATTCTTAGCTTTTCTATTTGTGGAAGCTAGGGGTCTCTTCAGAATACAGTGTGAGGTTTGGATAGGAAGATGTTAGGTCAGACACAGAGTTGGGCAATGAAAGGACTCCAAAGGGGAAAATGCCCCACAATCATTTGGCTTTGGTGTGCAATATTTTAACTCATAATCACACAGTTCAGTCCTTTGAACTTGGAGAAATCTCTAACAGAGGTATGACTTTTCTTTTATCTGGGAACTTGAGTTCATGTAATTAACTCAGCTTGGCAGATGTGGCTGTACAATTCTGAAAATTCTTCTCTCATTTTTAAAGGAAAACTGTATGGACGTGGAGCAACAGACAACAAAGGCCCTGTCTTGGCTTGGATTAATGCCGTGAGCACCTTCAGAGCTCTGAAGCGGGTAGGTGGCCAGCTGTGCTGGGGAGACAGGGTGATCCCCATGAGGTCGACACAGTAAAAACATGCTTTGAGTGCTTACCCTGTCCTCAGCACACAGCACCGAAGTATGCACTTTCCCCAATAATCTTGGGGGGGGGCAGTGTATATTTTGGTCACGGTTATTTAGTGGCACAGTCAGGGAACTCAGAGCAGCCCAGCTAAAGAACGAGCATAGATAGATTCCAGCCTAAGTGTCAGCCACAGCTAAAACAGAACACAGGGCTAACAGGATGGCTCACAGGTAACTTACTGCCACGTCAGATGACCTGGAGAAGATTCATTCCTTTAAGATGTCCTTTGTTCTCTATGTGTGCACCATGGCATGTGCACACCCACAAACCTACCACCCCACCCCACCCCTAAATCATTAAATCACTAAATAAATGTTAAAATCATCAAAACAAACAGAATAACGGAAAGAACACTGTGCTAAAGAGATAGCTCAGTGGGAAAGTGCTTGCCATGCAGACATGAATATCTGAGCTTGGATCCCAGCACCCACATAAAAGCTGGGTGAGGTGGCACATGCCTGTAACTCCAGTGCTGGGAGAACAGTGCAGACAGGTAGACCCTAGGAGCTTTCTGGCCAGCCAGACATGGTAAAACAGCCAGTTTCAAAGAGAGGCCCTGTTTTCAAAACATAAAATGGAGAGTGATAGAGGAACAGATCTGATGGTGACCTCTGGCCTCCTCAGGAGCAGGGACAGTTGAGTGAGCCTCCCCCAACATGTACACATACAACATATGAACACAACACACACACACACACATACACACACACATACACTTGAAAACATAGTAGCTACTTTGCAAATGATCTAGGTAGAAATCTCTGCCTGCTACCCGAGCCTCTCCTGAGCACAGTGGGCTCTTTCCCTGATAAGATCACAGAAGTGAAGTTGGAGAGGTAGCTCACTCTTTCCTGCCACCGGAGGTTATTATAGCTGGGTCCAGATGCATCTTTGTCTTATACTTTGTTCTGACAAGGATGGTTGATCTCCAGTCAGTCCTCTTCTGATGCTCAGACTCCCAAGGAGGGCTGAATCTGGTGTGTGGCTTTGGGCAAATGTCTTAGTCTGTCTAAACCTCTGATTCTGTGCCATACAAATGGACATATTGATTTGGGAACTCAGATTTAGGTACTATGTGTTTTGCAACCTACTTACATGTTGCTCAGAAATGGCCTGTCTAGTTCTTATGTGAACCTGAGGTGTGAAACCTGGTACTCCACTCCACTCGGTACTCCACTCCACTTGGTACTCCACTCCACTCTCTGCTGCTCAGCGCTAGCATCTGCTGCTGAGAAGCTGTCTGCTTCTGGTGGGTCAGCTTGCTGTTCAGGGAAAGCTGTGATGGGAGGAAGTGTTATCTGGCACTGGGATGGTGTGGGGAAAAGAAGGGCATTCTAGTTTGCTTTGTTGCTGTTGCTGCTGCTGCTCAACCTGGGGAGGAAAGAGTTCCACATCACAGTGTATCTTCAAAGGGAGGAGCTCAAGGCAGGACAAGGCAGGAACCTGGAGGCAGGAGTTGAAGCAGAGGCTGGGAAGGAATGCTGCTTACTGGCTTGCCCTCCTCCTTCCTCAGCTCTCTCTCTCTCTCTCTCCCTCCCTCCCTCCCTCCCTCCCCTTCCTTCCTTCCTTCCTTCCTTCCTTCCTTCCTTCCTTCCTTCCTTCCTTCCTTCCTTCCTTCCTTCCTTCCTATTTCATTTCATTTCATTATTCTGTCCGGGTTTTTTGGTCTTTTCGAGACTGAGTCTTGCTTTATAAACTAGTAGACTAGACTGGCCTCAAACTCATAGAGATCCACCTGCCTCTGCCTCCCAAGTGCTGGGATTAAAGGTGTGTACCACCACACCCATCAATTCTCTCTCTCTCTCTCTCTCTCTCTCTCTCTCTCTCTCTCTCTCTCTCTCTCTCTCTCTCCTCCCTTCCTATAGTGTGGAGATCCCTATATTAAGGTCACAATATGCTTTGCTTTTTAAGTTTAGCTCTGAAAGTTATATAATAAAAAAAAAAAGAAATAATTAGTGCCCTTGGATATTTGGTCTCCCTGCAGCTCCAGTGGTCCTGGAACTCACTATGTAGACCAGGCCTTGAACTCACAGACATCCGCCTGCCTCTGCCTTCTGAGTGCTGGGATTAAAGGCGTGCACCACCACACCCGGCAAGACACAACCTTTAATCTCCCTGAACCTCATTTTCCTCACCTCTGAAGTACAAATGAGAATTTCTACCTCTCAGGCTTATGGGGAAGATTAAATGAAGAAAGGTTTGTGAGCCAGGCTTGAGGATTCCCATCTGGGATCTGAGTCCTTGGGAGGGTGAAGCAGGCAGGGGCTTGTGAGTTCCAGGCCAGCCCAGACCATATGAGATGCTGTCTTAAAAAAAATACAAAACATGGGGCTGGAGAGATGGCTTAGAGGTTAAGAGCACCGACTGCTCTTGCAGAGGACCCGGGTTCGATCCCCAGCACCCACATGGCAGCTGAGAACTGTCTGTAACTCCACTTCCAGGGGAATCCGACACCCTCTTCTGACCTCCGCCGCATTGCACGACATGGGTGTACAAGCCTGCATGCAGACAATACATTCATACACATAGGAAAAAAAAATAAAAAAAATAAATAAAAAACACTCACAAAGGTGTTGTAGTTACTACCCCAGCCCACCATGAGTTTTCATTTCTTCTTCCTTCTTTCCTCTCATCCTTTTTGCTTACAAAACTTGAACATGGTCACCTCACTAGGTTATATCACTAACGAGCAGAGCATCCATTAATGCTCTGCTTCTTAGTGATATAAGTGTTTCATCTCAGAGAAATGAAGCACTTAGAGGTGAAACAGCTTATCCCAGTTTATCCCAGGTCCCCTGAGAAGAAACCAAATACAGACATGGTCGCTGGTCCAGCTACCCTCCAACACTTAGCAGCTATTGGTTTGGTTTACATCCTATTAAATGTGATTTGCTAGAAAATTCTTTAGTTTTCCAGCTGTATCTCAGAGATTGTGTGTTCATCAAATGCTGATGAAGAACTTGTGAATATTACAATTCAGAACTTCAGCTCTACTTCCTAGGATACACGGAGATGCCATTGCTATCTTACAGTATATCTTTACTTCTAAATGCCCTTATCCATATGGATGGCTGAAGGTCACTTACTTTCCAAGGCACAACCCTCTTTTTATTCTGCATTTCCATCCACTCTGCTCAGTGGTAATGCAGTCCCACTCCCTAGGTGGGAGTACCACAGCCGTGCTGCCTCCTTTATCAGCATGTAATTGCTGTTAGTGTTCTCAGAAGCCTTCTCTGTGCTCTAGGAGAAAAATCCTGATCTTTTACTGTGGCTCTCAAAGCTAGGAGGTTACAAATTATACAACCCAAAAGGATAAAAACAGAATGGGAAAAGAGCTACATTATAAAAATGTTAAAGGTGGTGTCACAAGCCCAGCATTACATAGAGAAAGCTGCAAGTTCCATTTTGCTTTGAGTAACTCAAGAAGATTGAAATCACAGTTAGAAAGAAAGAAAAAAAGGGAAGAGATTCTTGAAAGAAAAATTATCCTGAGGCTTAGCAATCTTTCAAAGGAAAAAGTGCTCAGTAATCACAGTTAGAATTATGGGAACAGAAGAGCAATTTGTAATTGAGGAACCTTTCTTCAAAAATTCTTTTTAGACAGGCTATGGAAATGGTTCCTTTGGTAAAGTGCTTGACATGTAAGTATAAGGACCCAAGTTCAGATCCCCAGCACCCTTAAGAAAAGTGAGGCATGCACACATGTAACCCTGGAACTGGAAGAACATAGACAGGAAGATTCCTGGAACTCCCTGGCCAGGCAGCCCAGCCAAAATGGTGAGCTCTGATTTCAAGGAGAGACTCTGTCTTAAAAGATAAGGTGAAGCAAGACTGAGGAAGACCTGGATGGACTTCTGGCTTCCAAATACACGTACACACACACACATGGATCCATACACACCCACACACACACACAATTCCTTTCAGGGAGAAGGATACATTTGTCCTGTCTTATCCCATCACTGCCCCCCAGCACAGTCAAGCTTTCTGGTCTGGATTCTGCTGAGTCTATAGGAGTTCGGTCCCAAATTCTGTCCTAGCATTAAACTGAAGGACCACATGGATTCTAACTGCTAGGTTTTACCTTGACTTCTCCTCTACTGCTATAAACAAAGCCACTGGGAATGTAAGCAATCCACACATTGTATGAAGACAATCATTTGATATAGCTATATTAAATACAACTTTATAAACAAAACTTTGCTTGAGCATGTAGGATAATCTCTTTGTTCTGTTGTTAATTCAGGATCTTCCTGTGAACATCAAGTTCATACTGGAAGGGATGGAAGAGGCCGGTTCTGTTGCTCTAGAGGAACTCATCAAAAGAGAAAAGGACCGCTTCTTCTCCAGTGTGGACTACATTGTGATTTCAGATAATCTATGGATCAGCAAGAGGAAGCCCGCCCTCACCTATGGAACACGAGGGAACAGCTACTTCCTGGTGGAGGTTCTGTATATGTCATAGAGACTATCTCAATCAGTCTCAATTGTCTTTATACCCCCTTCTCCATTGACACCTTTCACAGCCTCCCGCAACTGGAACTCATACATTCTGTCATTTGTGTTAAGGACTATTGTGCCAAATTAGTCTCCCCAGCCATGCCTCCCAAAGTGCAAGTTCACCCATTGAGCTCTAGTCAGCTTATCCAGAGATCCTCGCTTTAAGAAGACCAGTTCTTCCTCACCCAACAATAATCAGCTGCCAATATTTCTTCAGCTAAGATTCTGTTCTGCTGCCCATTTATCCCAGTTCAATGCTGAGCTTTTGTCTGGTTGAGCTTGCATGGAGGGAGTTTGAAGCTGTGAACAGGAAGGACAAAGGAAATATTGGGAGCCTTCAAGAGGAATTCAGGAAGCTCCCACCTGAGACACAGCCTGGGTGGCCACAGAGGCCTTGGGTCCTGTGGGTGTGGTTCACAAACTCCTGAAATATTAGCATGGATTTTTTTTTTTGTCTTTTTGAGACAGCGTCTCCCTTTAGTCCCAGCTGGCCTGGAGTTAGCTATGTAGACCAGGCTGGCCTTGAACTCCCCGAGATCCACCTGCCTCTGCCTCCCAAGTCCTGGGATTAAAGACATGCACCACCATGCCTGGCCACATGGATATTCTTGTATTTTTTTCTAGAGAGAGAAGATTCCTAGAAGTTCGTTTCAGAACTATAGGTTTGGAGGCAAGAATAATAGCACATCAACATGGCTACTGGATCAGATGCTAGCATGCTGTAACATTACCTTGCTTGTGCCTGCAGGCCTCAGTGGTAGGGGACCCTAGTGCTATGGTCAAGAGGCTGATGGCCTCAGAGGATTCTGTGACACTCAGCCTTGTGCAGACGTCTTAACCTCTGAGCTTTGGCCTCCCACCTCAAAATGTAGTGGAACCCACAGGACTATTCCTCCTTTTAACTTCTTTTCAGTAATATAGGCAACCTGTGATAACATATACAATTTAGAACCAAAAAGTTCCACCTGGGTCACTAATTAGTTGACTCCTTAGTTTTCTCACATAACAAGGTTTATATTTACTAGTTGTGTGATGGACATGTCCAAACCCACACACTTAACAAGAGTCAAATATTAAGAATGAGATAGAAACATCAGGCATTTTGGGGGGATATAGCTTAGAGAAAGAGCGCTTGGTTGGCTAGGAGGCCTGAGGGCCCAGCTTCCGTCCCACCGCTGCAGGGAAGAAAGAGGTGGGGGTGAGGAGGAAAGAGAGGAAAAGAAAACCAATGTATTCTCTTTGTTAGATGCACTGATGCCAATCCCTGAACTATAGGACTGCAAACAACAGCCTCTGCTTGCAGGGAGTTTATGCAGTGAGACACAGATGCTTAAAGAGATGATGTGGAAATTAAGGGAAATTAGGGAAGCTGGAATGTCTGGTAAAAATCTCTGTTAAGGAGCTTGGCTGTGAGAAGAGGAGATGGGGTCATGGCTGGAGGGAGCACAGAATCTCAGACAGCCTTCCGGAGGCAGTGGAAAGGGAAGAGCAGTTGATCTGACGGACCAGTTATTTATAAGAACAAAGGCATGGAGGAGGAGGGCACAGATGAGAGACTCCATCTCAAGGGAACAAGGTGGAGTGCAGAGAAGAAACGCCGTTCTTTGGCTACTTTATGTGTGTGAAAGGTACACACACACACACACACACACACACACATACACACTGGTGCATACACACCCATACACCATCCATACATAATACACATGCACAAACACTCACACAGAGAGAGAGAGAGGAAGAGAGAGAGAGAAAGAATTAGAGAAGCCATGAAAAGAATTGTCCTGTAACTGCAAAGAGAAGGAGGTTTCCCAGAATGAAGGGAGAATTTCTCAAGAAAGGTGATCTGTAGCACCGGTGAAGCCAAGAGGAAACCAGCTGTAGGAACACCAACAGTTTGGCAAGGAGGGCCTGGTCATCTTAGATAGTGTCATATTAGTGGAACAGTTGGTGGACCAAGTCAGTTCAGGGGATTCGTGAACAGTGGGGAATGAATACATGGAAGCGTGGAGTCTCCAGGCCACGTGACTGAGAAACATGAGGTCAGGCTGGAGGTCACTCAGGTGAGTCCTGAGGGTCACCACCTGGCATCCAGGTGAAAAGCTGCTGCTGAAGGAACCTCGGCAGCAGGTAAATCTCTCCTCTTTATCTACTTCGCAGGTGAAATGCAGAGACCAAGATTTCCACTCAGGGACTTTTGGTGGCATCCTCAACGAACCAATGGCTGATCTGGTGGCTCTTCTTGGTAATCTTAGTCCACTTCCCTTTGTGAGCACCAGTTCTTTGTCTCTGTGGCCTCTCTTCTGGTTCTGAATCAGCTCTGAAAATGGCTGTAGTATAAGAAAAGATATATTCTTAGTCTTGTCTCCTCTTGCTTGAATGTTCTGTAGGCTTATACTTAATCCTACGTTATTACTTTTCATGGACTGTAACTTTTCTTTATTTTAGGTTATATTTATTTTTAAATTTTATTTTGTGGATGTGCATATGTATGTGTTCAGATGTACATGTGTGTGTACATGTGTGTACATGTGTGTGTTGATGTAGGTGCACATTTATGCAGGTATATGTGCATGTGCATGCATGCCTGTGTAAGCCAGACATTGACCTGGGATGTCATTTCTCAGCTGTTCACATTTTTCTTTTAATTTTATTTCTTATTAATTTATTTTATCTCACAGATGTTTTAATTGAATTTTTGTGTATTTCATACAGAATATCTCTATCAGTCTTTTGTTTTTGCATTTTTTGAGACAGGGTCTCCCTTTTAGTCCCAGCTGGACTGGAGCTTGTTCTGTAGACCAGGCTGGCCTTGAACTCAGAGATCCACCTGTGTCTGTCTCCAGAGTGCTGGGATTAAAGGTGTGCGCCACCATGCCTGGTTCTATCAGTCTTAATCACCTTTATACTCACTTCTCCATTGACACCTTCCACAGCCAGGCCCCCCACTGGAATTCATTCATTCTGTCATTTGTGTTAAGGCGTATTGTGACAAATTAGTCTCCCAGCCATGCCTCAGTACAAGTTCTAGTCAGCCTATCCAGAGTTCCTCATTCAACACTAATCAGCTGCCAATATTTCTTCAGCTAAGATTCAATTCTGCTGCCCATTTTCCCAATTCCATGCTGAGTTTTTGTCTGGTTGAGCTTGCATGGGTCTTGTGCATGCTGACACCATTGCTGTAGGTGCATAGGAGCAGGGTCCCAGTTTCCATATGGCCATGTATCACTTCCCTGGCTCTTACAATCTTTCCGCCTCCTCTTCCACAATGTTCCCTGAGCCCTGGGTGAGTGAAGCTGAATGTAGGAGACCTGTCCATGAACCCACACTCTGCAGACTCCTAATCTCTACAGTTTGGCCATTTATGATCCTTTAAGTTTCTGGCCCCCTGTTGCATGAGGGAGCTTCCTTAATGAGAGTTTGGAGGTTCATTAGTGTCCTCTTGGCCCCTTGTTCTATGTTGCCTGAGCCTTAGGTGTAGAGGTTGCATTGTAGATGTACTGCTTAAGTTTTGGCAATTCACAATGTCTGTGTGTGACCAGTTGTAGTACTCTGTAATAGTCTTTATCTGATGCAAAAGAAGCTTCTTGCCAGGCGTGGTGGCGCACGCCTTTAATCCTAGCACTTGGGAGGCAGAGGCAGGCGGATCTTTGTGAGTTCAAGGCCAGCCTGGTCTACAGAGTGAGTTCCAGGACAGCTGGGGCTACAGGGAGACCCTGTCTCGAAAAGACCAAAAAAAAAAAAAAAATATTGAGCGGTGTCTGGGATATATGACTGTAAATAAAAGGATGCTTATTTTGTACTTAGTAAGAAATTATCATAGCCTAAGGATGTGACGGCTACAGGAATTTCTCTAAGATCTATGACCTCTCCAGTTGTGTGTATCTGGCTGTGTTTACAGTATCACACATGAGTTTCCTCCCACTGAGAGAGCTTTAAGTCCAATTAGTCAGCCACTGATTGTCCCCTAGATAAAAGGACCACTACTGCACCAGTGTTGTGTGCTGTGCCAGACATTGATGTGGATATTTGGTCTTAAAGCGCTGGTGGACCATCGACTGATGTTCTCCCATAACAGCTTGCGTAGTGCTCTCCAAAGCTATGAGAGCTGGCGTACATGGGAGGTGGCTTCCAGGTCAGATCCAACTCCACTGCTCCAAATCCAGTCTCCAAAATATGTCCTGTCTTCAGCAATAGGGTCTTCCCTTCAGGTTCTGGGAGGCAATCAAGGGCTGTGGAGATACCCTGTGTAATTTGGGGAGTCTCTTGGACTACACTGGCCAAGAGACATTCAAGGGGAGGTTTCTTCTCTCTGGCACTGTTTCTTGTATGTAGCTATGCACATGGACACATGTTGAGATATTGTGTGTGTGATTTGTCATTAGATTGTTTGACTAATATGATTCCCTAAGGATTTTTACACTAGTTAGGCATGATTTATCGCTCCTCTCTCTCCTCTCTCTTGGCCCTCCCTTCATGTCTTCTCCATCTAAAGTTTCCCCATTTCTCCCCTAATAATGCCCGCTCGCTATGGTCCCACCTCTCTGGAGCTCCTTCTTTCCCTTTGTCCCCAAATTTCTCTTTATGCTCCTCCCCCCCTTAAATACCCTTGTTTCCTCTATTTGCCCCTTGGCCCCCACTAGTCTTCTCTCTCAGGTTCCCTCTTTCCCTTGACCTTCCTGATTCTGATTTGTTTCCATTTTCTTGGTTCCCATAGTTACATCAGGATATAGACTCACATATAAGGATTTGGTGCTAGGATCCACAAATGAGGGAGAACATACGTCATTTGTTTTCTGTTTTCTGTTTTTTGTTTTTTTTTTTAATTTTTTCAAAGCCAATTTTTATTGAAACTTTGTGCATTTCATTTAAAACTTCCAATCAAATGTAGACCAGTGCCCCCTTCCTTATCCCCCCCACCCCACCAGAGCTCATGCATTCTGCCAAACATGTTTTTCATCTTTTTCTCAGACTCTTCTAAAATTTTCAAAGCAGAAGTTTACTGTTTCAAGCAGAAGTTCACCATTTCAGTCAGTTGTTTGACCCAGTCTTGTTGTTATAGTTGCTGTTATTATTCCTTCCAATTTGCATCACTCCAAATGTGGATATATGCATGCCACATATATCTTTTAGCATCTTAGCTTATGATTTTTTTTTTCATCATTAGGCTGAAAGATGCCATGTTTGAAGGCTCCTCCTTGGCAAGCCCAAACCACTACCAGTTCTGCCCTTGTGCTCCGCACTCGGGTTTTCCCTTCCCGTGGTCACCAAATAAGGTCCAGTAAGAACCATGTCCTGTCTTGATCTTCCTGTACTGGTCTCCGTGATACAGCCTGGGTAGTCCAACAATGGCAGTCTCTACTCTGAAGAGGCTGAAACCCCAGTAGTAGCTCAGTCCACAAGCTGGATGTCTCAGCAATCCCCATCTGGCACTGAAGGTTTGGAGGATTCTTGGAGAGACTTCAGTCCATATTGGAAGGTTGAAAAGCTTTGTCTCATGTCTTTGAAGGAAGGCAAAAGCAGTGGCAGCCACAGAGTAGCCGCTCTTGCCAGTAAGAATTGAAGACAGGCAAAACAACTGTACTCGTTTTTTTTTTTTTTTTTTTTTGCTTTTTGTCTTTTTACTAAGATCTCAAGTTTTATACGTGAAGTACAATTTCTAAGGCCTTACTATTTATTTATTTCTGATTATACTTTCCTTTTGGATGTTTAAGGCCACACAGCCCAAATTAACCAAGGTTTTTGTTTTCTCAAGGTCAGTTGAGGATCTGGTAGTCATTTTTTTTTTTCTGAGACTATGTTACTTCACTTAGTATAACAGCTTCTAATTCCATTAATTTGCCCTCAAATTTCATGATGTCTTATATATTTTTTTTAACAACTGAATAGTCTTTTCTCATTTTTTGAGACGATGTCTCTGAATGGAACCTGGAGCTTGCTGAGTAGACTAGGTTGACCAATGAGCAAGCCTCTCGGATTCTCTTGTCTCTGCATCCCTGGTGATGTGATTATAAGTACATGCCACTCTGCCCAGATTTTTTACATGGGTTCTGTGGATCAAACTCAGGTGCTCATGCTTGCATGGCAAACACTTCACTAAGTCCTCTCTCTAGCCCCTAAAACTTCTTTTTCTGTTAGCTATTGATAGGCACCTGGCCATGTAGAAGGATAAGAGTGTAGAGACCCATCCTTGATTCTGTCTCCAAGGCTTAACCATGGGGTGGGAGGGATAACTTCCAAGCCAGCTGAACCACAGGTTCCACTTTAGTAGACCTGGGAGGATTTTTTGACTCCAGATAAGTCAATAAAGTGACAACAAAAACCAGAAAGGAGCTAAGTGATGTCATGGGTGAGGCCCTGCCCTCTCCTAGCAGGTTCTTGTGCTACTCCAAACATAGAGCCCTATGGCAGCCAAGCCCTTGGCACACAGGGACCATGCATCACAGCTGGTGGGAGCCAACAGCTGCACTTCTGCTCCACCACAGGCCACCTGATAACACTGGGCAGGTTACATAAAGTGTCTAGATTTTGGTTTTCTCAATTGCAAGTTGACATTATAACATGTTTGCCTAGTAAGTGTTATTTTGAGGGTTTTGTAAGATGTACATGTGGAATATTTACCAGAGGGGGTAGAACATGGAATGCCTAGAGATGACCAATGGTCTTCCCCAGCCAGAGAGAGTAGCTCTTATCTTTTTTTTTTTTTTGTCTTTTCAGGACAGGGTCTCCCTGTAGCCCCAGCTGTCCTGGAACTCACTCTGCAGACCAGGCTGGCCTTGAACTCACAAAGATCTGCCTGCCTCTGCTTCCCAAGTGCTAGGATTAAAGGGGTGCGCCACCACGCCCAGCAGAGTAGCTCTTATCAAGGTCTCCAGAGGTTGCTTGCCCTACCCTGTAGCTCTTCTTGGTATCAAGACTGCATAGGTAGAATCCCGAGGAAGCTAAGCAAACTTAAACTTGAGGAGCCTTACTTGTGGCAGCGCCTTCCACAGTTCTGGTGGGGAGGATCACAGGTTTATAGCCATGCTTGGTGTGTTTTTGAAAAGAGGGTCCCAAATTACATACTCCCTCAGTCTCACTCATCTGGCACTGTGCTTTCTATGTAAATGTTACCTTCTTCTCCTTTGGGGAAGATAAATGATCAGAAGTCCGCACCCATCCCCTTCATCTTGGTAAAAACAGTGTATGATCGGCCTATATGGTAAAGCTATTGGGGAGACTCCTCCGGGTCTTCATCAACGTCTTTAATTGAAGGGCTTCTTCCCACTTCATTGCCCCCAAATTGAATAGTGAAGTCAATATAAATTTTGTTTATCAATCAACTATCTACCTACCTATTATCTATGTCTTCTGTGACGTAGATAATTAAATATTAGTATAGACATTAAATATTAGTATAACTCTTGGACAGAATCTCTTCTGCTTGACAATTTCAGAGAGGATACACAAGCTGTTTTCCTTTAAAGAATTCAGATAATATGCAACCTGATATTTTGGGATGAGGATGGTTGACTTTGTGATTTAGCAGATGAATTTCTTCTCTGGTAAATGCATCATCAAATATGTTCTATTTATATATTTACTTAATTTATTTTCATTTGCTAGAGGCAGGGTCTCATACCTGGGCTGGCCTGGAACTCACGGCAAGCCTTCCAGCTTAGCCTCTCAGTTTCTGGGATTATAGGCATAAAGCACTATGCCCAGCTTTATATAATCAAATCCTGAACAATACATTTTAAGTTTTCCCTCGGGCTTGATGGCTGTGTGACGTTGTACGGTTTTCACCAGGCATAGAGTTTCACTTAACTTCACAAATGTGTATTGCTGTGCTGAGGAAAAGTGATATCAGGATCATAAATGGAACAAAAACATGGAGTTACAGTTCCATCTGGTTTTGGTGTAAGCCAAATAGTCTATGATAAAACAATTTCTGGATTGTGCCCTCCATCTGCCCTCTACATAGGGTAGATTATTAATGGTGAGGAGACCAACAGCAATTTTGCTGGCATTCTGGGCTGGCTCTGGTGAAGAAACCTCAACAGAAGGTTGAATGTGATATCCTGACTCAAGGTTGTTGCAGACCACAAAGTCTTGGGGAGTTGGCTGTCCTACATCCTCCCTGCTGACTGATAAGCAGCACATTCATCAGGAAGCGGGGCCTGCAGAGGTAGCCTGTCCTTATTCAATCCTGCATTCTTCAGGATCCTAGTCAGCATGATCTTGGTGACTGTCATGATTACTAAAAGCAACAAATGCTCACTGAACACCAAGTGTGCAGAACCCGTGTCCAAAGCTCCCTCTACTGGGAGGAGAATATGAGATTGAAAAAATTCCCTGTCTCAAGTAAGCTTAAGACTTCATAGATTGGAACGGCAGAAGATGAAGAATGTGATATTTGCATTCTCAGATAAATATCTAACCTTCTATGGCCTTCCCCTTTGCAGTTGTTTTACCCTGTAATTTCTGAAGACCTTGAGGCCAAGTGGAATGACCTTGACCCAAGAGCATTTTTTTTTCTGCCTTTTATTTTTTTGAGACAAAGTTTCCTGTAGCCCAGGCTGACCTCAAACTTGCTATGTAGCTAAGAATGACTGACCATCCTGCCAGAGTGTGGAGGACAGGCATGGACCACTGTGCTTGGCTTATGCAGCGCTGGAGCTGGAACTCAGGGCCTTGTGTACGCTAGGCAAGCACTGTACCAACTGAGCCCAACCCCAACCTTGTTTCTCTGCTTTTTTGAGACAGAACTGGCCTTGAGCTCTTGAAATTTTCTTTTCTTTTTTTTTGGTCTTTTCGAGACAGGGTCTCCCTGTAGCCCCAGCTGTCCTGGAACCCACTCTGTAGACCAGGCTGGCCTTGAACTCACAAAGATCTGCCTGCCTCTGCCTCCCAAGTGCTAGGATTAAAGGTGTGTGCCACCACGCCCCGCTGAAATTTTCTTGCCTCCACCTTCTAAGTGCTAAGATTACAGGCAGGCCTGGTCCCCCAAACAGTGTTGGTACATATACTGAGAATGTCAAAGTTCCAAGATGTTCCTGGGAGGAAACATTGTTTCCAGTAGGAAGCTTCTGAGGCAGCCCTCTGCCTCCCACCTACATACTGTCCAAGATGACTTTGTAGTCTAAGGATCATGACTTCCATGGAAAGTGAACAGGAGGTGAGGGAATGAACTCTTGATGGACCAAATGTACCAGAAGTGAAAAACTATGGCTATCGGAGAGGATAATGTGCCTAAAGCACAGCTATGTCTGAAGAGCCCAGACATTAACATTTCCCACTCCCTACTCCCAACCACACTTTAGGGCAGAAGGACTGAAGCGTACGTGGAGCTCCCATGAAATGAAGGGACGGGAAGATGGGAAGATCTTTTGTGTCGTCATGTATAGTCAGTGGCATTTGTCCCATCTGGCTTTCATGTAGGTGCTGGGGGAATCGGAACTCCAGTGCTTGAGTGGCAAGTGCCTTGTCCACTAAGCCATCTCCAGCCCTCTCCCTTCTCTGCTGCCCAGCCTTATTTTCAGACTTGACTCTGATTCATGGGTTTTCATATACAATACAGTACACTGGATCAATGATGGGAGTCCGTAAACTTGGGACGGGAAGCATGATCGTTTGCAATACTGCCCTGTAGTGCAGACAAAAAGAATGGAAGTCTTAGGGAAGCCCCATGGGTCCAGGAGAGGGCCAAAGGAGACACTGGTTAAAAAGCAGAGCAGCGATGCCTTCCCATGCAGTCTGCTGCCTTGGCACACTGGCACCTCAAGTTTAATTTCCTGTTAACTTCTATCACATGATACAGGACTGCCGTCCTTTCACTAGACATTTGTAAGGCATATCCAGGTTTTCTTTGTGTCTAATTAGAGCCAAGTAGCCTGTTAATCTGTCCCCATGATGCTCTACCTGTTACTTTGTGGTCCAAGATACTCCTTTGTAGAAGGAAGGTGGAGTTTTCCAGCCTTAACCCAGCACCTGGAACAGAGGGTGTTTCTGACGTGAGCTGATGAGGCCTCGGTGTTCACTCTCTCCATATGTGCCTTGTAATTAATAATATTGACCTAAAACCTCACACTTATCCCCCTGCCTCAGCCCCCCAAGTGCTGGGATTGTTAGTCATAGAACACTGCTCCTGGCTTACCAATTATAAAATAGAGTTTCCGGGGCTGGAGAGATAGCCTAGCGGTTAAGAGCACCGACGCTCTTGCAGAGGACCCAGGTTCGATCCCCAGCACCCACATGGCGGCTAAGAACCGTCTGTAACTCCAATTCCAGGAGAACTCCAGTTCCAGGGGAATCCGACACCCTCTTCTGACCTCCGCGGCATTGCACGACACGGGTGCACAGACCTGCATGCAGACAGTACATTCATACACATACAAAAATAAATAAATAATAAAAAAAAATTTAAAAAAAAATAAATAAAATAGAGTTCCTTGCAGCAAAGTTCCTCCCCAATAAAGTCAAATTCCAAGAACACAGAACATACACTTATGAAGTTGCTTCCCTTAATTGGATGCCACAGAAGGACTGAGGATTAATTTAGCTGGCCTTTAAATACTTTTATGTCATTTATATAAATCTAATTTCTGGTTGTCATTTTTTGGGGGGGGCCTTTTTGCAACAGGGTCCCTGTAGTCCCAGTGGGCCTAGAACTCACTCACTGTGTAGGCCAGGCTGGCCTCAATCTTACAGAGATTCACATGCCTTTGCCTCCCAAGTGCTAGTATTAGAGGCATGTGCTACCACTCCCAATACCATTTGTCTTCGATAAGACTTTCTTGTGTGTGTGTGTGTGTGTGTGTGTGTGCGTATGTGTGAAAGTTGAGAAAAGGTAATGGGAATTTTCACTTATGGATGTTGTATATATACACATATCTATATGTATGTATGTATATATATATATATATATATAAATACAGAAACATTAAATACTTAAGAATTCTTTAATTAAAAAAAATTACTTCTTTTATGAGTGTTTTACCAACATGTATGTTAGTGTACCCATGCATGCAATGCCTGTAGAGGCCAGAAGAGGCATTGGACCCCTGGAACTAGAGTTCAGGACAATTGTTACCCACGATGTGGGTGCTAGGAACTGGACCTGGGTCCTCTACAAGAGGAGGTCGTCTTAAATGCAGAGCTATCTCTCCATCACCAATGCCTATTATTTCTTACCTCATTATTAGAAAAAATAGAAACATGAGGCTTGCTAACAACATAAAAGGTAGAGCTGAGAATTGAATTTGTGGCAAACCCATGCACATCAACTCTGCACCTGACAAGGTGCTCATTGAAGCAGTCTGACTCAGGTTGAGTCTTCCTTGTGACCAGCTCCTCTCTGGGACCATAATTTCTTAGGCGAAGGAGTTGTCACCAATGGTTCTGGCCAGGAACCACAGACAGTCATGCCGCCTGCCATCACACAGAGGGCCGCTGCCAGTCCTGGATCCAGGGCCAGAGCATTAATTTCTCCACAGCTCTGCTTTCTGTTTCTTTGGTAGGCAGCCTGGTGGACTCATCAGGCCACATCCTGATTCCTGGAATCTATGACCAAATGGCTCCTATTACAGAAGAAGAAGAAAAAATGTACAAAACCATTGATCTGGACCTAGAAGAATACAAGAATAGCAGCCAAGTTGAGAAATTTCTGTTTGATACAAAGGTATAGTTCCAAATGCAGGGCTGACCTGCAAGAGGAATGCTTCTATATGTCATGGTTTTTAAGTATCTAATCAATACCACACAGTGCTAATCTGTGCATTTTATGACCCAAAGCAAATTCCTAGGCAGATTTTTTTAACAGTCATAGCTACTTTTCCTGTGATCCAGAGATCTAACAACTATTAGAGTCTAGTTGGTACTGGCTTCGGGCACCTAGCCATGAATAATGGCTCACTTGACAGCAGCATCTTCCCATGGTAGTTTATTAGTTTATATCCTTCAGCCAGGGAGACAGACTTCCTAAATTTTAAAGATGGGGAGGCATTGTCTGGGACTGATCCATCTCCAGTGCCTGTGATCATTCACTTTCCCAGTTGTAGCAAAGAGCCTTCGGGACTGACCGGCCAGCCAGAACATTCTTTTCTCAGTGGTAATCATTCTCCAACAGTTCCCAGGCTAAGGCCGGCCCATTGCCCGTTTCCCTCCTTCATCGCTGGCTCCTTGTCTGATTGAACTGGCATGGGTCTTGCGCTGGAGCCACTATTGCTGAAAGTTCACAAGTTCAAGATTCCAATGGCCTGAAATCTTCTGTATTTTAGTTTTTAAATTATGTGTATGCAAGCTGGGCATAGTAGCTCACGCCTTCAATCCCAGCACCAAGGAGGCAGAGGCGGCCTGTTAGTTCAAGAACAGCTTGGTCTACATAGTGAGTTTCAGGCCAGCTGTGGCTATAGGGAGACCCTGTCTCAAAAATACACGAATGAATCAATGAATGAATTAAAATAGATAGATAGATAGATAGATAGATAGATAGATAGATAGATAGATAGATGCAGTGCTTCTAGAAGCCAGAAGAGGGCATCAGATCCCCTGGGCTGGATTTAAAGCCCTTGGAGCAGCAGCTCTCAGATGTTCTTTCATGATTTTGTTTTAATTTAGGAGGAACTCCTGATGCACTTGTGGAGGTACCCATCTCTCTCTATCCATGGCATTGAGGGTGCATTTGGGGATCCAGGAACTAAAACAGTCATCCCTGGCCGAGTCATAGGAAAATTTTCAATCCGCCTAGTCCCGCACATGAATCTTTCTGTGGTGGAAAAACAGGTAACAAGTGTCCATTGTCAGTCTGCCTAGCAGCACCATTTCTGAGTCCTGCAAACCAGGACATACTGAGAAATTGGGTGGTTACCACTGACATTTCTCTTTTCTCCTAATATAAAAGAATGGAAGAATTGTCAAGAAGCCAGTTCTGTCTTACTCAGGACAAATCTCTTTCCTCAATTACATATGCAATTACAGCAGTTAGATAAATAACCGTGTGGAGTCGCAGCGATGGGAACATTTTAAAAATTGGATGGTAGCTATAAAGGCAAGATTGGTTTTCCACATAGATGGAGTAGTAACTGCCTCTGCTTGGCTGAAGCCAGGAAATCTTAAGCTCAATCATTAGTTTTCTCATGATGTCTGAAGTCAACATGGTGAAAGGAGCCATTTTAACAAAAGGGCTATCTGGAAGGAGTCACGTGTCTAAATTATCAACCCATCATTAATTTACTTCAAGTTCCTTTAATAGGAAGTGGTCTCTTGAGTAAGGGCACCAAGGAAACCCCTCACACTATTCCCAGTCTCTTCTGGTCCCGTTCCTCTCTTTCCTGGTCTCTTTAGCACTAAGCACATCCTCCAAGTCTCCTTCCTTCTTCATCCACCCTTCCTGCTACCTTCCTTCTTTCCTTCCTCTTGGATACACAATTGTTTCATCTCACAAAATACACATTCCATGAGGGCAGCACCTGTCTTGTCTTACTCACAGTGACATCTTCAGCTGCTAGAACAGTCCCTGGCACCTAACAGGTGCAAATAAATATTAGATGAAGGAATGAATGGAAGCAATGTTTCAGAGGATGGAGTACCCTAGGAGGGTTTCCTCAGCAGCCACTGAGAAGAAAAACAAAAGGATGTTGAACTGTCTCCCTCACTGTTATTTTGGAATTTTCCCCACTTTTCAGAATTTTGTGAAAATGAAGCAATCCCTAATATATTCGTTAGATTGAAAAGCCAAGGACGTCCCAATTGAGAAGATGTATTGGTATTATGTTTCATAATTCCTAGCAAACATTATTCAAATACCACTCTGGGTTAGGCACTGTGATAAAGACAGGTGGGGACAGGACTGGGGACTGCAGTTGCAAGGGTAGAAGGGTAATTGGAGCAAGCGTTTCCCTCTGGGTGAAGCCCAGAGCCTCTATGCTCCTGAGCACTCTGCTTCATTCCCTGTAGCGTAACTGAGGAAAGATCACAGTGTTCCAGCTCATCAGGTTGGGATTTCAAATGGTTTCAGCAAGACTATACTTATGGTCTGAGAGAAGCTTGGAATCATTCATTCCTGCTATTGATAATATCACCTTCTAGGTGAAGCAGCATCTTGAAGCTGTGTTTTCCAAAAGGAACAGTTTCAACAAGATGACTGTTTCTATGGTACTAGGACTCCACCCATGGATCACGAATATCAATGATAATCAGTATCTTGCAGCAAAAAGAGCCATCAGAACAGGTGGGATTTTAAGACATTTTGATTTTACCAGTTTGCAATGAAATCAAGACACTTTTAAAATGTTATTTACTATATTTATTTTGTGTGTATGAGTGTATTTTGCAAGTGTCCCCATGTACAATGCCCTTAGAGGTCAGAAGAGTGTGTTGGATCCCCTGGAATTGGAATTCAGGGATGGTTGTTAGCTGCCATGTGGGTGCTGGGAATTGAACCTGGGTCCCCTGCAAGAGCAGCCAGTGCTCTTAACCACTGGGCCATCTCTCCAGTCCCAATTAAGACACTTTCAAAACTCAAATATCAATAGAATGAATTTATAATAAAAGGGTTTATTAGATTGACTTTCTTGATACAATCTGGGTAGTCAAACAATGGTTGTCTCACATGGAAAGGGTGAGAATCTGATGGCTGCTCAGTCCAGGGGGCTAGTTGCTAATCTGGCACTGAAGTCCTGGAGGATTCCTGGAGAGCCGATGCTCTTCAGTCCCTATTAGAAGCCCCAAAAAACCTCGGTTCTGGTGTCAGTGAAGGAATACAGCAGCAGAAGGACTGATGATCTTGCCAGCAAGAGTGAAGGCAAGTGGGCAAAAAGCAAAACTTCCTTCTGTCTTCTTTTCCCTGGGCTGACACCAGAAAATGCAACCCACATTTGGGTGGGTCTTCCCACTTCAAATAACCGATCAAGATTGTCCCTCATAGAAGCGCCCTGCAGCTTTTAGAGTTGACTCTGGATCCAGTCAAGTTAACCATCACACGGGGGGGATGGCATTGTGTGCACACAATGTAGTTCTCTCAACAGCCTTTTCTAATTTGCAGAGGAAATTAAGGCTTACGGAAATGAAGTAATTTGCTAAAGGGTACTGTGTTTGTTAATATTTCATCACTGTGACAAATGCCTGAAAGAAACCGCTTCAGGGAAGGTGGGTTTACTTTGGCTTAGAGTTTCAGAGAGTTCAGCCCACCATGGTAGGGACGGCACAGTGAAATAGGTCAGTCACAGCAGGGAGGGTGAAGAGGAAGCGAAATGGCAGTGCTCTGCTGATCGCTCCTTCCCCACTTTGACCCAACTGCGACCCCGACCCCTGGAGCAGTGTCTCTCACATTAAGGGTGGCCCTTTTCCTGTCAGGTAGTTCTCTTTAGAAACACTCTCACAGATGCACGCAGAGCTGAGCCTTAATCTTCTAGATGACTCCAAGTCCCGTCAAGCTAACAATGTGGATTAACCATTATAGACACTCATCTACTAAGCAGCAAAGCCAGGATCAAGTTCGAGTCTTTGGGGGAAAAACTTAAATACTCACCTGATGAAAACTCACAGAAATGTTGGCCAACACATAAAAGTATCCTTTCAGTAGCACAGCTTAGCTTGTGTGAGAGCAAGGGCAATGCGCAGTGGTTAGAACTGGAGAAACTACACTGTTCCCTTGAGTACCTCTGCTGCCTGCTCACAGAAAATATAGGGCTGGAATGTTCTGGCCAGCATGAAGCAGGTTGTTGAGAATAAGACCTATCATGTAAAGGCAGTCATTTCCCGAGAGTTGCTGCTTGATGTGTGTACGTTTGCGTGCATGTGTATGTATGTGCTGGAGTGTGTGTATGTTTGCGTGCATGTGTATGTATGTGCTGGAGTGTGTGTATTTGCATCCATGATATGCTTTGGATGAGAAGTACCCATCCTTACATGGGTTTGATCCTTTAATTTCTCCTCTGGGTGTTTCACCATTCCCTAAGTCCGAGGCTGGACTGCCTGGATGATGGGAGCAGTAATGTGGCTTCCGACAGAAGGGCTCCCTGGAGATGAGATTTCTAGACAGAATTACAGAATATATGTGAAACTCAGTGGCACTCTACCAACTCTAAAGCTAATGGTCTTTTTTTTCTGAGGCCACGTTGCTTCTCCAGAAGGCAGCATGATTTTGTTTAGTATATCCTCGATGGTACCCAATTAATTCCCCACACTTCCAAGTCCTGACCAGGAATCATGACAGGGCTGAACAGTGTCCATGTACTTGGGTGATGGCCTTTGGGGCACCAGGAGAAGGAATATACAGTCCTTGTTTCTGTGATAAGAATCTCCCCCAACAAGAGCAAAATGGAGAATCCCAGGCCTTCTTGAAACAAACTCTCTACTGTGTTAAGGGACACAGACCTGAAAAATGACAGAACAAGTCCAAGATTTGGAGCCATACACTTCTACACCATCATTCCTAATGCCCCTGTTTTAGCAGATATTTTACCAGTAAAATGTGAGAGAAAAGAAAAAGAATGGCAGAGGGTTAGGAAGGCAAATGTAATGCCAGCTGAGGACCAACATGCTTGAAACAGCAAAGGTAAAACCCTGAAGAGGTCTGAAGTGTTCTTGATGGAATGCATCGGACACTGTTTAGTCCATCGTGACTGAACCTGCTCTGCTAACAAGGCACATCGCTTCCACCCACACTCACACTTACCTTGGTGGGTAAAGAGGATGTGACATGCTCCATTTCATTTCCTTGTTTTGTTTTCTACTCCTATTCAATCACTGGGAATTTGTTCTCTGAGCCACAGGTTAGAGCCTGGGATAGTAGTTGAAAGACTCCATGATATACCTTAAAAACTAGAAGGAACATTGTGACATCTGGTTGATAGTTAAGGACAGCTATTTATATATCTGTTACCAGACAACAACAACCACAACAACCCACTTCCATAGTATTTAATTCATGAATGTGATGGTAAATTTTAATCATCACTTTGACAACCCAGAATCACCTGGGGAAAGTCTCACTTAGGGATTGTCTACATTGGGTTGGCCTGTGGAGAGGCTTGCCTTAATTGACATGGGAAGACCCGGCCTACTGGGGCAGCACTATCCCCTAGGCAGAAAGTGCTGACCTGTTTAAGAGTGGAGAAATCAGTCTGAGCACGAGCAAGCAAGATACACGCATTCATTTCTGTCTGCTCTTGACTGTGGTTGTGATGTGACTAACTGCTTGAAGTTCTTGCATTAACTTCCCCACAGTGATGGGCTGTAACCTGGGCAGTGATGAAATCATAAGAGTAAACACAAGCCAGGCATGGTGGCACACGCCTTCAATCCCACTCGTGTAGACAAAATACACATGACTTCTTCCAGGCATGAGAAATATGAGACCACATTAACTTGAGGGACATCTTGCAAAACAGCTGATTGGTACCCTTTAAAAGGGTCAAGGGAATGAGAGACAAGAAAACACTGAGGAAACTGTCACAGAGTTAAAAAGAAGCAATATGAGGCAGGGTGACATTCTCAAGAAGAGCCAAGAATAGAAAAAAAGGAAAGATGAGTGAAATTCTAATAAAGTCTGGAGTATAGTTATTTTTAGGGGAGCTTTGTCCTCCAGACCCAACACAACATATGATCACTAACATAGACCCTCACAATATTTCACCTCCTAGCATTTCTTTGTGGAAGGGGGAAGTGTAGCACTAGTCAGGGAAACAAGGCAGATGCTGGAAGCCCCACTCTTCCGTTAGCATATACAGTGGTTTATAATTTATGTAGTAGGGAAAGGTGCCTGTAATCGCCTGTGCTCTTGGAACTAACCCCAATTGAACTCACTGGTTCATCAAGTGAGGCTTGGGTGGAACTGTCTTCCTTTGGTGTATTAGTGTCTTAACTGGGGTGAATAAATGTTTGTTCACCTCAACCCCAGGAAAAGGGTTAAAATAGTTGTTGATAACATGTGCCATTGTTGGGTTCTGGTTCTTGGACATTGTACAATAGTTACATAAGATGCTTATACTGGGGCTGGAGAGATGGCCTAGCAGTTAAGAGCACTGACTGCTCTTGCAGAGGACCTGGGTTCGATCCCCAGCACCCACATGGCGGCTGAGAACTGTCTTTAATTCCAGTTCCAGGGGAATCGTACACCCTCTTCTGACCTCCGCGGCATTGCATGACACGGGTGCACAGACCTACATGCAGACAGTACATTCATACACATACAAAATAAAAAAAAAGATGCTTATACTGAGTTAATAACATGTGCCATTGTTAGGTTCTGGTTCTTGAACGTTGTACGATAGTAATATAAGATGCTTATACTGAGGAAAGCAGAGTTAGGGATATATAGGAATCCTGTCTATGCTATCGTTGAAACTTCTCTAAATTCTAAACTTTTCACTTTGGTTCAAAGTAAAAATCTTAAGCCACACATGGTCACACAGACTTGTCATCCCTGCACTTGGGCACCTGACATATGAGGAATTTGAGTTTGAGGACAACATGAGCTACCTAGTGAGTTCCATGCCAGTCTAGGCTACATGGCAAGACCCTAAAGAAATAAAGAAAAAGCACATATGACCCATGAGTTTAGTGAGGGGTAGTCTTGTCATGATTTATTCTAATGTCGTCTTTTCCTGTCTTTCAGTGTTTGGAGTGGAACCTGACATGATCCAGGATGGGTCAACCATTCCAATTGCCCAAATATTCCAGGACATCACCCAAAAGAGTGTGATGATGCTCCCGCTGGGGGCTGTGGATGATGGAGAACACTCTCAAAATGAGAAAATCAACAGGTCAGCTGACCATGTGGGCCTTCCCACTGGCCTCGTGTGAGAGTGGACAGTAACAGACCTGATGTAAAGAATGATGTTCATTTCCTCATAGTTCTGAGTCCGGGGAACCCCGTTAAGCTTCAGGTGGTGAGGGCTCGCCTCCTATTTTCAGACCAGTGCCTTCACTGGAAGTCAGCTTGTGGCAGAACTAGAGCTAGAGAGAGGATGGGGGGGGGATGCTCTTGCCTACGGGCTAGCAAGGGAGCTCTGGTGTATTTTCTTTAAATTCATCAGCCCCATGGGATTATGGAACACCCTCCGAACTTCTGACCTTCTGACCTCATTTAACCTTAATCATCTTCCCAATGGAAGGCCCTCTCTAGGAATGTAGTGACTTTAGGCTTAGGACTTCAACCTTTGGATTTGGAGGCTGTGAGATTCGGTGCATAACAAAGGATATTTAGGATCACCTAGGCCCCCAAACTAGGGAGAAATAACAAGGTGTGATTCTTCTATCTCTATCATATCAAAGATAAGAAACCAAAGAAAGCTGGGTGTGGTGATGTGTTTTGTAGTATTAGCACCCAAGAGCCTGAGGCCGGGAGATAAAGAAACCAGGGAAAGCCAGGTTTGGTGGTGCACATCTTTAATCCCAGCACTTGGGAAGCAGAGCCAGGTAGATCTCTGTGAGTTCAAAGCCAGCCTGGTCTACATAGTGAGTTCCAGGACAGCCAGAGCTACAGGAAGACTCTGTCTGAAAAAAAAGACCAAAAAAAAAAAAAAAAGAAAAGAAAAGAAACCAAGGAAAATAGGCCTTTGGGGGTTTGAGTCTTTGCCTCCTCCTCCTGCTCTTCCTCCTTGTCCTCCTCATCCTCTCTTCTTCCTCCTCCTCCTTCTCTTCTTCCTTGTCCTCCTCTTCTTTGTCACTCTCCTTCTTCTTCTCCTCCTCTTCCTCCTCCTCTTCTTCCTTGTCCTCATTCTCCTTCTCCTCATCCTCACCCCCCTCTCCTCTTCTTTCTCTTTTCCTCCTCTTCTTCCTCCTCCTTCTCATCTTCTGTTATTTTGAGACAGGGTGTCTTAGAACATACTATGTAGACCAAACTGGCTTTTAACTAGCAGTGATCCTCTTGCCTCTGTCCCCCAAATGGTGGGACTGTAGGCATATGCCACCATATCTGCCCCCATCCTCTCAATAATAATGTCATTTTCATACCAAATTTAACAAGTGGCTCTGATCCTAGGATTTCAGAAGCATGCTAAAGACTTTAGATTGGATTTATAATAAGATTTTTTGTCGAAATGGTTGAATTTTTTCCTCCTTCATTTGAATAGAAATTGTGTTTCCTTTGTTCTTACTTTTGTTAGGTGGAATTATATACAGGGGTCCAAAATATTTGCTGCCTTGTTCCTGGAGTTATCAAAGCTTCATTAACAACAACAGGAGCCCTCCAGTGAGTTCTGACCACTGACAGATCTCTCCTCCCACACCCTGGAAAGATATTCAGAGAATGTGGAGCCAGTAAAGTATCTGTTCATCACCATTTAAAACGTCTTGGGACATCAGGACCAGTGATAAAACATTTCAAGGCATGAGCATTGGAAATGTTTTAACAGACCATCCCTACCAATCACCTTCCTAAAGTCACAGCCACTTTGACCTTGAGTTCCCCAAATCCAGCACATTGGCCTGGGACTCCGTCCAGCACAACCTCTATCACAAGTGGAACAGGTCTTCATCAGTTAGACTCTACCTTGCTTTCTGGGTCCTGAAGCGCTGAAGGGCTGTGGTGCATAGTCAATGCACCTGGTGCCTCAGGACTTAAATCACCTGTTTCTCCTGCCTTATTAAAGTGTTGGCCTCCACCACTGCCTACAATGATTTCCCTGTGGGTTCATTTTTAGGGGCATTCCGAAGGCATGGCACTGTATTAACCCCCTGCCACCTCTTTATTTAGTTTATCCTGTTTCCTGACTATTCTGAAGCTGACATAATCAATATTCATACCCTCACTTCATTTGGGATCCTTGTGCAAAGATCAGGTTTTTGTTTTTGGTTTTTGAGTTTTCCTACCAAATGTCACCTGTGCTGGCACTGAGGCCACCTGGTCAGCTCCCTGTGTCCTGTTCTTCTCATCCCGTCAGTAAAGTGCCCCCACCCAGTCTGCACACTTGCAGACCAGCGATCCTATCAACAGATGTACCCTGATAGACTTTCTCTCAGCCCATTGGAATTTCACTCAAGGACTATATCCAAATTGCTCAAAGCTTTTAATAGCATCAGTGTTAGATAGAGGACTAATCAACTCTGACATCAGTAACACATTCTCAATTTACAGCCCTCAGCTAAATCTGCATTCATTAATCATTTTAGTTAACCATCTTGTTTGGCTTAATTGGGTTTGATGATATAAACAGCAAAAAAAAAAAAAAAAGAGTTAATTTTGCTACAGTTAAGTATATGTAAATAAACCAATCTTTATAAAGTCATTATTTAAATAACATTAATATAAAATAATTTAAGAGTTTGTTTAATTTTTTTCTCTTATGATTCCAAATAAAAATAAACCATAGCACATTTCTCTTCACCCTCTTTCTTCCATCTGTTGGGTCTTGAAATGCCAGTTTGTTTTCTCTTCTTTTTGAGACATTTTTTCTTTTACATTAAAAATGAAAGGACCAGGGCTGGGGAGACGCCTCAGAGGGTTAAAGTTCTTGCTGCATAAGCATGATCCCCCAAACACACATTAACAGCCATGTGCAGTGGTAAGCATCTGTAACTCCAGTGCTGGGGATGGAGATAGGCAGGTTCTAGGAGCAGGCTGGTCAGATGATCTAGCCAATCAGTGAGCTCCAGGTTCAGTGAGAGACCTCATCTAAAAAAAAAAAATGGCTCAAGGGGTTCCACCTCAAGATGAAGGCAATCAGTGGATACTGAAAGAGGGAGAGTCAGTTTTCTCCAGGAACTCACTCCCTGAGAGGTAATCCCAAGTGGGCAGTGCTAAGCAGGTACACAGAAGCAGCATCACTGAATCGAATCAGTGTAATATATGTATACATGTATATATTTATATCTATAATCTTATGCATGTATATATAAAATCATAATTAAGGACAGGGACAGGAAATTGTGAGTGAGTGGAGGTGTGTGGGGGAAGGAATTAGAAGGGGACTAGGAGGGATAGAAATGGTGAGAAGACTATTCTCATGTAAGATGTTCATGAAAAAATTTATTTATTTATTTATTTATTTAATTTATTTATTTATTTATTTATTTGTATGAAAATGTACTATCTGCATGAAGGTCTGTGCACCCGTGTAGTGCAATGCCGCGGAGGTCAGAAGAGAGCGTCGGATTCCCCTGGAACTGGAGTTCTTCAGGAATTGGAGTTACAGATGGTTCTTAGCCGCCATGTGAGTGCTGGGGATCGAACCCAGGTCCTCTGCAAGAGCAGTTGGCGCTCTTAACTGCTAGGCCATCTCTCCAGCCCCGAAAAAAATTTTTTTTGGTCTTTTTGAGACAGGGTCTCCCTGTAGCCCCAGCTGTCCTGGAATTTGCTCTGTAGACCAGGCTGGCCTTGAACTCACAAAGATCCGCCTGCCTCTGCCTCCCAAGTGCTAGGATTAAAGGCACGTGCCACCATGCCTGGCTTACAAAAATTTTTTTAAAAATATGGTGGAGAATGATAAGACACTTTAGGTTGACTTCTGGCCTCCATGGGGACACATAATCACATACTCATGCATACAACATATAGATGCACACAAACATGCACATGCACAAACATACCAATAAAAGTAAAACACTGTGGTCCCATGTTGTCAGTGACTCATTTTACCAAATCTGGTCACAGAGGGCCAACTGAAGAGTACCTGGATTTCATTTCATCTTGCCTTGCTTTGGAGGTGGGATTCTTCAAATCATCACTCCTGCTTTGATGTTGGAGAGTATCAAATTCTCTGCTGCATACCACCAGTTGTCTTGTATTCTGTGTTATGAAGCATAGTTTATACTCACTGGGTTATACTGGATTTTGTGGTCTTTTTTAGATTAGGTTGGACCTACCTGAAATAGTTCTCATTGCTCTTAAGGACCAGCAGAGGCAAAAAAAAATTATGATGCCAATTTATTTTTTGAAAACTGTATTATTAGTTGAGTGATTAATTATTGTAAAATATATTGTAAGCATTTCTGGGCAGTGTAATATCAGTTTTAGGGAGTCGTTAAACAATAATGTATTCACTTATTCTCATACCTACAAGAATAAAGTTGTCTTGGTTGTTATTCAACTAACTGGAAGGGAAGGAGGAAGTTTAATACTTGGCTCTATGAAATTCCAACCTGTAGTGTCAGAGTCCAGTGTTAGTGCTTTGCTGCCACCCATTGTCAGGATGATTGCCTCAGCTCCTTTGTTCTAGTGTTCCATCCCACTCTGAGGCACATGGCTATGCCAGCCCGGCTACAATATGGAAGCCAGACAGAACGCTATCATTCAGTTCATGACATTCAGAAGGGTAAGAATCATCACCCCGGTTATTGGTCAAGACAATTATCCAGTTATAAGGAGGTAAAAAATTGGGAGATAAATTTAAATATTTGTTTTCAAAAATTTTATTAAGTAAATATATGCATGTGGATTAAGTGATCATCATTATACCTGGGGGATGTTGTAACATGTCAATCAGATGCAAAATTATTATGTCATAAGAGGGTAATGTACCCAGCCTCATTAATAGAGGTAGTGCTCTAAAATGTCACTATTGTGTTCAGCCTTCTTCGCCTGGATGCTCGCTCATTCAAAGCATACATCACTCCTAAGGTTTTTGTATTAACTGAATGTGCATCTGGGCCCCTCATCTGAGAGCTGGATCCACCAGTCTTCCTGCCTATTGGACACAGGGCTCCCCCATCATGGAAACTTTTGCCTCCTCTAACCCTGTTTACTTTGTTTACCTTGGTAAATGGGCCATGGACCATGGGGTCAGGTAATGATAAAGCCCTTGAACGCCTTTCACATCAAACTTATATCAAGACTAGTTGAATCCATTTCTTTTCTTTCTTCTCTTTCTTTCTTTTCCTTTCTGTCTTTCTTTCTTTCTTTCTTTCTTCTTCTCTTTTCTTCCTTTCTTTCTTCTTTCTTTTTCCTTTCTTTTCTTTTTCTTTCCTTTCTTTCTCTTTTTCTTTCTCTTTCTTTCTTTTTTCTTTCTCTCTCTTTCTTTCTCTTTTTCTTTCTTCTTCTCTTTCTTCTTCTTTCTTTCTTTCTTTCTTGCTTTCCTTTTTTCTTTCTTTCTTTTCCTTTTTTGTCTTTTTTCAAAGACAGGGTCTCCCTGTGGCCCCAGCTGTTCCTGGAACTCGCCTCGTAGGTAGACCAGTGCTGGCCTGAACTCACAAAAGATCCCCGCCTTCTACCTCGCCGAGTGCTAGGATTAAAGGGTGCACCACCACGCCCAGTGCCTCCATTTCTTAAAAGCTGCCATTTTCTTCTATTTCCAATGTCATCTTTCATAGCTCATAAGCCAAAACTGCTACAGCTTTTGCTGGGATATTGCAGGTTCCCTATCTTGTCTCTGACTTCAGACAGCACCTCCAGTTACACTCAAGACTAGGTATTCCCATTAGGCACTATCCATGGGGTAGCAATTCAATCTTTGGATCTTAGACTATCACGAGAGAGTCTCCCCACGATCTTCTCTGCTCACTCTGCTGGTCTCTTTCTTTCTAGCTATTCCCTAACAATCTTCTCCTTAGAGCCTCTGCCCCTTTCCTGCAGTACTTATACTATCCTGTGGGCTCTGGCTATGTTCACTCCCATTTGTCAGATTTCAGCTTAGTTTGTTCTTTTTTTCAATTTTTAAAACATTATTCATTGTGTGTATATGTGTATGTTTGTGTGCATGTATGTATATGATAATACATGGACAATGTGTGAGAGTCAATTCTTTCCACCCACTATGTAGATTTTTGGGATGGAACTCAGATCACTAGCCTCTGCAACAAGAACTTTTACCTGCTGAGCCATCTCACCAGCTCAGTTGTAATTGTGTGTGTACATATGTGTGTGCAGGTGCGTGTGCATATCTGTGTTTGTTCCTATGGGGTCCAGAGGTTGGTGCTGGGCTTTTAACTTGTTTTTTGAGACACAATCTCTCACTGAATTTGGAACTTGCCAATTTAGCTAGCTTGGCTGGCCAGAGAGTCTCGGGATCCTACCCGGGAGGAATATTAAGAGTCAGTCTCTCTCTCTCTCTCTCTCTCTCTCTCTCTCTCTCTCTCTCTCTCTTGGGTCCCAGTGGTCTTGTATGGGTCATCATAGCTGCTCTGATTCAAGACAGCAACTACCCAACATGGGCTGTGCTTTAATTCAGGGGCCACAAAGCAGCCTGTGTAGACAAGCCCCCTTATACATGGTCCTCACAATATCCTAAACACTTCTGAACTGAATGTCAGTATTAAAAAATAGGCAGATTTCACAACCAATCAACCAACCAATCAATAAATAAAAGATTTGTCTCTTTTTAAAAATATTTTGTTTATTTTTATTTTATATGTGTGAATGCATTGCCTGTATGTATGTAAGTGCACCTGTGTCACGAAGTGGCCCATGGAGGTCAGGGCATCAGACCCCCTGAAGGGGGAGTTATAGACAGTTGTTAGCCACCAGGTGGGTGCTGGGAATTGAAACTGGGTCCTCTGTGAGAGTATCCAGTCCTCTTAACCTCTGAGCCATCTTTCTAGCTCCCAAAGATTTCTCTTGAGCTCGAGTAACCAGCAGATTAGGTAGTACTACTATGCAACTCTTGAGGGTGACAAGCTGAGCTAAGTTTGCATCCTGTAAGTGCATACAAAGCACCTGACCAATAATTAGCATCCAGTAGGTTTCTTAAAAGTGAAATAAGAAGGAGGATCATGAAAGGAAACGAATGCTATCTGGTGTCTCACTTATCTTGGTAGCTAGGTTCATTTAAAAACAAACTCCAGGGCCTAGAGAGATGGCTCAGCAGTTAAGAGCACCGACTGCTCTTGCAGAGGACCTGGGTTCTATTTCCAGCACCCACATGGTGGCTAAGAACCATCTTTAACTCCAGTTCCAGGGGAATCTGACGCCCTCTTCTGACCTCCAGGGCATTGCATGACATAGGTGCACCAACCTACATGCAGACAGTACACTCATACACATAAAAACAACAACAACAACAACAACAACAACAAAACCCAAAGTCTGGAGAGATGGCTCAGTGGTTAAGAGTGCTGACTCCTCTTGCAGAGGACCCAGGTTTGATTCCCAGGACCCACGTGGCAGCTAAGAACCATCTTTAAGCCAGGTGTGGTGGTGTAAACCTTTAATCCCAGCACTCAGGAGGTAGAGGCAGGCAGATCTCTGTGAGTTCAAGGCCAGCCTGATCTACAGAGTGAGTTCCAGGCCAGTTGGGGCTACAGGGAGACCCTGTCTCAAAAAAATAATAAATTAAAATAAGGGACCGGAGAGATGGCCTAGCGGTTAAGAGCACTCACTGCTCTTACAGAGGACCCAGATTCGATCCCCAACACCCACATGGCAGCTGAGAACTGTCTTTAACTCCAGTTCCAGGGGAATCGTACACCCTCTTCTGACCTCCAGGGCATTGCACAACACGAGTGCACAAACCTACATGCAGACAGTATATTCATACACATAAAAAATAAAAAATAAAATGAGGGGGCTGGAGAGATGGCCTAACGGTTAAGAGCGCCAACTGCTCTTGCAGAGGACCCCGGTTCGATCCCCAGCACCCACATGGCGGCTGAGAACCGTCTTTAACTCCAGTTTCAGGGGAATCTGACACCCTCTTCTGACCTCCATGGCATTGCATGACACGGGTGCACAAACCTACATGTAGACAGTACATTCATACATGTAAAAATAAATATTAAAAAAATAAAATGAAAATTAACTTAAAAAGTTAATAAACTTAAAAAAAAATAAAAACAAAGTCCAAAAGGGACTCTATTTTATGATAGAACCAAATGACTATCAAATATTATTTTACACTACTTTAAATGTCTAGTATTAGATGTATTCAATGTTAAATTTTCTTTTTGAGATAGGGTCTCACTATGTAGCACTGGCTGGCCTGGAACTATGTAGATCAGGTTAGTCTCATTCACAGAGAACCACCTGCCTCTGTCTCCCAAATGCTGGAATTAAAGGTGTGTGCCACCATTCCTAGCCTCAGTGTCAAGTTTTTTAAAGATTTATTTTATTCTGAGCTGGGCCTGGTGGCACATGCCTTTAATCCTAGCACTTGGGAGGCAGAGGCAGGTGGATCTTTGTGTGTTCAAGGCCAGCCTGGTCTATAGAGCAAATTCCAGGACAGCTGGGGCTACAGGGAGAAAAAAAAAAGATTTATTTTATTCTGGTTTATGTGTATATGTCTATGTGTGCAGGTGTGGGTGCTGGGTGCTGGCAGAAGCCAGAAGGGGGCACCAGATTCCCTTGGAGCTGCAGTTATAGGGAGTTATGGGGCTGCCCAACAAGGGTCCCGGAAAGTGAACTCAAGCCCTGTGGCAGAGCACTCTCAACTGCTGAACCATATATATATATATATATATATATATTTTGTCTTTTCGAGACAGGGTTTCTCTATAGCCCTAGCTGTCCTGGAACTCACTCTGTAGACCAGGCTGGCCTTGAACTCACAAAGATCCGCCTGTTTCTGCCTCCCGGGTGCTAGGATTAAAGGCACATGCCACCACGCCCAGCTCTCCAGCCCCAATATTAAATGCTATTTTTTTTAATGTGTATGAGTGTACTGTCTGCATGTAGGTTGGTGCACCCGTGTTGTGCAATACTGTGGAGATCAGAAGAGGGTGTCAGATTCCCCTGGAACTGGAGTTAAAGACAGTTCTTGGCTGCCATGTGGGTGCTGGGAATTGAACTTGGGTCTCTGCAAGAGCAGTCGGTGCTCTTAACTACTGAGCCATCTCTCCAGCCCCAAATGAATTTTTTTGCCAGGTGTGGTGGTGCACGCCTTTAATCCTAGCACTTGGGAGGCAGAGGCAGGCGGATGTTTGTGAGTTCAAGGCCAGCCTGGTCTACAGAGTGAGTTTCAGGACAGCTGAGGCTACAGGGAGACCCTATCTCGAAAAGACCAAAAAAATAAATAAATAAATAAATAAATAAATAAATTGCATTTTTCATTTAAGTTTGAATATTAATTGAACATAATGGCTAATGACTTTAGTCAGGCTTAAGATTATGACTATGCAAGATAAAGTAAAATACTTGCTTCTTTGCGAATGCACTTATGGTTAGATATAATTGTTATTTGTTGTATTACTGCCTGTCATAACATGAAAACTTAAGCCAAGGGCTAATGATCACAATTCTTTCTTTGCCCTTCCACTGATCAAGTCTGCAGATTTACATTTGATATCGCAGACCCTTTAACAAGAATGAAAGATGGCTTCCCACTGTACAACGATGAAGAAAGCCCTCTTCTTTAGAGAGAATCTCCTGGGAGGCAGAGGGTGTGCAGGCTGTGCTTTGTGCTTTGCTCAGCTACCCCAAAGCTTTATTGATTGACGAAGTACAAGGATAGGAATATTGAGGTTTTCTAAAGCAACAAAATAATGAATTCTTTTTTCCAGTTTGACTTATAGGAGAAGTGATGGTAGGTGTAATGACTATAATTTCCTAACAGTTATGATAAGTAAATAAATGTTCCTGAACTATTTTAGTTTGGGGAGAAGTGAAGAGAAAAAAAAAATGCCGTTTTGTCGACAAATTTTATTTTAAAACACTATTCTAGTGTAATTCCTTGTTCTAGATGAAAAAGAAACATGTCAGAGAAATTATGCCTTTCACTATAATGGAAAATATGAAGTTTTAAATTATTTCACCTCCCACATTGAAATTCACCAAAACAGCATTCAGAAAGAGCTAAGATTTCAAATTCCAGTGTGGGTGTTTAACATACATATTCTCACTGTGATTGTGAGTAGGCATTTGAATGTAATGACAAAAATGGTAAGTTACAGGAAATTAGAACTTTAGATGACACTGTTAAATTAGTCATCAAAAATGATAGTCACCAGAAATGACCAATGCTTCCTTTGAATTGTAAGTTATTATAATCAAATAAATGATGATGCCATCTAAATTCTATTTATGGGCCCACTTGCAGTACCAGGAGGCAGAGGGTTGGGATAGTTCAGTAAAAGGAAGGGCCAGGGGCAAACGCCACCTTCTGTGTACTCTGCCTAAATCACGGGAGATTCCTGAAGTATGCACATGGGAGGCAGGTTCAGTCCTTCTGGCTACGATAAATGAAATGAATGAGATTTAGTTGCTCAGTATGACAAAAGAGTCAAAGCACAGAGTACAAACATGAGCAAACAACTGCCCCCAAACCACACAAACCAGCACCGCACTCATGAACTCACAGCAGCTGTGGCTGCCTGTAAGACCTGCATGAGACTAAATCTGTCAACACTCTATCATGGAGGAGGTGGGGTTTGTTAGCCTCTACCCCTAACTGGGGAGGTGATGGCTTCTGAGAGATGTAGAGTCAGTTGTTTTTTTTTTTTTTTTGAGGGTGTGTCTTCTGGTAGGTCCACGTGCTCCAGGGAATGGCTCCACATCAGGAGTATATGGGCAGCACAAAACTTGGACTGCGACTGGAGATTGAGGACGACGGCTGCCTCAGGTAAAGGGCAACTCGCTTAAGATGTTTGAAGATTCCTTAGGCCTGGCCGTATGTGAGCACACACCTTTTAATCCTAGCACTCGTGGAGCGCAGAGGCAGGCGGATCTTTGTGAATTCAAGGCCGCCTGGTCTACAGAGTTGATTTCCCAGAAGATGGGACTACAGGGAGACCCGAATCTCGCGAAAAAGACATAAAAAAAAAAAAAAAAAAAAAAAAAAATAAATAAATAAACATAAAATTAAATAAAAAAATAAAAAAAAATAGAAGTTTGAGGATCCAATTTCAATTCCTATATTTTTTGTATTGAATCTTTGTGTATTTCACAGAACATCTCAATCCATTTTAATCACCTTTGTACCCCTTCTTCACTGGCACATTCCACAGCCCTGCCCCCCAACTGGAATTCATACACTTTGTCATCTGTGTTAAGGCCTTTGTACCAAGTTAGTATCCCAGCTGTTCTTCAATGCAAGTTCATCCTCAGAGCTCTAGTCAGCCTATCCAGAGTCCTTCACTTTAAGACCAGATCTTCCTCACACAACAGTAATCAGCTGCCAATATTTCTTCAGCTAAGATTGGGTTCTGCTGCCAATTTCCCCAGTTCCATGCTGGGTTTTTGTCTGCTTGACCTTGCATGGGTCTTGTGCATGCTGATACCATTGATGTAAGTTCATATAAGCAGCGTCCAGGAGCTTGTAGCATTCTATTTTCATATGGTCGTGCACCACCATGGACTGGAAGAGTTATTAAAACGAGAAAAAAGAGGACTTAAAATTGAGGGGTAGAGAGGTCGAAGTGGATCTGAGAGGAGTTAGGGGTGGAGCAGAGGGTGAAGGTAAGAAAAATATATTGTATGACATTCTCATATAATTAAGAAAATAACACAAACCATCACCAGCAAAGCTTTCCAGTGCTCACCAGAGAAACAGAATATGTCATGTGTCATATGGAGTAGCTGTGATCACCTGATCGAGGCCCTCACCAGATTGGACCTATGGAATTTCCTGCAGGGGAACTGCAAGATGATTGAGCAGGTGAAGGTGCTTGCTTATAAGTTTGAAGATTCAAGTTCAATCCCTAGAACTCATAGTGGAAGGAGAAACCAACTCCTGCAAGTTGTCCTCTGGCCTCCAAATGTGTACTTTGGTATATGCATGTACACACAAACAAGAAATAAATGTTAAAATAAATAAAATTCACACAGGAGGAGAGGGAGGTCCCCTTGCTCTCATACAGATACATGCGATAAACAATTGCAGAAAAGAGGAAACTTTTGTTGTTGTTGTTGTTGTTGAGACAATCTTACTATGTAACCCAGGCTGGCCTGGAACTGGCTATGTAGATCAGGCTGGCCTTGAACTCACAGAGATCCTCCTGGAATTAAAGAGATGTACAACTCCAAGCAAGAGGAGAATCTTTGGCAGTGTAGCTGCCTGCAAGTTGCTCAGAAGATTCTAGAGATGCAGCCTCAGGAAGTCATCACTGGTGCTAGGGTGGGGCTTTTCAGTGATGGAGCTGGTTGAGTCACCACTCCTGTGGGTATTACGCCAATCAATGCATTAGTTCTCATTTCTCTTTTGGTCTGTCTTTGCACTTAGTATCAGAGTTGAATAGACTCCCCAGGAAGTGACATAACATAAATGGAACTCAGAATTTGACATAGTATTATTTTTTTGGGTCTTTTTGAGACAAGGTCTCCTTGTAGCTTCAGCTTGCCTGGAACTTACTATGTAGATCAGGCTGGCCTTGAACTCCCAGAGATCTGCCTGCCTCTGCCTCTTGAGTGCTTGGATTAAAGGTGTGCTCTACCACACCCAGCAGCCACATAGAATACAATGCATAATTACTAGAAATTCAAGAAAACCAAACCAATCATTCAAATTTTAGAATAAGTAGATAAAATCTTCAAAGCAGCTATTGTAAGTGTGGTCAAAGACATATAGAAAAATATGCAGGTAATAAGTGAACAAACAGCATCAATCCTTGGAGAAATAGAAGTCAGAAAAACCCAAATAGGAGCTAGAGAGCATGCAGTGCTCTTCCAGAAGAACAGCTGATTCCCAGCCCCTAGGTCAGATGACTCATAACTGCAAGTCACTGCAGCTTCAGGGAAATCCAAGGCCTCTGGCCTTGCAGGCACTACGCTCACGGCAAATGTGCATGCACAGACATAATTTAAAAATCTAAAAATAGCCAGGCATGGTGGTGTACAACTTTAATGCAAGCATTCAGGAGGCAAAGGCAAGCAAATCTCTGAGTACAAAGCCAGCGTGGTTTACATAGTGAGTTCCAGGTCTCCAGGGAGACTCTGTCTCAAAAAAGGCTCCCAAAATATCTAAAATTAAACACAAACCTAAATAGAAAGCTGAGAGGGTAAACATGCATACCAGTTCCTTGTAGCTCCAGCTGGCTTAGAACTCACTATGTAGACCAGGCTGGCTTTGGTCTCACAGAGACTCACTTGCCTCTACCTCCTGAGTGCAGGGATGGAAGGTGTGTGCTACCACGCATGGCTGGATTAAAAACATCTTTTTGACTTCTTTTTTTACATGTTCGATTTATTTTTTTTTACATGTATGAATGTTTTGCCTGCATGTATGTAAATGTACTTGTGTCATGCAGTGCCTGCAGAGGATGGAAAAAGGAGTCAGATCCCCTTGAACTGGAGTTAGGGATGGCTGGTAGTTGTCATGTGAGTACTGGAAACTGAACCTGGGTCCTGTGTAAGAGCAGCTACTTTTGTAAACTGCTGAGCCATCTCTCTAGCCCTGCTCTCAAACTTTTGATTCTCCTCCTTTCTACATGTGCAACAATGTTAATTTTCATGTTCTTCTAGGGATTGAATCAGGGCCTATGCATACTAGGCAAGCATGCTGCAACTGAGCCACACCCCAGCCTCAATCATTAAGATTTAATGTGATTATTCATGTCACTCTCTAGGTTCTCCAAGCTACTATTTGTTTTCTCTATGTTTCATTACAATTCTCTTCTATAACCTCTTTTGGGAATTAATTACATAAAAATATGAGAATCAGATAAAAATGTAAAAACATGAATTAGGTCTGGTTATTAGATTAAAGTATAACAATGTTAATTTGAACCCTTAGGATTTTAATTTGTATGCCTTTTTTGGATGCGTATTGACACAGATAGGGATAAAATTGCATCACATTTGTAATGTACTTTTGAATGGTTCCAAAAATATGCATAAGCATCAGTGAAATGGTTCAGAGGGTAAAGGCACTGGCAGTACCAGCCTGTCAACCCAAGTCCAATCCCAAGACAACTTCCAAAAGCCATGCTCTGACCTCCACGTGCATGGCATGTGCACTCACACACACACACACATATAACATATATGCAAAATAATAATAAATAAATGATTAAAAATATACATAATGTTGGCCAGGCATGGTGGCATATGCCTTTAATCCCAGTACTTGGCAGGCAGAGGCAATGATCTCTGTGAGATCAATGTCAACCTGGTTTACATAGCGACTCCCAGGTCAGCTAGGGCTATAGGGAGAGAGACTTTGTCTCAAAAAAAATGCATAACACTATAAAACAAATACATTCAGATGTTGATAATTGTAGAATTTGTGTGCAAGATACTCAGGAGTTTGTCATATCTTTTCTTTTTTTTCTTTTTGAGACAGGGTCTCCCTGTAGCCCCAGCTGTCCTGGAACTCTGTAGACCAGGCAGGGCTTGAACTCACAAAGATCTGCCTGCCTCTGCCTCCCAAGTGCTAGGATTAAAGGCGTGCGCCACCACGCCCGGCCTGTCATATCTTTTCTTTAAATTTATTATGAATCTGTATTTCAAAACAAAAAGTTATAAGCTAAATTATTCAAGACTTAATCTTTAAAATTCCATTTGGGTATAACTAGCTTTTAAAAAAGAAATCCTTTAATCCTAGCACTTAGGAGGCAGAGGCAGGTGGATCTTTGTTGAGTTCAAGGCCAGCCTGGTCTACAGAGTGAGTTCCAGGACAGCTGGGGCTACAGGGAGACCCTGTCTTGAAAAAAAAAAAAAGAAAGAAAGAAAGAAAGGAAGGAAAGAAGGAAGGAAGGAAGAAAGAAGAAAGAAGAAAGAAAGAAAGAAAGAAATCAAGTCCAATATTCTCCTTGCATCTTTTTTTTACAGCACCAGTCAGAGTCTAAGATGTCTTTCTGAGGTCTCACCCCAGTGCTCAGCTTTCCTATTGGAATGCATCTGTGAGATTCTTACCTGTGGACGGGTGGGAAACACAGTGGAAGAGAAGCTACATATTAGCAACCTGAATGCAGAAGTCTTCAAAATGATCACTTGGGAATGAAAATATATACTATATTGTTTACAACCCTGGTTTTGGGAGAGAAGAGTCTGACTCAAATTGTTACCAGAAGAAGCAATGTAATATATAGCATAGAGGGTCAAAAACGTTCCTCTGCATAGGAATCACCTTTTAAAAGGTGGTAGGTTCCTGAATTNAAAAAAAAAAAAAAAAAAAAAAAAGACACACAAAGGCTACTCCAGCTGTGGTCCAAGGTGGCAAGGCTCTAGTTCTTTGGCTGGTAGAAGTTGACAGCATTGCCCATGTAGTATTGGTTTTTCAGACATGAAGGATGCAAGAGTGATGGGGAATGGTGGGGGGATCACTGGGAATTGTGCCAAGGTTCCAGAAAGCCACTGAGGCCTGGCAACGTGAAGCAGACTTAGAGTCCCTGCAAGGACTCCTTGAGAAGCCAACGTATGAAGCTAGGAAGTGGAAGCCCAAGTTTCAGTTGAGAACCTAAGATGTTAGCAATATCAGGATCATGGGATAACTGTTAAGCAAAGTTTCAGGTTTGGGATAGAGCCAGCCTGAGAGAGGCTTTGTGTGCTGTAGGTGACAGTAGAGGGGTGGACCTACTCACGGCTGATGGAGCTCAGATGATTCCATGTTGGGTCTCAGATGCTGGATATGGACTTGCAGAGTTTGGTGCTTCTTCTGCTGCGTTGTGCTATCTCCCCACACCTCCCTTTTGGAATAAATATTTATTCTTTGCCATTGTATATTGAAAACATACTTGTTTTTCATTTTATAGAGGCTCAGAGTTAAGTATGTCTTAAGTCTGGGAGATTTTGGACTTCAGAACATTAGTGAGAGTATTAAAGGCTATGAAAACTTTTACAGAAGTATGGAATGCATTTTGCATCATGAGATGAAAAGAGACTTTAGTGGCCAGGGTTGGAATGCTATGATTTAAAGTGATGTGTCTGGGTGTCACATTGACAAGGAGTGGAGTTTTGATGTTTTCAGTCAACTTGACTCTATTTAAGACCAGCAGAGAAGCATACCTCTGAGCATGTCTATGGGGATGTTTCCAGGGACTTTTAACTGAAGAGGGAAGAGTCTCCCTGAAAGTGGATGGTGCCACCCCTTGGGCTGGTGGGCTGGAATGAAAAGGAGAGAAGTAGTGGGGTGCCGGTGTTTACTTTTGCTTTCTCACTGAGATGTGACCAGCTGTCTCACTCTCTTGCGTCCTGGTCTGCCCAGCCTTTGCAAATCATGAGCCAAAATAAGCTCTTCCTTCAGTTGCTTTTGCCAGGTATTTTGTCACAAGAGTAAGAAAAATAACTATTTTCTTTTCTATAAAGGAATGAGGGCATCTTCAGTGCTAACTACTGGTAGTAAAATGATATGTATAAAGCATTTAGCAGTGTCTTGCACATGAAAATCAATATATTTAATTTTTCATTCATTTCTTGATAGCTGTTTTTACATTAATAAATGGGAAATGTTTTACAAAAGCACCATTTGTTCCACGTTGTCCTTTTTGTTGACACTGAAGTCTCTTGTCAGGAAATGTCCACTTATAGGAAACTGGGACTGCCTAGCAGTGATAGGTATCACAGAGCATCCTAGTTTAGTACTATTACTAATGTGGTGCTGGGAATGATATTCAGGGCCCCACACATGGAACTACAGCTATGTCTCCATCTTTTATTACATCTTTTTTTTTAATATTTTTTGAGACAGGGTCTCCCTCCAGTCCCAGCTGGCCTGGAACTCACTATGTAGACCAGGCTGGCCTTGAACTCACAGAGATCTGCCCACCTCTGCCTCCTGAGTGCTGGGATTAAAGGCAGGCGCCACCACACCCGGCACTAAAGGCTTAGCCACCATGTGGGTGCTGGGAATTGAACCCGGGTCCTCTGCAACAGCAGTCAGTGCTCTTAACCACTGAGCCATCTCTCCAGCCCCTTTTTATTACATCTTAAATCTCCAGACAATGCCAGATGTCAGATTGTCCCTGTACTTCATACTGCCTTCATGACTGAAAACATTAAGATTTGGTAGCTACAAGGATAAATTCAATCATTATTATGATAACTTAGTTATTGGGTCCCATTATGGTTGGAGTCTGAAATGTCCCCTAGAGGTTCACATGCTTAGACATTCTCAGGCTGCTGGTGATCTTTGGGGGAAGTTGTAAAATCTGTGACATGTAGCCAAAATGAGTTTCTAACAGAGGGTCTTGAAGATTTTGATCACCTTTGGGTCCTGCCTGAGCTTTCCTGTTGTGCCAAGTAGCAGCAGCCACATGCTTCTGCTACAACTGACCAAGCAACTAACCATGCCTTCTCCATTGTAAACCTGTATACCCTGAAACTGTGAGCCAAAAAAAAAATCTTTCTTTCCTTATATTGCTTCTGTTATGTATGAAGATATTTCATTAGAGGAATGAGAAAAGAAACAGATTCCTACCCAGCATCTACTCTCCTCCATAATTATTATTTTGCTTACGAGTCCATTCCATTTCCACTCAGCTAAGGACTGTAGGCAATGTCTTCCTAAGATCCAGTGGGCAGTGAGCACCACAATCCTATGGCAGTTCATTCATTATACTTGGCATAGGACAGGAGTATAAGACAATTTTGGTCATGTGATATAATTCATCATGGTAGACTGAAAAAGGCTGATGCTCAAGTCTAAAGCTGATCTCCAATTTTACTAGCTGTGTAGTCTTGAACAGCAACCTGACTCTTATAAATGGAGTTCCCTAATGTGGATATGTGAAATTATATACCTTACCATGGAAATTCAACTAGAGGATGTTTATGAAATTTTTTTCTGTAAACTGTATTTTAAAAGGCCAGGAAGTGCTAGTAATGGCGGCACATGCCTTTAATCCCAGCACTCCAGAGGAGAGACAGGCTGATCTCTGTGAGTTCAAGGCCAGCTGGGGAATACAGGGAGACCCTGTCTCAAAAAGACAAACAGACCAGGAAGTCTCCAGTATGTATTCTGTACTGAACACTTGATCAAGTTGGCATAATCCCCGGGGAGACATTATTTGGCTTAGAAACTATCTTCAGGACATCTTTATCCTATTTACTCAGATTTACCTTTCTCAATACAAACCTGGAAGTATCCCACTAGTTTACCTGTCCCTACAAAATAGACTTTCAACTCATTATCTTCAGTCTGATGCCAAGTAGAACAACACTGCCCATTCTTAGGTCTGGACTTACCAAGGTGTATCGCACCTTCCTACCAGTTCTGAGTTTCAGAACCAAAGGGGCTAAATGCAGTTCATGGAAGTATTTTTTTTTCATTTATTGGTTGGTTTATTTTTTTTAATATTATTTATTTATTTAATTTATTTATTATGTGTATGAATGTACTGTCTGCATGTAGGTTTGTGCACCCGTGTCGTGCAATGCCCCGGAGGTCAGAAGAAGGCGTCGGATTGCCCTGGAACTGGAGTTAAAGACGGTTCTTAGGCGCCATATGGGTGCTGGGAATCAAACCTGGGACCTCTGCAAGAGCAGTCGGCGCTCTTAACCACTGAGCCATCTCTCCAGCCCCTTCAGAAGGGTGCTGGAGAGGTGATAATTATTGTTTCCTTGGTCAGGCCTTCCTCCCAACACTTCCTTGTTACCCCACTACTAATGATCCTAAGAAGCCCATACTTGTAAATGTTTTAATTACCCATGACTTTTCAGGATTATATTTTTTACACCAAATTGCCTAACAAACTGCAAGGGTCTCCTATCCTCGTAGTTTCCTGGGGTCTCCACATGGATGACCCCATTTTGACATCGTTGGACAGTTTTTCATTATCTGAGGTTGGTACGTTGGCTTCCCTGGCCTTCCACAGGGAATCCCAGTGTCTCTGCATAGACCTGAAAGGGACCCAGACAGAGGGGATACACTTGCGCAGGCCCCGCCCCCTGCCCTTCCCGGCACCGCCCTCGGGTTCGAGGGATGGGTACAGGAAGACAGGAAGGATGCGGGATTCTGCGCAGAAGGATCGGGTGAGTATCCTAGGGAAGACCCAGAGGAACCTTCCCAGAAGACGTGGCCGCGGACGAGCCCAACGAGTGTCTCTCCTGTAGATTGACTCTTTTGGCTTTCCGTTTTCCTTACAGTGGGGAGGGTGGAACTTCCTGTTTTCTCTCGCTTGGACTTCCGGAAAGAACTGAGCCACTGAAAACAAGACGACACTCGGGGCCTCCGGTCACTCGAGGCAAAAAGGAGGAAGTGAATTTGGGTTTTACCAGGGCAGTTGTAAAATCTTGTTTTCCCGTTACGGTGTCCTGCGCTCCATCCACCAGAGTCGCCGTGGGAACCGCCGGAACTGGCTCAAGGGAGAGACCGGAAATCCCGCCTCTTCCTCCCAGAGGGAAGACGGTGAGCCGGAGGAGTCAGTCAGAGGGCCGAGCAGGAGCTATCCCGGCGGCAAACAGGTGAGTTATTCTCTGGCGGGGCGGGGGGTCTGGGGGCGGGGACGGTCCGGCGTCGGCGCGGGACCTAGAGGCTGTGGCCTGTGGGCCAGGGCTGGCTGCGCGATGTGGGGAGTCCACGGGCCGGCCGCGCTCCCGCCCCCTCCCCCGCCTCCGCCCCTCCCCGCCGCGGCCCGACGCCGCCCCGTCGCACGCCGGGACCCACGCCCTCGCCGGCTGGCCGCGCACGCCGCGCTCCTGGCGCCCTCTGCCCGCGCTGCATCTGTCGGTGCTGCGGCCGCCTCCTGCCCTCGTGGGCCCCTCGGGCCTCGGTTTCCCTCTGGGCCAGCGCGGTGACAGCCGTGTCAGCGCTCTCCCCAGCGCCCGGATCCGGCAGCCCCTTTGCCTGCCCCATTCGGGGGAGCGACGCGTACCTTCTCCCGCCGCGCTGCTCCTGGGGCTCGGTGTCCAGTGCACTGGGAGCCCGTGGCAGAAAGGGAAGCCTGCTTGGGGCAACTGCCCGATGGCGGACGGTGGACAGCCTGTCAGTCCGGCATCTGGCAGCGCTGTGCTTCCGACTTCCCTCCGCCAACCCGAGCGCACCCTTACCCGTGCTTGCCTTCGGTCTCCAGTTTTAGTCGGCTGGACTTCGGGAACAGCTGCTGACCCCTGCTGTTGCATTTGCATTGGGTTCTTTGTTGTGTCTGTGTTTTTTTTTTTTTGTTTTTTTTTTTTTTTCTGAGACAGGGTCTCCCTGTAGCCCCAGCTGCCTGAAACTCGCTCTGTAGACCAGGCTGGCCTTGAACTCACAAAGATCCGCCTGCCTCTGCCTCCCAAGTACTAGGATTAAAGGCGTGCGCCACCACGCCCGGCTGTATTGGGTTTTGAGTGGCCTGTTGATACTGAGTTCTGGAATAGGACATCAGGGGGGAGGTGGGCGGGGCGAAGTTTGCATCTGTGAACACAACATACACCTAAGATTTCTTAGTTTACAAGCGGAATGACCAGTTGGAATATTTCCCCATAGTCATACAACTTTTTAGTTTGTGTCTGATAGGACTAGTCACATTATGTATCTGGTTGGTGGGATGGTAGTCCATTTGGACATAGCAAGGGCACCAACATGCTAATTAGAACATTGTAGGACATTCGCTGTATATTTCATAAAACAGCAACCTTGGGGTAGCAGTTTTACTTATTTTACAAATCGTACATTACTTGAACAAAATTAGCGTTGATGTTCAGATGTGTTCGACCCTCATTAGAAACAAAACTTACTATTGGGACAAGTAGTGTATCGAGTATAATAATTTACAACACTGAACACTGGTGCCTTAAAAATATTTTGAGTGTACAGAAATGAGTGCTCTTGAAAGACAAAAAGGTGAAAAAATCCAAGAAGAAGAGAAATATGAAGCTATTATTCAGAACCTTGAGAAAGACAAAGAAGAATTGTTGATGAGCCACAAACAAGACAAAGAGCAGTTAATTCAGGAAAAAAATTCGAGTGTAGCCGGGCGTGGTAGCCAATGCCTTTAATCCCAGCACTCTGGAGGCAGAGGCAGGTGGATCTCTGTGAGTTCAAAGCCAGCCTGGTCTACATAGGGAGTTACAGGCCAGCTGGGGCTACAGGGAGAGCCTGTCTCAAAAAGACCAAAACGAAAATATTTCGAGTGTTTTGAGGTTTACAGAAAAGTTGCAAGATAACACAGCATTGCACCAGCATTTCAAAAAAACATGTAATGGGGCTGGAGAGATAGCCTAGCGGTTAAGAGCGCCGACCGCTCTTGCAGAGGACGCCGGTTCGATCCCCAGCACCCACATGGCGGCTAAGAACCGTCTGAAACTCCAATTCCAGGAGAACTCCAGTTCCAGGGGAATCCGATACCCTCTTCTGACCTCCGCGGCGTTGCACGACACGGGTGCACAAACTTGCATGCAGACAGTACGTTCATACACATACAGAAATAAATAAAATTAATAAAAAAAAATTAAAAAAAAAAACAAAAACAAAAAAAAACATGTAATGACTCCAAGCATGGTGAGACATGCTTTTAGTCCCAGCACTTGGGAGACAAACAGGAGATGGAGCCCAGACTGGTCTGCATAGCAACATTCAGGCCAGCTGGGGCTATAAGGGAGATCCTGACTCACAATAAAAATACTGTTGTGTGGGTGTGTGCTGCATGTATTTATGTGCACTGTGTGTGTGCCTGGTGTCAGCAGAAGAGGGGGCCAGAAATCCTGGAATGTGGGAGTGCTGGGAATGGAGCTTCTCGGTGCAAGAGCCGCAAGTGGACTGAGCTGCTGAGCAGCCTCTCTAGTCGGCACTTCACATCAAAAGTACTTCCTGCTTTGTGCCAGCCATCACTCTAGTGCTGGAGTAGTAACATACTTGCTTAAGTGATTTTGCCATCTAGTTCAGGAGACATGTTTTGATTAATGTATCTTCTAAACGCTAAATAGAGGTAGAAGTTACACCTAATGCCTGGCAGGGGTGGTGAAACCTTGCAGGAAACGGAATGGCAGGTAGCAGTTTAGGAAGTGCTCACTCCGTGAAAGGGCAGTTCCCCATATTCACTCTACTGAGGCCTGTCTTACTGAGAAGTACTCTAAATTAGAGTCCTTGTTTGCTTTTTTATTGCTCATCTCCTTTAAGAAAGTGATTTGTTAAACGTGGCAAAAGAATCCTAGTTTATAAGTTCAGGAATAAGATTAAGGTAAGCTGTATAGTTCTGACTGGTACCTCAACATTCCTGACAGTAATTGATGTTGGGTGTTTAGGACTGCAAGGTTTTCCTTTCTTTGCAGCTGTGGAATTAATTCATTGAGGAAACATTGCTTGCTTTGTGCCAGTCATTGCACTAGGTAAACTAATGAACTGGGTAGTGGGGAGCATAGACAGTAGTTGGCATTGGCAGTATAGTCTGGTATTGGTGCAGGTATTCTCTGGGCGCATGGTGTCACAGTGCCACTCCTAGTCACAGTACCACTCCTAGTCCACTGTAGAAATGGACTTTTTTTTTTTTTTTTTTTTTGTAGATCAGGCTGGCCTTGAGCTCGCTATGTAGATCAGGGTCTGCCTGCCTTTGCCTCCCAAGTGGTGGGGTTTATAAAGGTGTGTGGCCATTAGGCCCAGCATAGAAATGGATTTTGATTAAGTCAAACAGAAGAGACACTGGAAGATTTGAAGCTTTTTTTTTTTTCTCTTGGGGAAGAAAGGGTTTATTCTAGTTCACAATTCTCCTTGGGTCACAGGCTTTCACCTAGGGTGCCCAAGGGCAGGAAAAAGGGCTAGGAATCTGGAGGCAGGAGAGAAGCCACAGGCCATGAAGGAAACGCTGTACACTGGCTCTGCCTCCCCGGGCCCATGCCCACCCTGCCCACCTACACAATACACACCAACCTGCCCATGGTGGCAACCACCCACAGTTGGCTGGGACCTCCCCCCCTCCCACATTGCTCGACAATTAAGACGATACTCCACAGATGTGCCCACAGGCCAATCCAATGGAGCCAATTCCCCAATTGAGGCTCCCTCAACCCAGGTGTGTCAAGTTGACACTAAAGCTATCCAGCACAATTGACCCCTTGTCAACTTGACACACAAAACACATCACTATTAAACCACCACCTTTCCAGTTCTTATCCCCAAAGCATGATGTTAACATTAATCACAACCCAAGACAGTACAACCTTAAAAGCCCCACAGTCTTTAAAATGTCCAAACACTTAAAAGTTCACAGTCTGTTAAAAGTCTCTTAACTGTGGGCTGCTGTGAAATCCAAAACAAGTACTGTCTTATTTCAAAGGGAAGAATCAGGCACACTCAAACAAAACCCAAGTCCATCAAAGTAGCTCAAGGCTGGACACCTGGGACTCACGATCTTCTGGGCTCCAAAGGGTTTCGGCAGCTCCCCTTCTCTGACTCTGCCATCCGTGGCTCACACAGCTCATCTCACGGGCCCAGGCCGACTCCATTCCACACCTGCTGCTGCTCTTGGTGGTCGTCCCATGGTCCTGGCATCTCCAAAAAGCTGGGATCGCCACTGAAACTGAGGCAGCACCTTCACCAATGGTCTCTTCTGACCTCTCCTAGTGCAAAGCCTCAGCTTCTCTCCATGACCCCTGCAATCCTGAGGTCTCCACTGCAACCAAGGTGCACTTCCACCAATGGTCTTTCCTGACCTCTCACAGTGCCAGGCCTAGGCTGCTCTCTGTGACCCCCTCAAATTTTAACACCAGAACCATATAGGAGACTCTTACACATACCAAGTCCTGCTTCTGGCCCGAGATAGAGGCTCAGGCCCCTTCTGGATCACAGCTTCTGTGTGCTGACCTTGAAGAAATTCTTCCCAGAAGATTGGGAAGTGATGCTGGTCTCTTGTTACAGCTGATTCTTCAGCCCCAGCTAACCAGCATCAATTGTCCCAGTACAACAAAGATTTCACTTCAGGTTCTGGTCTTGTTACTTACAGCTGATTCTTCAGCCCCGGCTGACCAGAACCCACAGATTAAGCAGTCATGATCTCTGCTTCTCTTTGAAACTAGAAACTTCACAAGCCAGGCCTCCATCATCTACAACTCTTTCAGCAAAACTGTTCCAAGTTCCACAGCCATGATCTTTAGGCATTCAATGATTTTTCTAGTCCAAAGTTCCAAACGCTTCCACAATCCTTCCCCCAAACACCAAGGTCAGGTCTGTCACAGCAACAGCCCACTCTGGTACCAATTTCTATTCTAGTTTCTCTTCCGTTTCTGTGACAAAACACTCTGACCGACACCAACTTGGGGAGGAAAGGGTTTAATCAGCTTACATCTCCTGGGTCACAGTTCATCACCTAGGGAGCCCAAGGCAGGGACTCAGGGCAGGAACCTGGAGGCAGGAGCTGAAGCATAGGCAATGGAGGAATGCTGTTCACTGGCTTTCTCCCCTCAAGATTTGAAGATTGTAAGATAGTCTTCAGAATTAAAGGGGGAGGCTGAAGAAATGGGTTTGAGGAGAGGCTGGGTGGTTGATGCCTCGGATCAGACCGTATTCTGTAAGTAGTCTGGGTGGAATTTTGCTCCTGACAATATTGCTGCTGGAGAAGCTGCCACCTTTGTTGATGGACTCTTTCTCCTGTCATAGTAAAGTTCTGCCCTACATATATTGTGACTTTTTTTATTTTAAAAAAAATTTTTTTTAATTTTAATTATTTCTTTCTGTATGTGTTATGAATGTACCGTTATGTTTGAATGCAAGTTTGTGGCACCCGTGCGTGGCATTGCCGCAGAGGTCAGGACGAGGGTGTCGGATTCCCCTGGAACTGGAGTTCTCCTGGAATTGGAGTTTAGACGGTTCTCGGCCACCGCCAACGCCAATGCCCTATGGGTGCTGGGGATGAACCCGGGTCCCTGTAAGAGCAGTCAGCCCTTCTAACCGCTAGCCATCTCTCCAGCCCAAATATTGTTGATTTTAAAGTGGGGGACATATAATTGCCCAACCACCCTAGTTTCTTAGCGAGTTAGGGAGGTTATGGTGTTAGAGGTAGAGTATGTTTGCCCTGGTGTACTTTTTTTTTTTTTTTTTTTTTTTTGGTCTTTTTGAGACAGGGTCTCCCTTTAGTCCTGGCTGGCCTGGAGCTTGCTATGTAGACCAGGCTGGCCTTGAACTCACAGAGATCCGCCTGCCTCTACTTCATTGTTGGGATTAAAGGCATGGCCACCACGCCCAGCACCCTAGTGTACTTTTCAACAAAGACCCACACAGCAAAGGATTCCTTCAAAATAAGAAGGTAGCTCTAAAAGAAACAAGTTCAGCATGACCGTTCCCAGTCAGCTTGCTTTTCTTCTTCCCCATTAAACACTGTGGATAGGCAGAGAGAAGTGGCATTTCAAGTGCTGGTCATTTGCAACAGCAGTGAATGAAGGCGCAGCAGATGGTACCTGCAGGTGTGGCAGGTCTGCATGCCCATGTAGCAGGCCCCTTAGCGCTCTCAACCAGTGCTGTAATCTTTGTTTAGGCAAAAGAGTCTGGGTTCCTTAGCTCCTGGCAGTAGCTGTTACTGCAACTTGTGAAGGGGCAAGGCATTGGGATTCCTCAGCCCTTGACCATGGAAAGTGGTACAGTTTGTCAGTCCTGAATGGCTGAGACCTTTGTCCCTAAAGCTCAACAGCCTTCTGGAACTCTTCCAAGGACTTAGCTTGCACTTTCTCTTCTCTGCCTGTTTGCAGTCTTCTGTCCTTCAGCCTGAACTCACCCGTAACCTTTTCTCTATTTCTGCTGTGTCTCTTGGTTCTGCCTTGACACCTCTCTCGAACTGTCTGCTCTTTACTGCTGTGGCTGCTGTCACAGCTGCTGCTATTTGGGAGGCGGCGGCTGCGGCTGCTGCTGCCGCCACTGACCTGTCTCTGCCTCTTCAGCTGTCAGTATAGTGGGCCGCTCTGCCACCTTTGCAGCTTGGTGGGCAGACTGCTCATCTTCCCCCTTCAGCTGACAAGCATCAGGCTGCTTTGCTGCTTTCGTAGGTTGACTCACTGACTGCTCAGCTCTGCCTCTTCAGCTGTGAGGAAGCTGGCACCTTCATGTCTGCTGCTAAGTATTGGCTGCTTAGTTGTTGCTCTGATGCTGTTTCCTTCATGTCACCAGCTTAGCCTGTTCTATGTAAGACCACTCAAGAAGCCTGTTCTGGAGCCTAATGGTACAAACCAGGTCAGCAGCAGAAGCTTGGCTCCCAGCTCACCAAGTGAGCTGTCAGCCCCAGTACATAGCCAGAGAAGTGTGCAGCAACTACTGCAGACCTCACATATAATGAAGGTTTGTATTCACACAGACATGCCATTGCCTCTGTTGATCTAGCCATAGTAGTCTTTGCTAGGCCACCACCCACGGGATATATTCTCCCCAAGGACTACTCGAAGATGGTTGCAGACTTCAGTAAAGCTTATGATAGCAGGGAGTCTGTTACAACCTGAAATGGTCCTGACTGGGGCTGTGCTTTTGGGAGCCAGAGTAAGCATGCATGATTGTAGTTTCTTCAGAGTGTTCATAGCATGTTCAAATAGACTACAAAGGTAGTCCTGACAGGTTTTATTTTTTGGGGTGGGGGGTTGTGGTCTTTTTGAGACAGGGTCCCTCTGTATCCCCAGCTGCCCTGGAACTCACTACATAGACCAGGCTGCCCTTGAACTCACAGAGATTCGCCTGCCCATCGGGAGGCATGCACCACCACTCCCGGCTGACTGACAAGCATTTCTTTAGCTCAAGATAGAGTGGTAAGGGGCACTCCAGCTGTCCATAGTTAGGTATAACAGATTGCTCCATGCCCCAGGGTCTTTGCTTATTTACAGGAAAATTAGCACCAGGAGTGGTTACAATAAGCATACAGTGCTCTGTCTCATAGCCTTTTATCACAGAGAATAGTGCCCAAGAATGAATAGGAATTAGCTAGGAAAACAGATGGGATGAGTAAATTTTAGATAGAAGACTTGGAAGAGTAAAGAGGAGTTACGAGGAATATTTAAGGTAGCTGGGTCATAGGATATGAGCTGTGAAAGATGAAGCTGGAGAGATGTCTCTGAAGAGTGTAGGTAACCTGGTGGCATGCACAGACTTTTATTACTGTTATGTTAACGACTTTGGTTATAACCATGGAGACTGACTGCGGTGGTATAAGCCAGAAAGAGAGTTATATCTTGGGGGCTGTTGCAGTTATTCTGAATGAGCTGTCCCAAGTAGTCTGAACTAGGATACTGGCCTGAGAGGTGGGAGAAGGCAGTGGATCAAAACAAGTTACTAGAGTTGATTTTGGTGAGAGATGAGTGAAATCAATCAGGTCCTTGATCAGGACATCAAGCTATTTGGAAGATCCAGCTGTGGAGGTGAGTAGGTCCTTGGAGAGGACGATTTAATGTAGGTTCATTTCAGTGGAGATATTGAGGAGATAGTTCTATGGATGAGTATGAATTTCAGAAAACTCTTAATGTCTTATGACAGCCTAAGTTCTTTTACTTTTGTTTATATATGTCAATCCTCTTCACTAGATTATAGCAAGAGCCAGATTTTGTGTTTAGATATCACAGGTCATAGGGCATAGTCAATAAATATTGGTAGACTTTAATTCAATGGCATTGGGAGAATGAGTATAAGAAATTTGGAGAGGAAGGATAGTTATATACACACAACTTTTTTTTTTTTTTGGTCTTTTCAAGACAGGGTCTCCCTGTAGCCCCAGGTGTTCTGGAACTCGCTCTGTAACTAGGCTGGCCTTGAACTCACAAAGATTCACCTGCGTCTGCCTCCCAAGCGCTAGGATTAAAGGCATGCGCCATGGCCAGGAGTGGTGGTGCACGCCTTTAATCCTTGCACTTGGGAGGCAGAGGCAGGCGGATCTTTGTGAGTTCAAGGCCAGCCTGGTCTACAGAGTGAGTTCCAGGACAGCTGGGGCTACAGGGAGACCCTGTCTTGAAAAGACAAAAAAAAAAAAAAAGGCGAGCACCACCACACCTGGCTTATACACACAACTTTTTATAGATAATATATGCAAACATATATTATCTTATATTTGCTTCTGTCTTGACTTTGTAGTATTGGTGAGGGTGCCTGAATTACTTTTTGTGTTTCAGTGACCAAAACACCTGACAGAAGCAACTATGGAGAGGAAAGGGTTTATTTTTGACTCACTTTTTGGGGAAATATCTGATGGCAAGGAAGGCATGCAGAGTGCACGGCGGTGGGAGCGTGTGCCAGGAAGGCATGCAGAGTGCATGGTGGTGGGAGCGAGTGCTGGGATTCTCATAAGGCTGAGAACCAGGAACAGAATGAATCAAAATCAAGTGGGTGTAATCTTCAAAAGACTACCTTTCTTTTTTAATTTTTTAATTTTATTTATTTATTTTATGTACATGAATGTACTGTCTGCATGTAGGTTTGTGCACCCATGTCGTGCAATGCTGTGGAGGTCAGAAGAGGGCGTCAGATTCCCTTGGAACTGGTGTTTTCCTGGAATTGGAGTTACGGATGGCTCTCAGCCACCATGTGGATGCTGGGGATCGAACCCTGGTCCTCTGCAAGAGCAGTGTGCGCTCCTAACCGCTAGGCCATCTCTCCAGCCCAAGACTACCTTTCAATGGCTTCTGCCTTCCAGGTCCTGCCATCTAAAGGATCCATAGCCTTCAGAACAGTGCCACAGACTGGGGACCAGGTGCTCCAAACAGGATTTCTGGGGCCATTCCAGAGCAAACTGTAGCATTTCACTCCTTTCTTATGGGGCTCATGCACTTCTCATGATGCAAAACGCATTTTTTACAACTTCCAAAGTCGTCATAATTTCAACAGTTTCAGTAGTGTTCAAAATCATGAAGTTCAGAGTTTTCTCCTGAGACTCAAGACAAACTGTGATCCTTGTAAAAATGGAAAACAAGTTATATACTTCAATATGTAGTTGCACAGAGTAAATAACTTCATTCTCAGAGTAAAGAACAAGAGAATAGGTAAAGAATGATTGAACCAAAGCAAGATTGAAACCCAGCGAGGCAAATGTTGAATCCTGTAGCTCTGGCATTCAGGGCACATGGTGTCTTTTGTGGCTTGGCTTTGCAGTCTGCATTACACATAGCGGCTCTCTTGAGCTGGTTCACTTGTTGCCTTGTAACTTTCCTTTGCAGATGTCCCACATTCCTTGCATCTCCAACATTCTGGGATCTCCTTTGCAATATAGTCTTTACCTTTACAGCCTCACAGATAGCCAACCTAGTGATCCCTGCAGAGTATCCAACCCTGTCACACACCAGAGAGGAACCCTATGCCTGCGCCCAAAGCAAGCTCAGCTGCCACCACTGCATGAATGGCCTGGTGCCTGGCAGCACCCACTACAAGTGCCTATACTGCTAAGTGCCCCTTGGTCTGTGAGCCCTACTGAACTAGAGGCAGAAGCACCTGAGGTACCCTGAGCTGGCCAGGGTTGTTCGGAGTCCTGTTGTTGTCCCCCTGTGAAAAATCATCCTCCCCTATTAAAAACAAAAACAAAACAAAACAAAAAAAAAGGCTGACCTCACAGGATTTTCTCTGGAACCTTGGTGCAGGTTTCCATGATCTTACAATGCTTGAATTCTGCATGCCTATGAAAGTCATTGTATGGATAATACTACCAAGTTCTGCCTGATTGAGATGTAGCTCTAGGTATCCTTGGATCATGGCTTCAATGCTTCTGAGCCTATGAAAAGACTTTGTTAGGTACCTCAGTCCAAGCATGGTGCCCCCTTGGGTGGGTTTTTTTTTTTTTTTTTATTCTGGAGCCTTCAATGAGTAGAGCTTCATCAGCAAGGCAGACTTCCTGTTATCATAGGGTGGAGTGCCCTGCTTCTCTTTAATGTTGTAACCACTTAAACAATTATAGCTTTTTCTGTACTTTTGAACCCTTTCCTGGCTAAACTATATGCTTTTCCAAATCCTTTGTTCTGCATTCATTCTCATTGTAAATCTGGCTAAAAACAGCCACTGCTAATCATGCTACAAACTTCATGCTATGCTCTCTTGGAAATTTCTGCATCAAACAAGTTAGTCCATTACTTTTGAATTGAGTCTTGCTTAGATTTTTCAGAACTTGGACAAACTGTAGCTAGATTGTTTGCTGTAATGTAACATGAATGGCCTGCAGTCCAATACCCAATAGAATCCTTGTTCCTTTCTGTAACCTTGTGAGTACAGTTTTGATTATCTGCGTTTCTGTTGGCATTCTGGTCTGCAGAAATCCTAGGAGAGCTGCTAGTTAATCTCTGTGTATAGCATGCTGGATCTCTAGCATACTTCTCTAAGCTCTTTCCCATTCCCCTTGTGAACCAGGGCCAAAGGCCTAAGTGCAGCATGATTTAGGAACAATAATGACTTCACTTCTTTGTCACCAGTTTTCTGTATTAGTTACTTTTGTATTGGTTTTGACCAAAATAGCTGACAGAAAGCACCTAGAGGAGTTTATTTTAGCTCACTGTTTGAGACAGCTAAATTGGAGCCTGTGCTAGGCATGGCTGCACATGCAAGGCAGAGGCAGGCAGATCTCTGTGAAATTGAGGCCAACCTGATCTACATAATGAGTTCTGGGCCAGCTGGAGCTATAGGGAGCCCCTGTCTCAAACAAAACAAAAAAACCAAAACAACCCAAAGCAAACAAAATTGGGAACCCGTGTTACAGATGTCTCACCTGGTAGCTGACCAGGAAGCAGAGGGAGGAGTTCAGGAGCAGGTTATTATAGTACTGGAAGGCCCGTTCCTGTTGACCTACTGCCCTGCCCTGGGGGTCCTGCTTACAAAAGGATTCACAGACTCCAAAGTACAGCTGTAAGCTCAGGACTAAGAGCTTGAAACTTGAGCTTCTTGGGACATTGCAGGTTCAGATATATCAGGGTCCATAGTTCATGTTTATATGTCTAATATATGATGTAAATTTGTGACGAAAAGAGATTTTTTATTCTTTTAATTATTCTCCTACAATTATCTCCTTATCCTTATTAGATCATTGTTCCAACAACTGTTTTTGATCATCTACCAATTCTAATTACCTATAATATGACCCAGAAATAGCCCTGCAAGGGCAGACAGAAGTTGATGCAGTACCATAGTAGAAAGGAATGCATAGCTTCATATAATTAATCCAGAACGTGATACATGTAGCTGTGGAAGAGGAACCTTCTGGGGAGAAGGTGAACATAGATGGATAGGTTATAACACTAAGTTTCATTTTTCCTTTGAACATTATTGCTTTTATTTACCTGGTTATTTTCTGGATGTAATGTTATTATTTTTTAACAATTTGGGTTTCTTGTGTATACCCCAGAAAATAAGTTTTGAAATACTACATACTTGCTACTAATGAATAATAAGAGGTGGTAATGCCGAGCGTGGTGGTGCACACCTTTAATCCTAGCACTGGGGAGGCAGAGGCAGGTAGATCTTTGTGAGTTCAAGGCCAGCCTGGTCTACAGAATGAGTTCCAGGACAGCTGGCGCTATGGGGAGACCCTCGAAAAAATGGAAGTAACAATGTTTTGAATTTGTATAAATACTGTGTGTAGGGGGCTGGAAAGATGGCCTAGTGGTTAAGAGTGCCGACTGCTCTTGCAGAGGACCCAGGTTCGATCCCCAGCATCCACATGGTGGCTGAGAACCATCTTTAACTCCAGTTCCAGGGGAATCCGACACCCTCTTCTGACCTCCGAGGCATTGCACGACATGGGTGCATAGACCTAGATGCAGACAGTACATTCATACACATACAAAATAAATAAAATAAAAAATACTGTGTGTAATCTCATTTAATCCCCAGAGCATTCTTGGGAGATATGTAGTACATTTTATCCATGAGTGGTATACTTAGTTTAGGATAAGTAGAGTATGTAATGTCATGCAACTCTTTTTTTTTTTTTTTTTTTTTTTGTCTTTTCGAGACAGAGTCTCCCTGTAGCCCCAGCTGTCCTGGAACTCACTCTGTAGACCAGGCTGGCCTTGAACTCACAAAGATCCGCCCGCCTCTGCCTCCCCAAGTGCTAGGATTAAAGGTGTGCACCACCACGCCTGGCCATGCAACTCTTAAATGATAGTGCTAAGACTCCAGCCAAGTCAGTGTGACTGCACAGGCCCTTGCTGTGGTCACTAGGCCAACACACCGCCTTCTCCAATAGCATGTGGCTGATAGTTAAAGCTGGTGCTTTTTTTTTTTAGGTCCTCACATGTCACAATGTAGTCTATGACATCTCATTATCCATCTCAGGGTAATTCAGGCAGATTGCCCTCCCAGAGTTCATTGTCTTGTTATCAAGCACATTGATGTGATGTATAGTGCAGCAAGGATGAGGCAGGTTCAGTTCATGGCAGGAGATAGAGAGGAGGGGTCTCCATGAGTATTCCCTCACTGTCCCATGTTCCCTTCCTGGAGGTGGGGCATTCTAGGAGGCAGCCAAGGTCCCAGGGCAGCTGAGCAGAGCAATGGGAAGTACAACCATCAAAAAAAGAGTCCAAGCTCTCAAGAGACTTCCCAGGCTCATTTGGGGGCCACTTTTGTACCCAAAGATCATAGTTGTTTATGTATGTGCTCATTAACAAATAGGAACTTCCTGAGAGTGGGATACGTTTTTAATTTCATTCTAATTAAAGAAAATCAAGTACAGGTCAATAAGAGACTTAAATATTCAAAGTGAAACTATGAAACTATGGCTTTTAGAGGTCAGTCCAAGGAAATAGTGGTTTGACTCTGGCCAAGCAAGAGGTTTTTAAATTGATCACAAAAGGTATAGGTCACAAGGGAAAAGATGAATATGCTTGACAGTATTAATATTGACAGTGGTTGTGTATGAATGATCCAGAAGTGATCAGGCAGGTCGTCAGGGAGAATGAATGGCTCAGTACATGTTACCGATAAAAGGCTGTATCTGAAAATATAAGCAACTACCATTCAGTAATAATAATAGAAAAATGGGGCTGCAGTGATGGCCCAGTGAGTATGAGTGCTAGCCTGATAAACTTGATGATCTGTGTTGGATCCAAGAAACTGATGTTAAAAATCTTGGTGTGGTGGCATACATCTCTAATCCTAGTATTCCTACAGCAAGATGGGTGGTAGAGATGGGAATTTCCCCAGAGCTTTCTGGCCAGCTAGTCTGGAGTACATAGCATACGAGTAGAAAGTCTTTAAGAGATCCCTTGAGATGGAAGATGAGAAAGGACTAAAAGTTGTCCTCTCACCTCCACTCCCCACCCCCCCTTTTTTTTTTTTTTTTTGCATTTTGAGACAGGCGTTCCCTGTACCCCTGATGGTCTGAGATCACTAATGTAGACCAGGCTGGCCTTTGACTCCAGAGATCCTCCTGCCTTTCTGCCTCCCAATTGCGGATTACAGGCGTGCACCACCACCCTGGCCTGACCACCACTTACTACATGAAATCTACTGTCTTTTTTTATTTTTAGACCTCCACTTCTTACTCACCCTCCCCCCTTCCCTCCATTCCCTCCTTCTTCCCCCCCTTCCCTACTCTCTTCTACATCTACTCCCACTCCTTCCCTCCCCCTCCTTTCCCTTCCTCCATCCCCTCCCTCCCTCCCTCCCTCCCTCCCTCCCACACAGTAATTCAAACAAAATAGAAAAATGAACAAAGGACCAAGTAGGCATTTCACTAAAAAGGAAGCATGAACGTAAATATGCTGTAGTTGATTATTGATTAGGAGGTCCAAAATGACAAACCATTTATACATTAGGTTGGCAACAGCATAGAAGGCCTGACACTGTTGTTGGGAGGATAGGAAACAACCAGAACTAGGTAGAGTGGGAGTGTAAATTGGTAGTAAAGATGAGGTGTGTGTACCTCGTAACTCGTTAATTCTACTTAGTATTTATTTATTTATCTGAACTCACAATCCTGCCTCAGCCTCCTGAATGCTCAGATGACTCTTCGTCTTACAGCAGTATTACTTGGGAACTTGTTCAGAATGCAGACTTTTGGATTCTACTCTAGACCTACTGAATTAATGGAGATTCAATGCTAAAACTTGCAAATAATTGCCCCAGGAAAACTTACCTGAGTTCCTGAAGACGTGCCAAAAAAAGACCTGGCCATGCATGTTTATACATCTCCCAACCGTCCCAGCTGCTCTGGAGGCTGAGGGAGATGACAAGTTTGAGGCCAGACTGGGCAACTTGGCTAGACCCTGTCTCAAACTAAAGAACACAAATCATGAGGAGAACAAAGGTACATGTAGAAAAGTGCACATGGTATTCTCTATCCCAGCCCTACTTTTAAAGAACAAAATTGCATATTGTTAGGAATTCAGATATAATTAATAAAAGCAAGTAAAGTTGGGGTGTTACTCAGTGGTTGTGCTTGCCTAATGTATGTCAGTCATTGTGTCCTATGTTCATCACTGGAAAAAGGACACATCAAAAAACAAAACAAAGTGACAAAAATAGGATTTAAGTTAGATATTTTTGTAAGAGGAGGGAAAGTAGTAGGGAGGGAAAATGAGAAGGATTCAAGGTGTTTCTTAAGTTTGATGGATGGTTAGGCATTTTTATGTTATGTCTGATGTCTTACTCATACTAAATGTTGTTTCTTTTGTATTTACAAATGTTTAAAACATTAATTTTTATTTTGTTTGTCTAGTGGGAACCTTTTGAAAAAAGTAAGATAGAGGTAAAGGTGTGATTTTGAAGTGTATTAAATCCTGAATCCTGAGTACATCAGGAATACTGGTTTTGATAATCACGGTAGCCAGTTCTTCCTGAGTACTTATTCTTGTCAGGCTCTGGTCTGAGCACATTATTTCTAAGTTTATGTGCCATTAAATAAATAACTTTACCACATAGTGACCCTGTGGTGGTAAGCATTCTTTCTGTTCCTGCCTTTTAGAATAGACAACTTGCCCATGGGCATGGATATAAGGGGGGAGACAGTTTGACTCTTTAGTGGCAGGCAGAGTTAAAGGAAAAAGTCATGCCTAGGTAAAGTAGTTCATCTGAGAGCGGGAGGGAAGAGAGCTGAAGTCAGGCAGGGCAGGAAGGAGAGTGGGAAGGAGACTGAGAGTTGTGCTTCCTTGGTCTAAGGTTACTCTCTGTCATAGAAGATTTGTTTACAAACCAACACACACATGCCTTTATGGTTTAGCAGCTGATAAAGATCCCAGAGTTTGCCTTCTAGCTCATTAAAAAGTGGTAGTATCATTCCCTATGGATTGGGTATTTATAGTTTTTTGCTTAGGTAGTTTGTTGTGAAAAAGGGGGCACTTTGGGGAAATTGATTATTTGAAGATTTTTTTCCCCTTGCTTTTGATAACTTTGTTTTATTTAAATCTGTACTTTGGGAATCTTTTCCTTAAAATTAAAAAATCACTTACTATAAAGTTAACTGTCACTACTACTCCTTGAAAAGTTATGTAAAAAAAGTAGAAATATGCTTCTAGCAGCCCTATGTCAAATTAAATGTATTTTAGAACCAAAAAGCACTACTATTTTTGTTTGATAATCCAAGTGCTAAAACTTTTGAAATCACTAGAACTGTCAAGCACTTATAATTAGGGAATGTCATACTTTTTGACAGATTCAGCCCCTCACCAGGAAGTTGACAGGCTAGGAGAGTCCTTTCAGTGCAGGGATGTCTGCATTTAAAGATGTAAGTGATTGATCAACTTGATTGAACATACAAGCCCCCCAGCCGGATGGTGGGACCCTTGGGCTGTGTGGGTTTGGGCACAACTGCTTGCAAATTGGTTTTACATGAAGGATGCTTGTACTCATAAATTATTACTTATTGTTAAAAAATGAAAAAAAAATATTTAAAAAAAGATGTAAGTGATCATATGCTGTCCCTTACAGGCACATGGGATTTTTCTTTTTCTTTATTTTATTAAGAAATTGTTTTTTGAGCATAAGTGCCCTTCCTTCCTTTCTATTGAGTGCCTGCTGGTGTAGCTTAACAGGAAAGTTCATGAAACCTGGGAAAATGGTACTGGTCCTAGCTGGATGCTACTCTGGATGCAAAGCCATCATCGTGAAGAACATTGATATGGCACTCAGACCACCTCTATAGCCCTGCTCTGGTGGCCTGAATTGATTGGTATTCCAGGAAAGTGACAGCTGCCACGGGCAAGAAGAAGACAGCCAAGAGATCAAAGATCAGGTCTTTCACAAAAGTTTATAACTACGATCACCTCATGCCCACCAGATACTCAGTGGACATCTGCTTGGACAAAACTGTTAACAAGTATGTCTTTTTTTTTTAATTTTCTAATTTATTTATGTGTATGAATGTACTGTCTGCATGTAGGTCTGTGCACCCGTGTCGTGCAATGCCATGGAGGTCAGAAGAGGGTGTCAAATTCCCCTGGAACTGGAGTTAAAGACGGTTCTCGGCCACCATGTGGGTGCTGGGGATCGAACCCGGGTCCTCTGCAAGAGCAGTTGGTGCTCTTAACCACTAGGCCATCTCTCCAGCCCCAACAAGGATGTCTTTAGAAGCCCAGCTCTAAAACGCAAGGCCAGACATGAGGCCAAGGTCAAGTTTGAGGAGGGATACAAGATGGGCAAGAACAAGTGGTTCTTTTGGAAGCTTCAGTTTTATTTTTTTATTTTTTAAATTTATTTTTATTTATTTTTGTATGTGTATGAACGTACTGTCTGCAAGTAGGTTTGTGCACCCCATGTCGTGCAGTGCTGTAGAGGTCAGAAGAGGGTCTCGGATTCCCCTGGAACTGGAGTTCTCCTGGAATTGGAGTTACAGATGGTTCTTAGCTGCCATGTAGGTGCTGGGGATCGAACCCGGGTCCTCTGCTCTTAACCACTAGGCTATCTCTCCAGCCCCAGAAGCTTCAGTTTTAGTGTAAACTTGTTTTCATCATTAAAAACAAGAAAAGAAATTATGCTTTTAATCCTAGCACTTGGGAGGCAGAGGCAGGCGGATCTCTGTGAGTTCGAGGCCAGCCTGATCTAGAGTGAGTTCCAGGACAGCTAGAGCTACAGGGAGACCCTCAAAAAGACCAAAAAAAATTTTATTTTTGAGACTGAGTCTTACTATAGCCCCAGCTGGCCTGGCCTCCAGAGTGCTGGGATTAAAGGTGTGTGCCATTGTGTGGACTGCAGCAGACTTTTAGTACCCTAGCTCTTGTTTTACCTACATTTGTATGAAGCTAGGTAATCTTTGTGCTCTGATTCTGAGTACTTTGTAGTGTATTTGGTGGTCATACTTCTGTTTCTTGTTACATCTTGAGCTTTTTTTGTTTGTTTTATTAAAAATAGTTTTAGGCTGCATAACAAGAAACAGTGCCAGACAGGAGAAACCTTCCTTTGAGTTGTTGACCAGGGTAGTCCAAGACACTCCCAAAATTACACAGGTTATTGCCACAGCCTTTGATTGCCTCCTAGAACCTGAAGGTAAGACCCCCATTGCTGAAGACAGGACATACATCAGAGATGAATTTGGAGCAGTGGAGCTAGACCTGACCTGGAAGCATCTCTCCTGGAAGGCCAGCTCTCATGGCTTTGGAGAGCATTATGCAAGCTACTAGGGGAGAACAGTAATCTGTGGTCCAACAGCAGCTTTAAGACCAAATATCCATATCAGTGTCCAGCACAGCACACAACATTGGTGCAGTAGTGGTCCTTTTATCTAGAGGACAATCAGTGGCTGACTAATTGGACTTAAAGTCCACTCAATGGGGGGAAAGTCATGTGTGGTACTATGAACATAGCCAGATACACACGGCTGGAGAGATCATGGATCTATAGAAATTCTCAAGGCTGTTACATCCTTAGGCTAAGGTAACTTCTTACTAAATGCAAAATAGGTATTCTTCTATTTACAGACAAATATCCCAGATACCACTTAATAAAGAAGCTTCTTTTGCATCAGACAAAGACTATTAAGAGTACCACAACTGGTCACACACAGACAGACATTCTGAATTGCCAAAGCCTGAGCAGTTCATCTACAATGTAACCACTATACCTAAGGCTCATGCAACATAGAACAAGGGGTCAAGAGGACACTAATTAACCTCTTAACTCTCATTAAGGAAGCTCCTCTATGCAACGGGGGCAGAAACTCAAAGGGTCATAAATGTCCAAACCATTAGGAGTCTGCAGAGTGTGGGTACATTGACAGGTCTCCTGGATTCCGTTTCACTCACCCAGGGCTCAGGGAACAACATTGAGGAAGAGGGGATGGAAAGATTGTAAGAGCCAGGGTGGTGATTCAAGATCATACGGAAATAGAGTCCTACAAGCTCCTGGGACCCTGCTCCTTTGCACCTACAGCAATGGTGTCAGCATGTATAAGACCCGTGTAAGCTCAGCTAGACAAAAACCCAGCATGGAACTGGGGAAATGGGCAGCAGAATCGAATCTTAGCTGAAGAAATATTGGCAGGTGATTACCATTGGTTGAGGAAGAACTGGCCGTGTGTGTGTGTGTGTGTGTGTGTGTGTGTGTGTGTGTGTGTTTGAGTTTGAAACAGGGTCTCCCTGTAGCCCCAGCTTGCCTAGAACTCGCTTTGTAGACCAGGCTGACCTTGAACTCACAGAGATCTACCTACCTCTGCCTCCCAAGTGCTGGGGTTAAAGGCATACTCCACCACACGGACCAAAACTGGCTGCCTTAAAAGAAGGGACTCTGGATAGGCTGAGTAGAGCTCAGTGGGTGACCTTGCACTGACGTATGGCTGAGGAGATAATTTGGCACAATAGTTTGTGTTAACAAATGACAGAATATATGAATTCCAGTGGTGGTGGGGGGTCTGGGAGGGGGCCAGTGGAGAAGTATAAAGGTGATTAAGACTGATTGAGATGTATGCAGTACACAAAAATTCAATAAAATAATTTATGCAAAAAATAGTTTTAGGGGCTGGAGAGATGGCTCAGTGGCTAAGAACACTGCGTGCTCTTTGCAAGGGACCTGGGTTCAGTTCCCTGCACCTAACAATCTTCTGTAACTCCAGTTCTAGCGGATCCGACACCCTCTTCTGGCTTCTAGGGGCATTGCAGAACAATGTGTACTTAATGTACAAGCCGGCAAACACTCATACATGTAAAAAATAAAATAAAATAAAAATAGCTATAAATGAACTTAGGTAAGGTTATTAGAAGCCTGGTATGGAAAAGACATTGTTTAATGTTGGTAGAGTAGCACTAGTTTAATCATCAAATGTAACCCAGGGTCAGTATGCTTTTTAGTCACTAATTATAACACATACAGAACTCCAGTATAGGAACTTTGTGTTTTAGATCTAGAACAAGCAACTGCCTATTTCTTTGGAAGTATATAGTTCATTTGTGAGTTCTGCTGATTGTGAATTGTGGAAGAGAATTTGATACATAGTTATGGGATCAATTATTTTTGAGTGAGGAATATCAGTGCATGCTAATTTAAAATATAATTATAAGACTATTAGAATTTAAACTAAGGTAGTAATGCACTTTTAAAAATAGCTTAGAAAATTTGGGTCATTGAAGGAAGGGAGTATAAATTACAGTCTTCTAAAAATGAGATCAAATGGTTTTCATTATGTATCTTCAGGGTACGAAATTTCATTTCTCTTATGGTTGGGGTTTTATTATATTTCACTGTGACACTCTATATGTATGTGCACATATATGAATAAATATACACAAAATAAACAAATAAATAAGGGGAGGCAAGATAAATGAAGGAAAGGTAGAGAAATTTTAGATTTCGGTTTTGTAAATTTTGATACATTAAAATAGGCAAAGGTTCATGGTTTAAGTATGATTTAGAGATTACTTTTTTATCCTTAGTTGTGAGTGAGGTGTGAGAGACATTGACAAAGGTTTAATCAGGAAAATGGAAGTCAGAAAGAAAAGGCATGAGGAACACTTGAAGATGGAGGTAGGGTTTTGCTGCCTGAAATGCCACGGAAAGAAAAGCAGTCTTAGAAAAGTGACAGTATTCTCGTAGAAGGCATGACCTGCATGGAGAGGCCATTCTGAGGAAAGCTGAGAAGCCCAAGGTGTGTGGCTGCCACACTGTTCTTAGTTGTGCAGTGTTTGATTAAACAGTGAATGTCTTCAGCATGCTCAGGTCTCTGGAGTAGAGAGGATGAAAACGGTGCTGATGCAGACAGGAAAGAGTTGTGTTGGAGTGATGTGGTGTCATCTCCTGCCAGTGCCACTTGATTAGTGTGGGCCATCTTGTATCCTTTTTCTTTGGACAGGAAGGAGACATCTTCATCAGTGGTTAATTGCTACCATTGAGATTTTATTAAATTTAGGAAAGAACCCTGGCTGTTCTTTCATGAATGATGTTCTGTTGCATAGTGTCTCCTGATGCTTTTGAAGGATGATGTGGAAACCATAGCAGACAGGAATTGACAAAAAGATCCCAGTAACCGTTTTCAAATAGCAAAAGGGTTTGTAGTATCTTAGTACTGAGACATAGCTGTACTTGAAAGAATTTAATTTGCATTAGTAGCAGTTGAAATTCTAACACCTTGCTTTATGTTTCTTGCTTGCTGTTATTTGCCTTGCCTGCATTTACAGAGTGTTATTGAAGTCAAAGACTATAAAATGAGATAGAGCTAATAGCAGTCAGAAGAAACAGCTGTGGTGGCCCACACCTTTAATCCCAGCACTCGGGAGGCAGAGGCAGGCGGATCTCTGTGAATTCAAGGCTAGCCTGGTCTACATAGTAAGCTCCAGGCCAGCTGGGACTAAAGGGAGACCCTGTCTCAAAAAGATTAAAAAAAAAAAAAAGAATAGAGATATTCTTTTATACAACCATAGTAGTGTTAAACAGTTTTGTAAATTTATATTGATAGTGTTAGTTGACCAAAAATCCCTTTAATACATTTTGTGCTTGCTAGCACAGGAGCTGGTCTAAGGACAGAAACTATATCCAGGCCTCCTGCCTCCTGAGTCTTCTATGATTTGGAACATTTTCATAGCTCTTGTCTTTCATGATAGTGAATTTTTAAGTATGTGGTCCTTCTCATCATTTTGGTTTTCTTTAAACAAAATTACTCCTGATGGTTTATTTGCTTGATGTTTCCTCTTAGCCAGAGGTTTTTTTTTTTTAATTTATTTATTTTTTTATGTGTATGAATGTACTGTCTACATGTAGATTGGTGCACCCGTGTCATTCAATGCCATGAAGGTCAGAGAGGGTGTCAGATTCCCCTGGAACTGGAGTCAAAGACGGTTCTCAGCCGCCATGTGGGTGGTGGGGATCGAACCTAGGTCCTCTGCAAGAGCAGTCAGTGCTCTTAACCACTAGGCCATCTCTCCAGCCCCCAGCCAGAGGTTTTTTTTTTTTTTATTCCTGGCGGAAATGATACATGAGTCATATGATGTTCTTCTCAGTATGTTACCTATGTCCATCTGCCTTTCATTGAGGATGCTTGCTTTGATCATCCAGGCAAGATAGTGACAACTTTTTAACTTCACAATTACTAAGTTATGTTTTATTTTATTTTATATTATATATATATGTATATATATATTATTATTATTATTTTTTTTTGGTCTTTTTGAGACAGGGTCTCCCTGTAGCTCTGGCTGTCCTGGAACTCACTCTGTAGACCAGGCTGGCCTTGAACTCACAGAGATCCGCCTGCCTCTGCCTCCCAAGTGCTAGGATTAAAGGCGTGTGCCAGCACTCCCGGCCTATGTTTTATTTTCTTTCTTTAAACTAATAAATGGTTTGTGAGGAGACAGTTTAACATCATGCAAAAATTCTCCATATAAAAAAAATACTCTTTAGACTTAGTATCCATTGATGATTCTTGCCTGGTACAATTTTCACCAGTATGGCTTTCTTTGTTTAGCCTTCACTCCATGTTTACCCTTTGGGCCTGCATCCTTCATTAAGAGTCACCTCTTAGGCCTCCTTCCCTCTCTTTTTCCTTCACTCCCTATACACTACCCATCTACAAAATCATTAATTCATCCATCGTCAGTTATTACAATAGTATTATTCACTTCTCTCTTAACAAATTGATGATGCTCAGTCTGGCTCCTATGTCTTTGTAACATCGCAGCACTTAGGAGGTAGAGGCAGGCAGATTTCTGTGAGTTTGAGTCCAGCCTGGTCTGCATAGAGTTCTAGGTCAGCCAGGGATACATAGTAAGACTTTGTCTCAAGACAGAGTAAAAGAAAACAAACCAAACCCGTGGTCTAGGTTCTGGTATACGAGTGCTACTGGTCCCCTCCATCCAACCCCAGTTCCCCTTACTGAATGTTTAATAAGAGATCCAATAGGCTATAGATAGCTTTATACGTGTCTGGTGTCCCTGGTGTTTGACCAATCTTAGAATCTAAACATTTCTGACTGTAATCACAAATTACCTTTTACTTTCCTTTTATTTGTAGCCTTTTGTTTGTAGGTTTCATTTGAACACCACAGTTGTAACTGTGTAGTGCATTCCCACTTAAAGGCTTCCCCCTTTTCCCTTGAGAACAATCATTGTTTTCTATTACTTCAGTGGGTAGAGACTTTTTTCTCCTAAGCTTCCCTTTTAGTGAACTCCTTCCCTAAAGTAGTATATTTTGGAAAGTATAGAAAAGGGCCAGGAAGAGTAGAAAAAAATTACCTGTAATTTTGCCACTCAGAGGAAAAAATTAACCTTATTATATAAATAGACTTAAGCAGAACTATATTCATTTAAAAATTTAATCCTGAAGTTTTTCTCCTTTCTAAATATACTTTCTTAATACTCAGATCTTTGGTACCTAATAATTTATATTCCAAATGTCTTGAGGCTTGATAATTTTATATGGTGTGTTAGCTTATTGACATTTGGAATTACAGTGTTTTCCAGATTTCTTCCAAAATTAGTACTCTGAATCTTTTTCCCTCTGCAGTTCTTTGTCTTCCATCTCTTTTTGCAGACCCGATGAATCTGTCTAAGCAAGAGCAGTGTGCAATGTGTCTTCAATGCTTTTCCCTCTGTCTCTTTATATTTTTGTTACATTTTCCCAAGATTTATATTTTCAAAGTTCTATTTTTCCAGTTTACAAAACTAAATTAAAAAACAAATCCAGTACTAAGAATACAGTGTTTAAATGCTCAGTGACTAATACTGGTGAGGGATTTCTCTTGAATTTTGGAGTCCTGGTTCTTTCTTGAGTTACAAGGAAGCTGCAACTTTCTGTAAGTCTGCAGCTTGTTGGTGCAGTGGAGATGATGGCAAACACTTTCTTTTTGTAGTTTAACGTTGTTTTTCAGTAGTGCTGAAATTGTCAGTATATTATATTTCTTTAATTTCATACCCTACCTCTTCCCCTCTCCTTGACAGTCTTATGTGCTTCATTTCCTCACTTTTGAAAGAGAAGAAGGGAAAATTTAAGGAATGTAGAGTAACTTTTTTCATGGACCTGCTTTTTTTTATGGCTGCATTATAAATTCTTGAAAATAAAGTCTAATGGAAACACTTAATGAGAAAAGAGGGGCCCCATCACATGTGACCTCCTCACTTCTATTTTTAGTGAATAGACCGTTTAAACTAAATTAAGCAAAGGACATAAATTCTGTTGTTTCAGTTTTAATATTTCATGACTGATTTTATAGATGAAATTATATTTTACAATAAATAGGAAGAAGAATTTATACAGCCTATTCTATTTGATGTGAAACAGCAAATCCCATTTCTCTGTAGCTGTAAAGAAAATTCATTATAGTGTCTTTAGTTGTAAGAGATGGTTTCATTGTGATTAGTTTAATTGATAATAAAACAACCTTTTTCAAATAGCATGAGACACACCAATAGGGTGTGCTTTTAATGACATCAAAATTTCTTCTCGTAGAATTGTCACTCTTTTTTCTTATCCCTTTTATTTCTGTTCCCATAAAATTTTTCTTTCTTAAAAAATGAGATGGAAATGCTATCAAACTATTGATTTTAAAAATGCCCTTTGAAAAGATATATTAAATTATAACTGTGTAGAATCTGACTATGAAACATTTATCAGAGATAGTTGATATAAAGCCATAAAATTAACTTTATTACTAGATCATTTTAATGTATTTGGAAAATAGTACTTAAAGTGTGACTAGGTTTTAACAAAAGAACTTGCTGGGGGCTGGAGAGATGGCGTAGAGGTTAAGAGCACCGACCTCTCTTACAGAGGACCTGGGTTTGATCCCCAGCACCCACATAGCAGCCGAGAATCGTCTGAAACTCCAATTCCAGGAGAACTCCAGTTCCAGGGGAATCCGACACCCTCTTCTGACCTCTGTGACATTGCACGACACGGGTGCACACACTTGCATGCAGACAGTACATTCATACACATACAGAAAAAAAAAAAAAGAACTTGCTGGGAATGAGGGTTGTACTCATTTTGCAGTATATTTTGGCCATGTGATTTGTTGTTTCATATTGCTATTAGTCCATCTTCATAAATAGGATTGGAAGGACAGGAATCTTGGGTAATGAAAGGGATGCTGCTCAACTTTGTTTTGTCACCATGCTTTGATTCTGATCAATATGATTTTATTATTTTAATTCTCATTTAAGAACTACATAGATGTTTGTGTTTTTGAGTTGTAGACAGTATTGAATTAGATGTTTGAACTATAATGTGGTTAATGTCTGGAATAGAAAAAGTTCTGTCTAACTTTTTTCTGAGCCCCTCAGCCTTGGGAGTATTCAGTCCTAGCCTGCTTGTCTTCAAATATTCTTGGTCTCTGGAGAAGGTTCTTTCTTAGGATCTGGCTGGATATGACATGCTTGATGTTTTGGAACTTATTTTGCCAGCTTTGTCTTGAGCCAGCAGCTCTGTATCTCCCAAACTTAACTGCCTCCTGCTAGGTGAAAGTCAGTTGTGTAGTGACAATAACCGATGGACATAACCTTCCCAGCCCCCCTGGCCTGCGATGCTACATGTGCTCCCCACGTGGACTGCTCCTTGAGTTTGGGCAAGCAGAATGGTAGTCTGCTGAAATTCTGAACCTAGCTGTGAAGGAATCCATTATTGCCAGTATTTCTGAGGGAAGCTGTTTGTTTAGTAGATTCTAGAGGCAGAATGCTTTCATCCTAAATGAGCATAGTTTTCAGCATACAGCAAGACATTTCCTTTATGCCATATGAATCTACATTTAAAATTTGCTGTATGTCATCTCTTTATTATATAGTTCTTTAATAACTCTTAGGAGAAATATAAATGTAAATGTCATTTTATTGTAGTTCTAAAGTAAGTGGAGAGGAATTCTGTCTTGGTAATGCATTCATATGATCATTCAGGTTGTTTTTTGACCTCTTGTGTGCCTCAGTACTGCTGTGCTAGAATGGGAGCTTTTGTTAAGGCTTGGAACAGGTAGGAAGGAAATGTATATCAATGCATATCAAGTAAGTATGCTTTTGAGCTGTATCTATCTATATTTGACAAACAGAAACAGTGAGAAGGGCTTATCCATTGTCTTATAACAAATGATGTCAAAATGTAGTTATTTGAGGCATTATTATCCTGCAGTTCCTGTGGCTTGGGTATCTGGGAGTGGGCTTGGCTGGGTAGCTCTGGTTCCATGTCTACCCTGTGGTTGCAGTGAGGATTCTGTTGGAGTTGTTGTCATCTGAAGGACTTGTAATTCAGACTACAGGGCCTGTAACCAAGATGGCTTATTCCTTGGCTGTTGGCAGGAGCCCCCAATTTTTCACTGCCTCTGGAGAAGAAGCCTCCCATTCTTGGCTGTGGACCTCCCTAAAGACTGTATAGATGTTCTTGTAAAATTCTATTGGTATCCCCTGGAAGGTGTGATCCTGGGGGAGGGCAGACAGGAAGCATGTATGTCTTAGGACTGAGTGTCCAGGTGGAACATAACTTCTGTTTAAGGTTTCCTTCCCTCCCCTTCCCTTCCCTTCTCCTCTCCCCTTTCCTCTTCCCTCTCCTCTTCCCTCTCCTCTTCCCTCCCTTCTCCCCCCTACTCCCTCCCCCTCCCCTTTTTTGTCAGGGTCTTCTTATAGCCCCAGCTGGCCTGGAACTTGCTACATAGACCAGACTGGGCTTGATTGCACAGAGATCTGCCTGCCTCTCCCTTCTGAGTACTGGGCTTAAAGACATGTGCCACTGCACCCAACTGTTTGGTTTCTTTGTATTGCCTAGACCATACTCTGGAGGCAGTGCCTAAACCCGTCGCAGAATTTGCGAACTTAGTTAAAACCATTGGATACTTTCCTGGGTAGTTACATAAACAGCTTTATAAATTTATAACTGAAGAAATGTGTTGTGATCTCAACCCTTTTTTAATTTCTCAAAGAGAAGCATCAAGATACTGTTTTTGTGCATGTGTGTGTCCAGGAAGGTTGAAGGGTATCTGGTTGGTACCAGAGGCAGGGCGAAGAGGTTCTTGGGCAGCCTCCATGTTTATGTGTGTGAGTGAGTACATGATTCATTGTAAGATCGAGAGCTGCGGGGCTGGAGAGATGGCCTAGCGGTTAAGAGTGCCGACCGCTCTTACAGAGGACCCGGGTTCGATCCCCAGCACCCACATGGCGGCCGAGAACCATCTGAAACTCCAATTCCAGGAGAACTCCAGTTCCAGGGGAATCCGACACCCTCTTCTGACCTCAGTGACATTGCACGACACGGGTGCACAAACTTGCATGCAGACAGTACATTCATACACATACAGAAATAAATAAAATTAAAAAAAAAAAAGATCGAGAGCTGCTGTTTCATGATACCCCTTGTAGAGGAAGGAAGGCGTCAGAGAAAATGAAGTCTAGTGATTGGAGTGACATGTGGAACAAGAACAGTTCATGTATGTTGCTGTAGTACAGCTAGCATTTCAAATAGTTTTCCCTGAAATGCTTTCTTTGCAGCGTTGGAGGAACCTTGCTGTAAGAACTGGCCACCAGGTGTCATCAGAAGGCTGCTATTGACTTGTTTTATTGTTCTCAAAAAGTATGTGCTTTGATATTTCTTGAGACTTTTTTTTTTAAATCTAGCCATTTAAGCTAGAGACTTTATTTTGTTACAGTTTCTGGATGAAATTAATTTAATTAGTAGTTGCTAGTTAAAATGAAGGTAATCAAAATAATTACATTAACTTATTTTGGTTAACCAAGGAACAACTACTTGAAGATTTGGAAAAGCTAGATAACGTGCGCGCGGGAGAGCTTCGCTGAGATCAAATGTGGAACCTTGCATGTGCTAGGCAAGTGATCCACTACTGAGTTACACTCTTAGCCCCAAGGGAGATGCTTACGTGTATTTAAAGATTTGGGGGACTGAGTGAGGATGTAGATGAATGGTAATTAATGTTTGGAGAAGATTGGGTTTAATGATATATAACCACTATTATTTATATATATATTTATTCATTTGGTTATTTTGAGGTAGGGCCTTCCTGTATCCCTGTCTGACCTGGAACTAGTTATGTAAGTCTTGATCTTAAAGGGATCCCCCTGCCTCTGCCTCCCAAGTGCTGGGATTAAAGGCATGAATCACCATGCCTGATGCACCAATATTAAAAAGAAAAAAATTCCCCTTCTCCCCCACCCTCCTTTCTTTCTTTCCTTTCTTCTGAGAACACTGTGCCGTGGATTGTGCATGGAGATCAGAGGACAATTTGTTGGAGTTGGTTCTCTCCTTCCACATTGTGGGTCCAAGGTTGTCATGCTGGGCTTGGCAGTAGATGCTTTTACCTTGTGAACTGTTTCTCTGCCCCCACCTCCTCCAACCCCCTCCCCCCACCCCCTCCCCCTGCAGTGCCACTGTTTTAATCCAGATGCCTACGTTTTCTCTTTTGTGAAACTACTAAGGAAAGAAATCTTAGAAATCACTTTCAGAAAAGAGATTTACCATGAGAGTCAGCTGAGTCCCCCCACCCGGCTTATTTTACTTTGTTGCTGGGAGAATCAGTGCTTTCAGGTGCTTAGTAAGCTTTTGGTAAGTATTTGTTAGTGAATGAATGAAATCTACTTCAGAAAAATGAGTCCTTAAATTAACTGCTGCATACAGGTGATTTTTGAATTCTTCTTAAAAAAAAAAAAAAGATCTTGCTTCCAGTCTCCATTGGTAATATAATACTTATTTTAATAACCTTCCTAATGAATTTTTTAAAACTTAGATTAGCATAAGCTCTCATTTCCGTTTAATCATTTCTTCATCACTTTAAGATCCCTATTAAAGCTACTCTGCACTCCTGCTCACTCACTTTGTTCTTGTTCCAGACTCTAAAACTTAAACTACTACACTGAGCTCTTCTCTGCCTTTAAATATTCTCTATATCCAGTGTGTTATGTCTTGAAAAATTAATCTTTCTAAAATGGTTCAATATCTTGGTGACTGTGATCTGATCTGGGCTGATCTTCCTGCTTTGCAAGTTACTGTGTGGTGGAAAACTATTATGGTCTGTCCACAGCTGTCCCACATGATCTCTGTGTTTAAGGCTTTGCAACTGTTCTACTACTTTCTCAGCAAAACAACAACAGTACCCCAAACTAAAAAACAAAACAATGAATAAGTTAAACCACACAGATTTAGTTTGTTCAAGGATTTGGATGAAATATTAGTCTTGTTTGACTATTCTTTTTGGGTATCTGATTCTTACTCATTTATACTAGTATAGATCTAGTTTATATTTGCATAATCATCTATGTTTTTATATTAAATCTCATTGAGATTTATGTCAAGCAGCTCCCAATAGAATATTATCCCAGTAGATAGTGAATTTGTATCACTATGGGGTATGCTTTCAATATATGCATGTATGTATTATTTTATATGACATGTTTTTTGCTGTTTCATTAATTCATTAATTTAAAAAGCAATTGAAGCTGGGTGTGGTAATGTGGCACACACCCCCAATCCCAGCATTCAGGAGGTAGAGTCAGGAATATCTCTGTTTGAGGCCAGCTTGATCTATATAGTGCATTCCAGGCCAGCTAGGGCTACATAGCGAGATGCTGTTTTAACAAAACACAACAACAAAAAGAAACTGGAGAGATGGCCTAGTGGTTAAGAGCACCGACTGCTCTTGCAGAGGACCCAGGTTTGATCCCCAGCACCCACATGGCGGCTGAGAACTGTCTTTAACTCCAAACACTTTCTTTTTGTAGTTTAACGTTGTTTTTCAGTAGTGCTGAAATTGTCAGTATATTATATTTCTTTAATTTCATACCCTACCTCTTCCCCTCTCCTTGACAGTCTTATGTGCTTCATTTCCTCACTTTTGAAAGAGAAGAAGGGAAAATTTAAGGAATGTAGAGTAACTTTTTTCATTGGACCTGCTTTTTTTTATGGCTGCATTATAAATTCTTGAAAATAAAGTCTAATGGAAAGACTTAATGAGAAAAGAGGGGCCCCATCACATGTGACCTCCTCACTTCTATTTTTAGTGAATAGACCGTTTAAACTAAATTAAGCAAAGGACATAAATTCTGTTGTTTCAGTTTTAATATTTCATGACTGATTTTATAGATGAAATTATATTTTACAATAAATAGGAAGAAGAATTTATACAGCCTATTCTATTTGATGTGAAACAGCAAATCCCATTTCTCTGTAGCTGTAAAGAAAATTCATTATAGTGTCTTTAGTTGTAAGAGATGGTTTCATTGTGATTAGTTTAATTGATAATAAAACAACCTTTTTCAAATAGCATGAGACACACAATAGGGTGTGCTTTTAATGACATCAAAATTTCTTCTCGTAGAATTGTCACTCTTTTTTCTTATCCTTTTATTTCTGTTTCCCATAAAATTTTTCTTTCTTAAAAAATGAAGATGGAATGCTATCAAACTATTGATTTTAAAAATGCCCTTTGAAAAGATATATTAAATTATAACTGTGTAGAATCTGACTATGAAACATTTATCAGAGATAGTTGATATAAAGCCATAAAATTAACTTTATTACTAGATCATTTTAATGTATTTGGAAAATAGTACTTAAAGTGTGACTAGGTTTTAAAAAAGAATTGCTGGGGGCTGGAGAGATGGCTCGTAGAGGTTAAGAGCCCCGACCTCTCTTACAGAGGGACCTGGGTTTGATCCCCAGCACCCACATAGCAGCCGAGATCGTCTGAAACTCCAATTCCAGGAGAACTCCAGTTCCAGGGGATCGCACCCTCTTCTGACCTCTGTGACATTGCACGACACGGGTGCACACACTTGCATGCAGACAGTACTTCCATACACATAAAAAGAAAAAAAAAAAGAACTTGCTGGGAATGAGGGTTTTACTCATTTTGCAGTATATTTTGGCCATGTGATTTGTTGTTTCATATTGCTATTAGTCCATCTTCATAAATAGGATTGGAAGGACAGAGGAATCTTGGGTAATGAAGGGATGCTGCTCAACTTTGTTTTGTCACCATGCTTTGATTCTGATCAATATGATTCTTATTATTTTAATTCTCATTTAAGAACTACATAGATGTTTGTGTTTTTGAGTTGTAGACAGTATTGAATTAGATGTTTGAACTATAATGTGGTTAATGTCTGGAATAGAAAAAGTTCTGTCTAACTTTTTTCTGAGCCCCTCAGCCTTGGGAGTATTCAGTCCTAGCCTGCTTGTCTTCAAATATTCTTGGTCTCTGGAGAAGGTTCTTTCTTAGGATCTGGCTGGATATGACATGCTTGATGTTTTGGAACTTATTTTGCCAGCTTTGTCTTGAGCCAGCAGCTCTGTATCTCCCAAACTTAACTGCCTCCTGCTAGGTGAAAGTCAGTTGTGTAGTGACAATAACCGATGGACATAACCTTCCCAGCCCCCCTGGCCTGCGATGCTACATGTGCTCCCCACGTGGACTGCTCCTTGAGTTTGGGCAAGCAGAATGGTAGTCTGCTGAAATTCTGAACCTAGCTGTGAAGGAATCCATTATTGCCAGTATTTCTGAGGGAAGCTGTTTGTTTAGTAGATTCTAGAGGCAGAATGCTTTCATCCTAAATGAGCCTAGTTTTCAGCATAACAGCAAGACATTTTCCTTTATGCCATATGAATCTACATTTAAAATTTGCTGTATGTCATCTCTTTATTATATAGTTCTTTAATAACTCTTAGGAGAATATAAATGTAAATGTCCATTTTATTTGTAGTTTCTAAAGTAAGTGGAGAGGAATTCTGTCTTGGTAATGCACTTCATATGATCATTCAGGTTGTTTTTTTACCTCTTGTGTGCCTCAGTACTGCTGTGCTAGAATGGGAGCTTTTGTTAAGGCTTGGAACAGGTAGGAAGGAAATGTATATCAATGCATATCAAGTAAGTATGCTTTTGAGCTGTATCTATCTATATTTGACAAACAGAAACAGTGAGAAGGGCTTATCCATTGTCTTATAACAAATGATGTCAAAATGTAGTTATTTGAGGCATTATTATCCTGCAGTTCCTGTGGCTTGGGTATCTGGGAGTGGGCTTGGCTGGGTAGCTCTGGTTCCATGTCTACCCTGTGGTTGCAGTGAGGATTCTGTTGGAGTTGTTGTCATCTGAAGGACTTGTAATTCAGACTACAGGGCCTGTAACCAAGATGGCTTATTCCTTGGCTGTTGGCAGGAGCCCCCAATTTTTCACTGCCTCTGGAGAAGAAGCCTCCCATTCTTGGCTGTGGACCTCCCTAAAGACTGTATAGATGTTCTTGTAAAATTCTATTGGTATCCCCTGGAAGGTGTGATCCTGGGGGAGGGCAGACAGGAAGCATGTAGGTCTTAGGACTGAGTGTAGGTGGAACATAAATTCTTGGTTAAGGTTTCCTCCTCTATTCCCTTCACTCCCTACCCCTCTCCCCCCTACCCTCCCCCCTCTTTCTCCTCCTCCTATTCCTTCTCTTCTTCCTTCCCTCTCCCTTTTCCTCTTCCCTCTCCTCTCCCTCTCCTCTTCCCTCCCTTTCCTCCCCCTTTTTTTTTTTTTTTTTTTTGTAGTACGGGTCTTCCTATAGCCCCAGCTGGCCTGGAACTTGCTACATAGACCAGACTGGGCTGATTCACAGAGATCTGCCTGCCTCCCCTTCTGAGTACTGGGCTTAAAGACATGTGCCACTGCACCCAACTGTTTGGTTTCTTTGTATTGCCTAGACCATACTCTGGAGGCAGTGCCTAAACCCGTCGCAGAATTTGCGAACTTAGTTAAAACCATTGGATACTTTCCTGGGTAGTTACATAAACAGCTTTATAAATTTATAACTGAAGAAATGTGTTGTGATCTCAACCCTTTTTTAATTTCTCAAAGAGAAGCATCAAGATCATGTTTTTGTGCATGTGTGTGTCCAGGAAGGTTGAAGGGTATCTGGTTGGTACCAGAGGCAGGGCGAAGAGGTTCTTGGGCAGCCTCCATGTTTATGTGTGTGAGTGAGTACATGATGTCATTGTAAGATCGAGAGCTGTGGGGCTGGAGAGGATGGCCTAGCGGTTAAGAGTGCCGACCGCTCTTCAGAGGACCCGGGGTTCGATCCCCAGCACCCACATGCGGCCGAGAACCATCTGAAACTCCAATTCCAGGAGAACTCCAGTTCCGGGGGAAAAACCGAGACCCTTTTTGACCTCCGCGGCATTGCACAGGGCACAGGGTGCACAAACCTATGCAGACAGTACATCATACACATACAGAAATAAATAATAAATAAAAAAAAAAGATCGAGAGCTGCTGTTTCATGATACCCCTTGTAGAGGAAGGAAGGCGTCAGAGAAAATGAAGTCTAGTGATTGGAGTGACATGTGGAACAAGAACAGTTCATGTATGTTGCTGTAGTACAGCTAGCATTTCAAATAGTTTTCCCTGAAATGCTTTCTTTGCAGCGTTGGAGGAACCTTGCTGTAAGAACTGGCCACCAGGTGTCATCAGAAGGCTGCTATTGACTTGTTTTATTGTTCTCAAAAAGTATGTGCTTTGATATTTCTTGAGACTTTTTTTTTTAAATCTAGCCATTTAAGCTAGAGACTTTATTTTGTTACAGTTTCTGGATGAAATTAATTTAATTAGTAGTTGCTAGTTAAAATGAAGGTAATCAAAATAATTACATTAACTTATTTTGGTTAACCAAGGAACAACTACTTGAAGATTTGGAAAAGCTAGATAACGTGCGCGCGGGAGAGCTTCGCTGAGATCAAATGTGGAACCTTGCATGTGCTAGGCAAGTGATCCACTACTGAGTTACACTCTTAGCCCCAAGGGAGATGCTTACGTGTATTTAAAGATTTGGGGGACTGAGTGAGGATGTAGATGAATGGTAATTAATGTTTGGAGAAGATTGGGTTTAATGATATATAACCACTATTATTTATATATATATTTATTCATTTGGTTATTTTGTGTAGGTAGGGCCTTCCTGTATCCCTTTCTTAGCTGGTCTGTTTCTTATCTTTTCCTTCCCCCCTCCTCTGCCTCCCAGTGCTGGGATTAAAGGCATGAATCACCATTGCCTGATGCACCAATATTAAAAAGAAAAAAAAATTCCCCTTCTCCCCCCCCCTCCTTTCTTCTTTCCTTTCTTCTGGAACACTGTGCCGTGGATTGTGTGCATGTAGAATTCAGAGGACAAATTTGTTGGAGTTGGTTCTCTCTCTTCCACATTGTGGGTCCAAGGTTGTCATGCTGGGCTTGGCAGTAGATGCTTTTACCTTGTGAACTGTTTCTCTGCCCCCACCTCCTCCAACCCCTCCCCCACCCCCCTCCCCCTGCAGTGCCACTGTTTTAATCAGATGCCTACGTTTTCTCTTTGTGAAACTACTAAGGAAAGAAATCTTAGAAATCACTTTCAGAAAAGAGATTTACCATGAGAGTCAGCTGAGTCCCCCCACCCGGCTTATTTTACTTTGTTGCTGGGAGAATCAGTGCTTTCAGGTGCTTAGTAAGCTTTTGGTAAGTATTTGTTAGTGAATGAATGAAATCTACTTCAGAAAAATGAGTCCTTAAATTAACTGCTGCATAACAGGTGATTTTTGAATTCTTCTTATAAAAAAAAAAAAAAGATCTTGTTCTCCTTGTGTTATTTTTTTTATTTTATTATTTTGAATTTTTTAAAACTTAGATTAGCATAAGCTCTCATTTCCGTTTAATCATTTCTTCATCACTTTAAGATCCCTATTAAAGCTACTCTGCACTCCTGCTCACTCACTTTGTTCTTGTTCCAGACTCTAAAACTTAAACTACTACACTGAGCTCTTCTCTGCCTTTAAATATTCTCTATATCCAGTGTGTTATGTCTTGAAAAATTAATCTTTCTAAAATGGTTCAATATCTTGGTGACTGTGATCTGATCTGGGCTGATCTTCCTGCTTTGCAAGTTACTGTGTGGTGGAAAACTATTATGGTCTGTCCACAGCTGTCCACATGATCTTGTGTTTAAGGCTTTGCAACTGTTCTACTACTTTCTCAGCAAAACAACAACAGTACCCAAACTAAAAAACAAAACAATGAATAAGTTAAACCACACAGATTTAGTTTGTTCAAGGATTTGGATGAAATATTAGTCTTGTTTGACTATTCTTTTTGGGTATCTGATTCTTACTCATTTATACTAGTATAGATCTAGTTTATATTTGCATAATCATCTATGTTTTTATATTAAATCTCATTGAGATTTATGTCAAGCAGCTCCCAATAGAATATTATCCAGTAGATAGTGAATTTGTTCACTATGGGGTATGCTTAATATATGCATGTATGTATATTTTATATGACATTTTTTCTGTTCATTAATTCATTAATTCATTAATTTAAAAAGCAATGAAGTGGGTGTGGTAATGTGGCACACACCCCCAATCCCAGCATTCAGGAGGTAGAGTCAGGCAATATCTCTGTTTGAGGCCAGCTTGTCTATATAGTGCATTCCAGGCCATAGGGCTACAATAGCGAGATGCTGTTTAAACAAAACACAACAACAAAAAGAAACTGGAGAGATGGCCTTGCTTGGTTAAGAGCACCGACTGCTCTGCAGAGACCAGTTTGATCCCAGCACCCACATGGCGGCTGAGAACTGGTCTTAACTCCAGTTTTCCTGGTGATCTGACACCTCTTCTGACCTCCATGGCATTGCACGACACGGTGGCACAAACCTACATGCAGACAGTCATTCATACACACAAAAAATAATAAATAAAAATTAAAATTAAAAAAAAAGAAATTGAAGAATAACAATTATAAAGTTTTATTTCTTGTTTTAGGATTTTCAGAACCATTATGTAGAATATAGTAAAGAATCTTACTGTTTTGCAGCTGCCATCATTGCAGCTGTGCTTGCAACCCACAGCCCCTCTAAACACATGGGTTGTAGTGGTTTTTTTTTGTTTTTGTTTTTTTTTTTTTTGGGTCTTTTCGAACAGGGTTCCCTTGTAGCCCCAGCTGTCCTGGAATTCACTCTGTTGACCAGGCTGGCCTTGAACTCACAAAGATCCGCCTGCCTCTGCCTCCCAAGTGCGTAGGATTAAAGGCGTGCGCTACCACGCCCGGCTGTGAGTGTTTTATGTTTCTGTGTTCTGTGCAGCACTGCTGGTGGGTTCTTGGTGCTGTCTGTAGTGAAGCGACCTAGTTGTTTTCAGTGCAGTGTTTAGAGAGAAGCTCATTATTGAAAGGAAGAGAGAGCATGTTGACTCAGAAGAAGTATTTACTATTAATTAATTTAACATTATTTTTATATGTAGTATGGTTATATTTTTATGTGCATGTGGTATTATGTGAGCTATGTAGAGGCTAGGGTGTCTTTATTTTTTTCTCTGCCTTAATTTTTGGAAGGTCTTCTGTTGAACCTGGAACTCCTCATTTTGGCTAAGGTGACTGGCCAGTGAGCCCCCAAAGTTTGGAGTTATAACCACACCTAGCTTTTACTGTGGGCTGGGGAATAGAACTTGAGTCTTCATGCTGTGGCAACAACTGCTTTACCCAATGAGCCATCTCCCTAGTCCTCAAATATTTTAAGCTGAACCTTTTATTATTTATTTATTTATTTATTTTATTTATTTATTTATTTATTTTTGGTCTTTTCGAGACAGTGTCTCTCGTAGCTCCAGCTGTCCTGGAAACTCGCTCTGTAGACCAGGCTGGCCTTGAACTCACAAAGTCCACCTGCCTCTGCCTCCCAAGTGCTAGGATTAAAGGCGTGCGCACACGCCCGCGGGAAGCTAAACCTTTATTGCATGTGTTTCAAATACATTTAAAAGACTGACATTGCTCAATGAGCAGCCAGTCTAGGTGAGTAGGCAAGCTCCAGGTTCTGTGAGAGGCCTTGTCTCAAGAAATAAACTGGAGCATGACTGAGCGAGAAAAAAAAAGTGACATTGTCTCTTGGTGAGAAGATGGATCCACCACAGTTCTTGTACATAATTGATGGCAAAACAAAAACAGTGAAACCATTTTGGCTATCAGTCTAATTAGTTTCTTATAAAGTTAAACATTTACTTCTCCTGTAAACATATGAAAAAGTTGAGAATGGTATAAAGACTCCCTTTGTGGTTGTTTGAATAAGAAGAAATGTCCTCCATAGGCTCAAGTATTAAACTTGGTCAGTTAGTGATACTGTTAGGGAGAGTCATGGAATTTTTAGGAGGTGCTGTCCTGCTGGAGGAAGTGTGTCACTAGGGTGGGCTTTGAGAGTTCTATGAACTGTCCCACTTTCAGTTTGTCCTTTCTGCTTGGTGTTTTGCCATTGAAGATGTGAAATCTCAGCTTCCTGCTCTTGCCACTTGCTGCCATGCCTCTTCTACCATTATGAATTTTTATTCCTTGGGAATGTAAGCCACATAAACTCTTCCTTCTGTTAGTTGCCTTTGGTTGTGGTTTTTTATTACAGCAACAGAAAAAGTAAACTATACCCTCTGCTTACCTATATTCAGTTTTAATCATTATCAGAACATAGCTTCATTGTGTTTCTTTCCTGGACTGTTTTGAAGTATGTCTCAGACATTTTTTCATTTCATCTGCAAATACTTGGATATTAGACCTTTCTTATATCACAGAGAGGCATCCACTTATTTTGATACCATTCTAGTACCTTAAATGTTGTTCTAGGCTCTTGGGATATGTAGGTAAGTAAAAGAAACCATGGTTATACTCAAGCATGGAGATATATAAAATAACCATACATTATAAATAACCATAGCAGGAAAAGCATTGATTTTTTTTAATGAAACTTTAAAACTTCTCTTTATTAAAAATACCCATTAATAAAGGGAGAAAATGTTATACTATGTATCTGAAAGAGAATTCATGTTTAGAATACATGTGCAAGTCCTGCTCAGTAAGGAAAATAAACAAATATATTAGTTACTTTTCACTTGTTGTACTGAAGCAGATGATTGAACATGAGTTATGGAAAAGTTTATTTTGACTTACTGTTCCAGAGGAATAAGAGTCCATCACTTGTGGGGGGGCAAGGCTGCAAGCAGCTGGCAGGGCAGCCAGGAGCAGGAGCTGGGAGCTCACATCTTGATTTCAGACATCATATAGAAAGAGCAGACTGGAAGTGGGTGAGGCTATAAACTCTCAGCTCATCCTGAGCGTCACACTTCCTCCAGTAAGGTATGCCTCCTAAAGATTTCATGACTTCCCAAACAGGGCCACTGATTGAACTTTGGTGGGGGAAGAGAGAGCAATTCTCATTCAAACGAGCACAACAATCAAGTTAAGAAATGGGCAGAAGGGTAACAAAGCACACAAACTATTTAGCACTAGCATTAGTTATCATGCAATATGGATTAAAACCATACATGTTAATTAACATGACTAAAATTCAAAAGATACACTTCAACTCTTGGTGGAGACGTGGATCAACTAGTTTTTATATATGGCAGGTGTCAATGTAAAACTGTGTAACCACTCTGAAAATCAGTCAGACAGTTTCTCTAAAAGTTAGTCATATATCTACCCTAGGTATTTATGTAAAATAATGAAAATTTTAAAAGAAAAATAAGAATGTTCACAACATTTTTATTATACTAGCAATGAAAAGAATTGGGCCATCTGTCCATCAGCTGTTGTATCTATGCAGTGCATCACACTCAGCAGTACAGTGGCACAGAGAGCTTACAGGTGCAAAAAACATCATGGTGAGCAAAATGCAGCCAGACGCCACCCCCCCCCAACACCCAATCTTGTTATACCAGTTCACTCATAGGACTTTCTCAAGCAGGCTTTCTCATCTACTGTGAAGAATTCTGAATTGTATTCCTGGGGTGTGTGGTGGGTGTGTGGTTGGGGAGTGAGGAGGTGCTTCCAGGAATGGACTATAAAGAGGCAGGCAGGAGCCACCTTTAGGGAAGGTGCAGGTGCAAGATTATTCTGCATTCTTTAAAAAAAGTTTGTTGCCGCGTGTGGCACCCGCCTTTAATCCTAGCACTTGGGAGGCAGAGTGGGCGGATCTTTGTGGTTCAAGCCAGCCTGGTCTACAGAGTGAGTTCCAGGACAGCCGGAGCTACAGGGAGACCCTGTCTCAAAAAAGACCAAATAATAAATAAATAAATAAATAAATAAATAAATAAATAAATAATAAAATAAAAATAAAAAAATTTGTTTTTGTGGCTCAGTGGTTAAGAGTATACTGCTCTGCCGAGGGACCTGGTTTTGGTTCCTAGCACCTATATGACAGCTAACAATCATCTATAACTCCAGTTTCAGGGATCCTGCAGCCTCTTTTAGCCTTCCCAGGCATTGCATGCACATGACATACGTACATACATGCAGGCAAAAACACTTATACACAGAAAATTTAAAAAATTGTTTTTGACAGTACAGGATTGAACTGAGGGCCTCCAGGATGCCAGTTAAGTACTTTTACCACTAAGCTGTGTTCCTACCTCCAGAGCTCTGTATCTTTTCTTGCTCTCTTTTTTTTACACCTCTGTGTATGTGTTTTGTGTGTGTGTGTGTGTGTGTGTGTATGGGCACGTGTGCCATGGCAGTCTCTTGGAGGTCATGTGGTACCTGCAGAAGCCATAAAGAGAGTGGGATCTTCTGGAACTGGAGGATGGACAGTTGTCAGCTGCCCTGTGGGGTCTGGGAACTGAACCCAGGTTCTCTGTAAGAGCAGCCAATGCTCTTAACTGCTGAGCCATCTCTCTAGCCTCTTTTTTTAATTTATTTTAAACTATTTTATTAGAATTGCTTTCTTTTTTATTTTATGTGTATGAATGTAATGTCTGCATGTAGGTTTGTGCACCCATGTTGTGCAATGCCGCGGAGGTCAGAAGAGGACATCGGATTCCTCTGGAACTGGAGTTAAAGACAGTTCTCAGCCGCCATGTGGGTGCGGGGATTGAACCCCGGTCCTCTGCAAGAGCAGCAAAACTGCTTAGCCATCTCTTTCTTTCTTTTTTTTTTTTTTTTTGTCTTTTCAAGACAAGGGTCTCCCTGTAGCCCCAGCTGACCTGGAACTCACTCCACTCTGTAGACCAGGCTGGCCTTGAACTCACAAGATCCACCTGCCTCTGCCTCCCAAGTGCTAGGATTTAAAGCTGCGCCCATGCCCAGCCCGCATTGCTTTCTTTAAAGAAGTGCATAATTACTTTGAAAGCCTTTGAAGTGTGGGAGAATTTTGAAGGGGTTAGTGGCAAACTCACATTATAAGAACAGTGACATATTTCACATTATTCTCTCTTTTAAACTTTATTATTTTAAGTCATACATGGGGGCTGGAGGAGTGGCTCAGCGGTTAGAGCACTGACTTGCAGAGGACCTTGTTTGATTCCCAGCACCCACATGGCAGCTAAGACGTCTTTATTTAACTCTGTTCCAGGAAAATCCGATGCCCTCTTCTGACTTCCGAGACATTGCACTACCCGTGTGCACCAACCTACCTGCGACAATACACTCATACACATAAAAAATAATAAATAAATAAAAAAGAATTTCATACATGATACTGCATTTGCATTATATCCATCCTCCCAGCCCCCCTCCACTCCCTCCCAATTACTTGTCCTCTTCTTTGTCATTGTTGTTACATATACATACATCTATTTATAAATACAACACATATAATGCACTGAGTCTGTTTATTGGTGCTTGTTTTTAGGTCTGCCTACTTTGGGTTTAGATAACCTCTCAGGTAGCTAGCAGTCCCTGAAGAATACTGATTCTTTCTTGTTTATCCTGTCTATTGCCTGTAGCTCTTCATCTTTTAGGTTGGACCCTGTGTCATTTCCCCATTGGTTTTGTCATTATACAGATCTTTAGACACCATGCTGTGGGGATTTCATGAGTGTTGTTTCCCAGTCATGTTTAGAATGTATTATTTAGCAGCAGGTGTCCCTCTGGTTCTTAGAATATTTCTGCCCTGCCTCCCTTTCTGTATGTTTCCCCAGTCTTGGGTGTAGAGGGTCCATTATAGATGTGTCACTTAGGGCTGGGGACCTCACAGTCACTTATTAGTTTGTGTTTTACCCGTTGTGGAACTTTGTAATAGTTTTTATCTATAACAAAAGGGAGCTTTTTGGTGAGTTGGTGAGAGGATACCTGTCTGTAAATAAAAGGATGCCTATAGTATGGAATATTGTAAGAAATTACTTTGGTTTAGAGAAGTGATAGAAGGAAGTTCTTTCTCTAGATATATGACCTCTTTCCCTGTCTTTTTTGAGACAGTCTTGCTAGGCTGCTCAGACTGATCTTGCACTCTGGAGCTTGGCTTAAGTGATCTTCCTGTAGGTTAATTTGATTGGACCATGTATTGATCTGACCTTTTTTTTTTTTTTTTTTTTTTTTTTTGGCTTTTTGAGACAAGTTCTCCATGTAGTGCCAGCTGGCTTGGACTATCTTTGTAAACTACGCTGGCCTCTATCTCATTGAGATCCTCCTGTCACTGCCTCCCAAGTGCTGAGATTGAAGGCATGTGCCACCCACACTCAACTCTGATCTGACTTTGATTGTACCTATTCTAGTGGCTAGAAGGCATTGTGATCTTGATTACATTTTTCTATTGACTAATGATGGCTACTTTTGTTTTCTTCATAAACTTGTTAGCTGTTTTGTATATTTCCTTTGAAGAAATTTATATCCAAATTCTTGGTTTATTTTAAAATTAGTTTATTTTCTCGAGTTGTAAGGAGTTCTTTGTACAGCTAATCTCGTGTGCAAATCCCTTATTAGATGCATATTTTGCAAAAACAGAAAACAAAAAAAAAACCCTCTTATTTTACAGATTCCTTTTTTTCTGTTTCTTTTTTTTTTTTGAGACAGGGTCTCCCTGTAGCTCCGGCTGTCCTGGAATTCGCTCTGTAGACAGGATTGGCCTTGAAATCTCACAAGATCCTTGCTCTGCCTCCCAAGTGCTGGGATTAAAGCATGCACCACCACCCCCGGCTTTTCGATTTCTTATGGTAACCTTTATAGCATATTTTCCTTTGAAGTTTTGAATTTGATCATATGAGACTTTTTTTTTCTTTTTGCCCTGTGAATTTGGTGCTATGCCTTACACATTATTTTTGTTCTATACTGTTTTTTGGGTCTTTTTGGACAGGGTCTCCCTTTAGTCCCAGCTGGCCTGAAGCTTGCTATGTAGGACCAAGCTGGCCTTGAACTCCCAGAGATCTGTCTGCCTCTGCCTCCCATGTCTGGGATAAAGCTGCACCACCACACTGGCCCTTTGTTATACTTTTAACATATCAGAGTAACACGTTTCATTTTATTTGTCATTTTTATGACAAAGTAGTTATAATAGTTAAAAATGTCATTAGCTTTAAGGCCATAATATGTTGATGACTTTTTATTAACATGAAATAAAATGGCATTTGACTAAAAATTCCAATAATACTGTAAAATAAATGGAAATGATGTTTAATTTAATTAAATATCATAATGAAAAACAAAATCAATAATTTATTTTAAACATTTTATTCATGTAATTTTTTTTTACTTCCCTAAAACTTACTGCATTAATGCCTTACCAATGACGTTTCCCTTTGCAATTAACCTTCAGACAACACAAAATGAGTGTGCCATAAGCAGGTTGATGATTGACACCTGGAACAGGGGTGGCTTTTCACTGGAAAAGGTTTGAGCGTGAATGGCACTATGTGATGAAAAAATACTTGGTGTTAATTGAGAAATGTCATGGTAAGGCTTTGACTTCATGGGTAAGGGATGTAGCAGTTGCTTTTATACTAGCACTTTGGGGTCTCTTGAGAGGCTAAAGAGGGGAAGTCCTCGATTCCAGACTGGTTTTATTTTCGTCTGTTTTTATGGAGTGGGAGTTCACAAAGATGTAATTTGAAAGGTCTTTGCTTTAAAAAGAAACATTTGAAATCTACTGGTCCAGAGAATTAAAACATGGGAATCTGTGGAAGAGCTGTCGGAGAGTATATGAGTATTCTTTTTCCCCAGATTTGACCCTCCCTCCCTTTTTTTTCCCCCTGGGATCTCATTTTGTAGCTGGCCTGATACTCACTTTTAGCCTAGACTGCTCTTGACCCGAAGGCATTCCTCCTGTTTCGTCTCCCAAGTGTTTGTGTGAACCGCCATATCCATTCTGATTGTTACTTTTATTGTTGTTGTTGTTTTTTTTTTTTTTTTTGAGACAGTCTTCCTGTAGGTCCAGCTGCCTGGAACTCCTTATGGAAGCAGACTGGCCTTGGATCTCAGCTACTCCTCTGTCCCTATCCCCCCGGCTCTGCTGCCTCTGCCTCAGCTTCTTAACCTTGATTTCTGCTCTTGTTTTTGTTATTTTTATTTTTAAAACAAAAATTACATAAATTTCTATTTATTTATTTTTCCTTTTTTTTTTCCTCCTTCTCCCTCCTCCCCTCTTTCTTTCTTTTTCCCCCCTCCTGTTTGTTTCTTTTTTTTTTTTCTTTTTCCCTTCTGTTGTTTTTTTCTTCCCTTTTTCCCTTTTTTCCTCCTCCTTTTCTTTTTTCTCTCTTGTGTTTTTTGCCATCCCACCTCTTTTTGCGCTTCCTTTTGGCCGCTACGGCTCATGTATATTTGTTTCATCTTTATCTTTTGGCTAATTATATATCATCCAATCTCTTCCCTTTTCTTTTCTTTTCCTCTTCCTTTCTTGTTTAATTATTATACTCTTCCTTTGTTCGGTCTTTCATTGACTACATTTGCATTTCTACTTCTCCGATTGCCATGTTTCTTTGTACGGAAACTTCCCTTGAAATTTCACGTTTTTTTTTCGTCATTTATTTTTTTGTTTCCCCTTTTCTTCAGGTTTTCCTATGAGTTTAACTTTGATTTCTCCTCGTTGTGTCTTTCTCTGGTTTTGTTTTTTTTTCATTTTCGTTATCGTTTGTTGTTTTTCTTCAAAGTATTTTTCCACATTGTGGGTCCAAGGTTGTCATGCTGGGCTTGGCAGTAGATGCTTTTACCTTGTGAACTGTTTCTCTGCCCCCACCTCCTCCAACCCCCTCCCCCCACCCCCTCCCCCTGCAGTGCCACTGTTTTAATCCAGATGCCTACGTTTTCTCTTTTGTGAAACTACTAAGGAAAGAAATCTTAGAAATCACTTTCAGAAAAGAGATTTACCATGAGAGTCAGCTGAGTCCCCCCACCCGGCTTATTTTACTTTGTTGCTGGGAGAATCAGTGCTTTCAGGTGCTTAGTAAGCTTTTGGTAAGTATTTGTTAGTGAATGAATGAAATCTACTTCAGAAAAATGAGTCCTTAAATTAACTGCTGCATACAGGTGATTTTTGAATTCTTCTTAAAAAAAAAAAAAAGATCTTGCTTCCAGTCTCCATTGGTAATATAATACTTATTTTAATAACCTTCCTAATGAATTTTTTAAAACTTAGATTAGCATAAGCTCTCATTTCCGTTTAATCATTTCTTCATCACTTTAAGATCCCTATTAAAGCTACTCTGCACTCCTGCTCACTCACTTTGTTCTTGTTCCAGACTCTAAAACTTAAACTACTACACTGAGCTCTTCTCTGCCTTTAAATATTCTCTATATCCAGTGTGTTATGTCTTGAAAAATTAATCTTTCTAAAATGGTTCAATATCTTGGTGACTGTGATCTGATCTGGGCTGATCTTCCTGCTTTGCAAGTTACTGTGTGGTGGAAAACTATTATGGTCTGTCCACAGCTGTCCCACATGATCTCTGTGTTTAAGGCTTTGCAACTGTTCTACTACTTTCTCAGCAAAACAACAACAGTACCCCAAACTAAAAAACAAAACAATGAATAAGTTAAACCACACAGATTTAGTTTGTTCAAGGATTTGGATGAAATATTAGTCTTGTTTGACTATTCTTTTTGGGTATCTGATTCTTACTCATTTATACTAGTATAGATCTAGTTTATATTTGCATAATCATCTATGTTTTTATATTAAATCTCATTGAGATTTATGTCAAGCAGCTCCCAATAGAATATTATCCCAGTAGATAGTGAATTTGTATCACTATGGGGTATGCTTTCAATATATGCATGTATGTATTATTTTATATGACATGTTTTTTGCTGTTTCATTAATTCATTAATTTAAAAAGCAATTGAAGCTGGGTGTGGTAATGTGGCACACACCCCCAATCCCAGCATTCAGGAGGTAGAGTCAGGAATATCTCTGTTTGAGGCCAGCTTGATCTATATAGTGCATTCCAGGCCAGCTAGGGCTACATAGCGAGATGCTGTTTTAACAAAACACAACAACAAAAAGAAACTGGAGAGATGGCCTAGTGGTTAAGAGCACCGACTGCTCTTGCAGAGGACCCAGGTTTGATCCCCAGCACCCACATGGCGGCTGAGAACTGTCTTTAACTCCAGTTCCAGGGGACTCTGACACCCTCTTCTGACCTCCATGGCATTGCACGACACGGGTGCACAAACCTACATGCAGACAGTACATTCATACACACAAAAAATAAATAAATAAAAATTAAAATTAAAAAAAAAGAAATTGAGAAATAACAATTATAAAGTTTTATTTCTTGTTTTAGGATTTTCAGAACCATTATGTAGAATATAGTAAAGAATCTTACTGTTTTGCAGCTGCCATCATTGCAGCTGTGCTTGCAACCCAACAGCCCCTCTAAACACATGAGGTTGTAAGTGGTTTTTTTTGTTTTTGTTTTTTTTTTTTTTTGGGTCTTTTCGAGACAGGGTCTCCCTGTAGCCCCAGCTGTCCTGGAATTCACTCTGTAGACCAGGCTGGCCTTGAACTCACAAAGATCCGCCTGCCTCTGCCTCCCAAGTGCTAGGATTAAAGGCGTGCGCTACCACGCCCGGCTGTGAGTGTTTTTTGAATGTTTCTGTGTTCTGTGCATGCACTGCTGAGTGGGTTCTTGGTGCTGTCTGTAGTGAAGCGACCTAGTTGTTTTCAGTGGCAGTGTTTAGAGAAGAAGCTCATTATTGAAAGGAAGAGAGAGCATGTTGACTCAGAAGAAGTATTTACTATTAATTAATTTAACATTATTTTTATATGTATGTATGGTTTATATTTTTATGTGCATGTGGTATATGTGAGCATATGTAGAGGCTAGAGGTGTCTTTATTTTTTTCTCTGCCTTAATTTTTGAGAAAGGTCTCTTGTTGAACCTGGAACTCCTCATTTTGGCTAAGGTGACTGGCCAGTGAGCCCCCAAAGTTGGAGTTATAACCACACCTAGCTTTTACTGTGGGGCTGGGGATTAGAACTTGAGTCTTCATGCTTGTGCAACAACTGCTTTACCCAATGAGCCATCTCCCTAGTCCCTCAAATATTTTTAAGCTGAACCTTTATTATTTATTTATTTATTTATTTATTTATTTATTTATTTATTTATTTTTGGTCTTTTCGAGACAGTGTCTCTCTGTAGCTCCAGCTGTCCTGGAACTCGCTCTGTAGACCAGGCTGGCCTTGAACTCACAAAGATCCACCTGCCTCTGCCTCCCAAGTGCTAGGATTAAAGGCGTGCGCCACCACGCCCGGCGGGAAGCTAAACCTTTATTGCATGTGTTTCAAATACATTTAAAAGACTGACATTGCTCAATGAGCAGCCAGTCTAGGTGAGTAGGCAAGCTCCAGGTTCTGTGAGAGGCCTTGTCTCAAGAAATAAACTGGAGCATGACTGAGCGAGAAAAAAAAAAAGTGACATTGTCTCTTGGTGAGAAGATGGATCCACCACAGTTCTTGTACATAATTGATGGCAACACAAAACAGTGAAACCATTTTGGCTATCAGTCTAATTAGTTTCTTATAAAGTTAAACATTTACTTCTCCTGTAAACATATGAAAAAGTTGAGAATGGTATAAAGACTCCCTTTGTGGTTGTTTGAATAAGAAATGTCCTCCATAGGCTCAAGTATTAAACTTGGTCAGTTAGTGATACTGTTAGGGAGAGTCATGGAATTTTTAGGAGGTGCTGTCCTGCTGGAGGAAGTGTGTCACTAGAGGTGGGCTTTGAGAGTTCTATGAACTGTCCCACTTTCAGTTTGTCCTTTCTGCTTGGTGTTTGCCATTGAAGATGTGAAATCTCAGCTTCCTGCTCTGGCCACTTGCTGCCATGCCTCTTCTACCATTATGAATTTTTATTCCTTGGGAAATGTAAGCCAAATAAACTCTTCCTTCTGTTAGTTGCCTTTGGTTGTGGTTTTTTATTACAGCAACAGAAAAGTAACTAATACCCTCTGCTTACCTATATTCAGTTTTAATCATTATCAGAACATAGCTTCATTGTGTTTCTTTCCTGGACTGTTTTGAAGTATGTCTCAGACATTTTTTCATTTCATCTGCAAATACTTGGATATTAGACCTTTCTTATATCACAGAGAGGCATCCACTTATTTTGATACCATTCTAGTACCTTAAATGTTGTTCTAGGCTCTTGGGATATGTAGGTAAGTAAAAGAAACCATGGCTTATACTCAAGCATGGAGATATATAAAATAACCATACATTATAAATAACCATAGCAGGAAAAGCATTGATTTTTTTTAATGAAACTTTAAAACTTCTCTTTATTAAAAATACCCATTAATAAAGGGAGAAAATGTTATACTATGTATCTGAAAGAGAATTCATGTTTAGAATACATGTGCAAGTCCTGCTCAGTAAGGAAAATAAACAAATATATTAGTTACTTTTCACTTGTTGTACTGAAGCAGATGATTGAACATGAGTTATGGAAAAGTTTATTTTGACTTACTGTTCCAGAGGAATAAGAGTCCATCACTTGTGGGGGGGCAAGGCTGCAAGCAGCTGGCAGGGCAGCCAGGAGCAGGAGCTGAGAGCTCACATCTTGAATTGCAGACATCATATAGAAAGAGCAGACTGGAAGTGGGGTGAGGCTATAAACTCTCAGCTCATCCTGAGCGTCACACTTCCTCCAGTAAGGTATGCCTCCTAAAGATTTCATGACTTCCCAAACAGGGCCACTGATTGAACTTTGGTGGGGGAAGAGAGAGCAATTCTCATTCAAACGAGCACAACAATCAAGTTAAGAAATGGGCAGAAGGGTAACAAAGCACACAAACTATTTAGCACTAGCATTAGTTATCATGCAATATGGATTAAAACCATACATGTTAATTAACATGACTAAAATTCAAAAGATACACTTCAACTCTTGGTGGAGACGTGGATCAACTAGTTTTTATATATGGCAGGTGTCAATGTAAAACTGTGTAACCACTCTGAAAATCAGTCAGACAGTTTCTATAAAGTTAGTCATATATCTACCCTAGGTATTTATGTAAAATAAATGAAAAATATATTAAAAGAAAAATAAGAATGTTCACAACATTTTTATTATACTAGCAATGAAAAGAATTGGGCCATCTGTCCATCAGCTGTTGTATCTATGCAGTGCATCACACTCAGCAGTACAGTGGCACAGAGAGCTTACAGGTGCAAAAAACATCATGCTGAGCAAAATGCAGCCAGACGCCACCCCCCCCCCAACACCCAATCTTGTTATACAAGTTCACTCATAGGACTTTCTCAAGCAGGCTTTCTCATCTACTGTGAAGAATTCTGAATTGTAATTCCTGGGGGTGTGTGGTGGTGGTGGTTGGGGAGTGAGGAGGTGCTTCCAGGAATGGACTATAAAGAGGCAGGCAGGAGCCACCTTTAGGGAAGGTGCAGGTGCAAGATTATTCTGCATCTCTTTAAAAAAAGTTTGTTGCCGGGCGTGGTGGCACACGCCTTTAATCCTAGCACTTGGGAGGCAGAGGCTGGCGGATCTTTGTGAGTTCAAGGCCAGCCTGGTCTACAGAGTGAGTTCCAGGACAGCCGGAGCTACAGGGAGACCCTGTCTCAAAAAAGACCAAATAAATAAATAAATAAATAAATAAATAAATAAATAAATAAATAAATAAAAATAAAAATAAAAAATTTGTTTTGTGGCTCAGTGGTTAAGAGTAATGGCTGCTCTGCAGAGGACCTGGTTTTGGTTCCTAGCACCTATATGACAGCTAACAATCATCTATAACTCCAGTTTCAGGGGATCCTGCAGCCTCTTTTAGCCTTCCCAGGCATTGCATGCACATGACATACGTACATACATGCAGGCAAAACACTTATACACAGAAAATTTAAAAAAATTGTTTTGACAGTACAGGATTGAACTGAGGGCCTCCAGGATGCCAGTTAAGTACTTTTACCACTAAGCTGTGTTCCTACCTCCAGAGCTCTGTATCTTTTCTTGCTCTCTTTTTTTTACACCTCTGTGTATGTGTGTGTGTGTGTGTGTGTGTATGGGCACGTGTGCCATGGCAGTCTCTTGGAGGTCATGTGGTACCTGCAGAAGCCATAAAAGAGAGTGGGATCTTCTGGAACTGGAGTATGGACAGTTGTCAGCTGCCCTGTGGGTTCTGGGAACTGAACCCAGGTTCTCTGTAAGAGCAGCCAATGCTCTTAACTGCTGAGCCATCTCTCTAGCCCTCTTTTTTTAATTTATTTTAAACTATTTTATTAGAATTGCTTTCTTTTTTATTTTATGTGTATGAATGTACTGTCTGCATGTAGGTTTGTGCACCCATGTTGTGCAATGCCGCGGAGGTCAGAAGAGGACATCGGATTCCTCTGGAACTGGAGTTAAAGACAGTTCTCAGCCGCCATGTGGGTGCTGGGGATTGAACCCAGGTCCTCTGCAAGAGCAGTAACTGCTAGGCCATCTCTTTCTTTCTTTTTTTTTTTTTTTTGGTTGGCGCTCTTAACCGCTAGGTCATCTCTCCGGCCCCAGGTTTTGCTTTTCAAATTTTGGGCTTTACTGCAGCGTGAAAGTATTGCCTCAGGTATGTATGAGGCGGAATCCAGTTTTATAGTTTTTCCAAATGAATAAACCATTGTTCATTATTTTTAAATAATCCAGAGTGCTGTAAGTTTCTCAGGGCTTTGGACAGAACAAATTAGTGAAACAGGTGACGTAAAACAATAGAAAGTTGTATTTCCCACAATCCAGTAGCCCAGAGGTCAGGGGTCCAACACGTTGCTATCCTTCTGGGGAACTCGAAGGAGGAAAACACCACAAGACTTGCTCCTGCTTTTGGGCTGCCATCTTGCATCTTTAGATGTGGCAGAAGGATCTCCTGAGTGGTTGCCTCTGTTTCACGGGTCCTCTCCGATTTTGTCATATGCCCTCCTTCCTTAGAGGACACATCTTTTAATTTAGGGTGCAACCCATCCTTCGCCAGAAATGCAACCATTCTTTTGGTTTTGGTGGAAGAGTGAAATGGGTCTCACTCTGCAACCCAGGCTAGCCCTCAAACTTGCAAATCCGCAATAGCTTCCTAATTGGCTGTAATACATGAATATACGATGTCCACTTAGGAGGAGTTCTTTTGAAATTGAAATGCTTATTCTTTTTTTTTTTTTTGGTTTTTTGAGACAGGGTCTCCCTTAGTCCAGCTGTCTGGAGCTCCTCTGTAGACTAAGGCTGGCCTTGAACTCAGCAGATCCAGCCCTCTGCCTCCCAAGGTGCTGGATTAAAGGCGTGCATCACCAAACGTGGGTTATATGAAATTTTAATTGTATGTATTATTACATTTATGCCTGCATGTTTGTAATTTCACCCATGTGCCATGTGAACAATCCCCTCGGAGGTCAGAAGATGGATATCTGGATTATCCCCGAAACTGGAGTATGGATAATTTTTAGCTACCATGTGGATGCTGGGAATCAAACTGGTCCCTCTGAGAGCACAGTGCTTTTAACTACGAGTCTATTCTCTCTCGCCTCATTTTCTTCTTTGTTTTTTTGTTTTTTTATTATTTTTTTTTTTTTTTTTATTTCTGTGTGTGTATGTTGTTTTCTTTGTGCACCCGTGTCGTGCAGCATGCCGCGGAGGTCAGAAGAGGGTGCTGGTTCCCCTGGAACTGGAGTTCTCCTGGAATTGGAGTCAGACGGGTTCTCCGCCTGTGGGTGCTGGGGATCGAACCCGGGTCCTCTGCAAGAGCGTCGGTGCTCTAAACCTAGCCATCTCTCCAATCCTCATTTTCATCTTTGACTGCCACAGACAATGGGGCTAGGTGTGGTGTCTCCAGCCTATACCCGCAGTCTTTCATCCTGGATCCAACTTATGCGCAACTCCTAGTGGTGGGGTGCGCATTCAGTGGCGGAAAGAAGAGTAAGATTTTTAGACAAAACATGCATCGCTTCAAACTAGCCATCTGCTCTTGAGCTCATGTGTCATTAGCCAAAGCAAGTCATTGTGGTAAGCCTTGATAGGCCTGGGTCTATCAAGCACACTCCTGCTGAGGATTACTCAAGTCACATGGTAACTGATTGGGTCATTTAAACAACCTTCCTACTGGCAAAAGGAAAATAATGAAATGTAGTGCTTGGATCATAGGAGTTGAGTAATTTGCCCAAATCAAACAGCTAGACAGAGGCAGACACTATATTCAAACAGCTGGACAGAGGCAGATACTATATTCAAACCCTGTTCTTCACCAAGGCCTTTACTGCTGCTAGACCACGTATACTTAAGATAGAAATGTTCATGGTTCAGCCCCGGTGCCTCTTACGAGTGCTGAATCTACTCTTCAAGACACCAGTTCATTTTCAACTCTTTTGGGGAGAATCACCATGTGCCCACAATTTTTTTGTAACAATGAGTACAGTCTACCCCTGCAATTCAACCCNGTCTTTTCAAGACAAGGGTCTCCCTGTAGCCCCAGCTGACCTGGAACTCACTCCACTCTGTAGACCAGGCTGGCCTTGAACTCACAAAGATCCACCTGCCTCTGCCTCCCAAGTGCTAGGATTAAAGGCGTGCGCCATCATGCCCAGCCAGCATTGCTTTCTTTAAGAAGTAGCATAATTACCTTGAAAGCCTTTGAATGTGTGGAGAATTTTGAAGGGGAGTTAGTGGCAAACTCACATTATAAGAACAGTGACAATATTCACATTATCTCTCTTTTTTAAACTTTATTTATTTTTAAGAATTTCATACATGGGGGCTGGAGAGATGGCTCAGCGGTTAAGAGCACTGACTTGCAGAGGACCTGGGTTTTGATTCCCAGCACCCACATGGCAGCTAAGAGCCGTCTTTATTTAACTCTAGTTCCAGGAAAATCCGATGCCCTCTTCTGACTTCCGAGACATTGCACTACCCGTGTGCACCAACCTACCTGCGACAATACACTCATACACATAAAAAAATAATAAATAAATAAAAAAGAATTTCATACATGAATACGCATTTGCATTATATCCATCCTCCCAGCCCCCCTCCACTCCTCTCAATTCTTGTCCTCTTCTTTGTCATTGTTGTTACATACATAACATATAATTTATAAATACACACATATAATGCACTGAGTCTGTTTATTGGTGCTTGTTTTTAGGTCTGCCTACTTTGGGTTTAGATAACCTCTCAGGTAGCTAGCAGTCCCTGAAGAATACTGATTCTTTCTTGTTTATCCTGTCTATTGCCTGTAGCTCTTCATCTTTTAGGTTGGACCCTGTGTCATTTCCCCATCAACCAACCAAGGATTAAAAATCTCAGGAAAAGAAAATCACATCTGTACTAAATATGCATATTTTTCTTCCTTTTCATTATCTCTAAGCAATAACAACTGTCTTCATATAATATACACAGAATTAAGTATTGCACATAGTCTTTTAAAATATTTTATTATTGTTACTATTTTTTTTTTTGTCTTTTCAAGACAGGGTCTCCCTGTAGCCCCAGCTGACCTGGAACTCACTCCACTCTGTAGACCAGGCTGGCCTTGAACTCACAAAGATCCACCTGCCTCTGCCTCCCAAGTGCTAGGATTTAAAGGCGTGCGCCATCATGCCCAGCCAGCATTGCTTTCTTTAAGAAGTAGCATAATTACTTTGAAAGCCTTTGAATGTGTGGAGAATTTTGAAGGGGAGTTAGTGGCAAACTCACATTATAAGAACAGTGACATATTTCACATTATCTCTCTCTTTTTTAAACTTTATTTTATTTTTAAGAATTTCATACATGGGGGCTGGAGAGATGGCTCAGCGGTTAAGAGCACTGACTTGCAGAGGACCTGGGTTTGATTCCCAGCACCCACATGGCAGCTAAGAGCCGTCTTTATTTAACTCTAGTTCCAGGAAAATCCGATGCCCTCTTCTGACTTCCGAGACATTGCACTACCCGTGTGCACCAACCTACCTGCGACAATACACTCATACACATAAAAAATAATAAATAAATAAAAAAGAATTTCATACATGAATACTGCATTTGCATTATATCCATCCTCCCAGCCCCCCTCCACTCCCTCCCAATTTCTTGTCCTCTTCTTTGATCATTGTTGTTACATATACATACATATATTTATAAATACACACATATAATGCACTGAGTCTGTTTATTGGTGCTTGTTTTTAGGTCTGCCTACTTTGGGTTTAGATAACCTCTCAGGTAGCTAGCAGTCCCTGAAGAATACTGATTCTTTCTTGTTTATCCTGTCTATTGCCTGTAGCTCTTCATCTTTTAGGTTGGACCCTGTGTCATTTCCCCATTGGTTTTGTCATTATACAGATCTTGTTAGACCACCATGCTGTGGGGATTTCATGAGTGTTGTTTCCCAGTCATGTTTAGAATGTATTATTTAGCAGCAGGTGTCCCTCTGGTTCTTAGAATATTTCTGCCCTGCCTCCCTTTCTGTGATGTTTCCCCAGTCTTGGGTATAGAGGTTCCATTATAGATGTGTCACTTAGGGCTGGGGACCTCACAGTCACTTATTCTTTGTGTTTTACCAGTTGTGGAACTTTGTAATAGTTTTTATCTATAACAAAAGGGAGCTTTTATGGTGAGTGGTGAGAGGAATACCTGTCTGTAAATAAAAGGATGCATATAGTATGGAATATTGTAAGAAATTACTTTGGTTTAGAGAAGTGATAGAAGTAAGTTCTTCTCTAGATATATGACCTCTTTCCCTGTCTTTTTTGAGACAGTCTTGCTAGGCTGCTCAGACTGATCTTGCACTCTGGAGCTTGGCTTAAGTGATCTTCCTGTAGGTTAATTTGATTGGACCATGTATTGATCTGACCTTTTTTTTTTTTTTTTTTTTTTTTTTGCCTTTTTGAGACAAGTTCTCCATGTAGTGCCAGCTGGCTTGGAACTATCTTTGTAAACTACGCTGGCCTCTATCTCATTGAGATCCTCCTGTCACTGCCTCCCAAGTGCTGAGATTGAAGGCATGTGCCACCACACTCAACTCTGATCTGACTTTGATTGTACCTATTCTAGTGGCTAGAAGGCATTGTGATCTTGATTACATTTTTCTATTGACTAATGATGGCTACTTTTGTTTTCTTCATAAACTTGTTAGCTGTTTTGTATATTTCCTTTGAAGAAATTTATATCCAAATTCTTGGTTTATTTTAAAATTAGTTTATTTTCTCGAGTTGTAAGGAGTTCTTTGTACAGCTAATCTCGTGTGCAAATCCCTTATTAGATGCATATTTTGCAAAAACAGAAAACAAACAAAAAAACCCTCTTATTTTACAGATTCCTTTTTTTCTGTTTCTTTTTTTTTTTTGAGACAGGGTCTCCCTGTAGCTCCGGCTGTCCTGGAATTCGCTCTGTAGACAAGGCTGGCCTTGAACTCACAAAGATCTGCCTGCCTCTGCCTCCCAAGTGCTGGGATTAAAGGCATGCACCACCACACCCGGCTTTTCGATTTCTTATTGGTAACCTTTATAGCATATTTTCCTTTGAAGTTTTGAATTTTGATCATATGAGACTTTTTTTTCTTTTTTGCCCTGTGAATTTGGTGCTATGCCTTACACATTATTTTTGTTCTATACTTTTTTTTGGGTCTTTTTGAGACAGGGTCTCCCTTTAGTCCCAGCTGGCCTGAAGCTTGCTATGTAGACCAAGCTGGCCTTGAACTCACAGAGATCTGTCTGCCTCTGCCTCCCAAGTGCTGGGATTAAAGGGGTGCACCACCACACCTGGCCCTTGTTCTATACTTTTAACATTATCAGAGTAACACGTTTCATTTTATTTGTCATTTTTATGGAAAAAGTAGTTATAATAGTTAAAAATGTCATTAGCTTTAAGGCCATAATATGTTGATGACTTTTTATTAACATGAAATAAAATGGCATTTGACTAAAAATTCCAATAATACTGTAAAATAAATGGAAAATGATGTTTTAATTTAATTAAATATAATGAAAAACAAAATCAATAATATTGATTTTAAAACATTTTATTCATGTAATTTTTTTTTACTTCCCTAAAACTTACTGCATTAATGCCTTACCAATGACGTTTCCCTTTGCAATTAACCTTCAGACAACACAAAATGAGTGTGCCATAAGCAGGTTGATGATTGACACCTGGAACAGGGGTGGCTTTTCACTGGAAAAGGTTTGAGCGTGAATGGCACTATGTGATGAAAAAATACTTGGTGTTAATTGAGAAATGTCATGGTAAGGCTTTGACTTCATGGGTAAGGGATGTAGCAGTTGCTTTTATACTAGCACTTTGGGGTCTCTTGAGAGGCTAAAGAGGGGAAGTCCTCGATTCCAGACTGGTTTTATTTTCGTCTGTTTTTATGGAGTGGGAGTTCACAAAGATGTAATTTGAAAGGTCTTTGCTTTAAAAAGAAACATTTGAAATCTACTGGTCCAGAGAATTAAAACATGGGAATCTGTGGAAGAGCTGTCGGAGAGTATATGAGTATTCTTTTTCCCCAGATTTGACCCTCCCTCCCTTTTTTTTCCCCCCTGGGATCTCATTTTGTAGCTGGCCTGATACTCACTTTTAGCCTAGACTGCTCTTGACCCGAAGGCATTCCTCCTGTTTCGTCTCCCAAGTGTTTGTGTGAACCGCCATATCCATTCTGATTGTTTACTTTTATTGTTGTTGTTGTTGTTGTTATTTTTGAGACAACATCTTCCTGTAGGTCCAGCTGCCTGGAACTCCTTATGTAGAGCAGGCTGGCCTTGATCTCAGAGAGGCTCTGCCTGCCTCTGCTTCCCATTGCTGGGATTAAAGGTGTGTGCCACCACCTTGGACGGCATACTTTTCAAAAATAACTTCTGTACTTGTGGTCAGATTCACTTATGCATGTAGGAAACTTCATTGAAATCAGTTTCGTCATATTTTCCCCTCAGTTTTAGAGTAAGAGGTTTTCATTTTCTTTATGTTCAAAGACTTATTATCATGTTTACTTACTTCACAGGCTGTAAGTACCAGTTAATTCAACTTTGTCAGAAGAAGAATCATCAGAACTTTTTAAAGTATGGATTCTGAAAATAAACCTGAAAATGATGAAGATGAAAACATCAAAGAAGCAAGAGACATAAGTATTTCAGTCCCTGGTGCCAGTTGTGGGAAACTGTTTCCTGATAGGAAAACAACTGCTTCTGAGAATTTCGTCAGCAAAAGAGTGTTTTCAGAATCATCATCCAGCTTGGACAGTATTGCTATGGGAGAAGAAAGAAATGAGCATGCTTCCAAACGAATGAGAGTAGAGACAGTGCAACTCCTTGAGACTGGAGAACAGAGTACTGCCCAGAGCTCAGCTCTGGAAGCCAGAGTCCAGTTAGCTGAAGCAGGAAAGGAGGGCTTCACAACAAACTGCTCAGAGGGAGGCCCAGCTCTTCCAAATGTCTTCTCCCCATCTTGTGATTGTAGCACAGTTGATGGCCTTTCTCTGAAAGCAGACACCAGAAGAAAGCTTCCTCAGGAAATGATTTCCCTTGTTCCAAAAAGAGATTTTCCTTTCCCCCACAAAGAAATGAGTGTTAGTTGCAGCTTTGGAAACCTAGATACAGTTTGCAAGTGCAGCTTGTGTGGCCATCCATTTTCATCTTGCTCTGATTTGGAAAAGCATGCTGAATGTCATGTAGAACAGGCTAAAGAATATACCTGCTGCCACTGCAGCCACAAGGCAGAGAGCAGCTCCTCTCTTCACACGCATATCAAACATACACATGGGCCACAGAAAGTCTTTTCCTGTGATCTCTGTGGCTTTCAGTGTGTGGAAGAAAACCTGTTGAAAGCACACTATCTTGGCAAAACACATCTGCGGCGTCAGAATCTTGCTGCTCGTGGAGGATTTGTACAAATTTTAACAAAACAACATTTTCCTAAAAAAACATGTGTTATGCGAACAAAGAATGTTCGAGCAAAACTAAGAGCTTCTAAACCAATAGCCAAGAATGGTGATTCAAAAGGATTACAAAACATTGGGAGCAAATTGAAAGACTGTGGAGGAAGTGGTTCTGAACACAGTGGTAGTGGCAGTGAGCTCCTTGTTGAAATGGTGTCATCTGGGGATACTTCCTCAGGAAAAGCAGATGTTGTGGAGGAAGATGTTACTTTTGGTGTAGCTCAAAATCCTGAAAATCGGAACAAAAAGCTAGGGGGCTTAGTAACCCCAGAGTGTCCCTTAGATAAATCAGAATCTACCAAAAATACCCTGCAGACAGCACAGATCACCACTTTGAGGCCAAGGTCTGAACGAAGTAGTCTAATGTTGGGTAATAGCTTTCGCCGACGAACTGGCACTTTTACATTAAAAGGCCAGGCAAAAAAAAGATTTAATCTTTTAGGAATTAATAAAAGAGGCACAAATGAAACTCAGAGGATGTATATGAAATACTTTAGAGCACAGATGAAAACAAATGATGCACAGTCAATATCAAAACAAATACAAATGAGCAACAGTGTCCAAAGTCTGTGTGTGACTACCTCAGACAACCCAGAAGTGATACAGGACAAGACAACTCCCTGTCTTCCGGACTCCATACAGCTGGCTTCCCTGATAGTAAAGCCAGATTCTGACCACCAGATTCTGTGTACATGTACAGAGTGTGGTCAGACAGCTACAAGCAAGACAGACTTGGAAATTCATGTGAAAAGGTGCCATGAAAGAGAGAAGCAATTTCACTGTCAGACCTGTAACTTTTCTAGTATGTCAAGACGAGACTTAGAGGAACATTTGCACAATAACCAGCATCAGCAAACACCTTCTGTCCTCAGCTGTCAATGTTGTTCCTTTATTTCTTTGAATGAAATAAATCTTAGAGACCATATGAAGGAAAAGCATGGTATGGGGTTTTTCTGCACTTCTTGTAATCTGTTCTTGTCTGAGAAAGACATGGAGGAACACAAATCAGCTGAGAAGCATAATAGTTTAGTGATTCAACCAAAGACGACTCCATCATCGATGAATAGTGAATCTGTTTTACCTTTCAGTACTTTAGAACCAGAAAACACAAAGGATTCTATGAACCAGTCAGGGAAAGCAGCTCAGGAAGTACTTGCTAAGTCAAGAGTAAGCCATGGAAATGAAGCAAGGCATTCAAATAAGCCTCAGTTCCAGTGTAAGAAATGTTTTTATAAAACAAGGTCTTCCACTGTTCTCACAAGACACATTAAGCTTCGTCATGGTCAGGACTATCACTTTCTTTGTAAAGCATGCAATCTTTATTCATTGAGCAAAGAGGGAATGGAGAAGCACATTAAGAGAAGTAAGCATCTTGAAAATGCAAAGAAAAACAATATTGGTTTAAGTTTTGAAGAGTGCATTGAAAGGGTATGTATAGGTGCAAATGATAAGAAAGAAGACTTCAGCATTTCAGGAAATGGAAGACCTGAAGGCCATGATGGTGTGCAGTTACAGGAGCATTCCTGTCTTGAGAAGAGCATGGCAACTCCTAAGGAACTGTCACAGTCTGGGGTCATCACCAAAGATGATGAATTAGCCTTAGCCACTACTCCAAAGAGAGGGAGACCCAAAGGCAGCATCTCACGGACTTGTTCCCACTGTGGTCTTTTGGCTTCTAGTATTACAAATTTGACAGTGCACATCAGACGTAAACATAGTCACCAGTATAGTTATTTATGCAAAGTATGTAAATATTATACTGTAACTAAGGGGGATATGGAACGTCATTGTGCCACCAAGAAGCATAAAGGACGGGTAGAAACAGAAGCAAATGGGAAACAAAATTCAGATATAATTGTAGGTCCTGAAGGGGGTAACCTTGAAGCTTGTAAAAAGAATACCCATCTAGCAGTGTCTGTTTCTGATGAACAGGCTAACAAGTCAACTGAGTCAGAAACCACTGCTTTAGAAAAGCCATTGGTAGATCATGGAAGTGCAGTTGAAGTTGAAGTGGAAAATATATTTCATTCTGTGGATGGAGAAGTCAGCAGTCATCTCACTGATAAAAAAGGACAGATATCACTGGAGCCAGAGAATCTTCTCCAGCAGGATGATGTGTACTCTCAGAGAGATGTCGCAGGTTCAAGTGATAATAAATGCCTACACTGTGAGTTCAGTGCTCACTCTGCTGCTTCTCTAGAGCTGCATGTGAAACGGAAGCATACAAAAGAGTTTGAATTTTATTGCATGGCCTGTGATTACTATGCAGTGACTCGCCGAGAGATGACTAGGCATGCTGCAACAGAGAAGCATAAAATGAAAAGGCAGTCTTATCTTAACTCTTCCAGTGTGGAAGCAGGCTCTTCCGAGATGTCCAAAAGCATCATTATTCCCGAGGAAGGGCATTCTCAAAATACTGAGGAATTTCAGATAATTCCAAACCAGTCACTTGGTACTCTCAAATCTAGAAGTGCTGCAGATTGTTCTGTTTTAGAAGACAGTACTAATTTAGATATATCTAAAGTACTTTGTACTCCTAACTCAGTAGAAATTGTGACTGAGGAAGAATCTAATTTGAGTGAAGATCGTTCCTTTTGTCAGACTTTGCAACAGCCTCTTGTTAAGGATAAAGGTATGAAACATGAGGAGATTGTGCCGCTTAATATTTCTTCTAATTATGGCTCCCCAAATTGTTTTCAAAATGAAAATTCAGGAAGCTCTGCTATGAAGTGTGAGACAGCAAAGGAAAACCATGATGTATTGAATGATGTTAGTGATGGAAATATGTGCTGTGAGGATGAGGGAGGGGGCACAGACAGTAGTAGAGGTAAAGTCCTTGACAAACCCCTCTGTCCTGACATCTTAGCTGGAGACCATTCGGGTGAATGCATTTCCCCCGTGGTGATGAAAATACCAAGAAGGCAGCTGGACAATGATGGCAGTGGTCAGAACAAAGTTGGACGTGCAGAGAGTTCAGAAGATTTGAAAAATGTACAAGCAGACCCTGTTCTGGAGGATAAGGAGATTCTGATGAATTCACAACATGAAACTGAAATTATTTTGGAAGAGGATGGCCCAGCATCTGATGGCACAGTTGACAGTAATGATGTTTACGAAACTATAATAAGTATTGATGATAAAGGGCAGACCATGTACAATTTTGGCCGGTTTGACTCATCCATAATTAGAATAAAGAATTCTGAAGATGGTGAATTGATAGACCAGTCTGAGGAGGCTCTGGTGGCAACAGGGGTAAGAGTAAGTGAGCTGTCCTTAAAAGACTGTGGTCAAGGCTTGAAGAAAAGGAAAATTGAAGGTAGTTCATTTGGCGAGTCCACACGCATACGATGTGATGATTGTGGTTTCTTAGCAGATGGATTGAGTGGACTGAATGTTCATATAGCCATGAAGCATCCTACAAAAGAGAAACACTTTCATTGTTTACTGTGTGGGAAATCTTTCTATACAGAGAGCAACCTTCACCAGCATTTGGCTAGTGCTGGTCATATGAGAAATGAACAGGCCAGTGTAGAAGAGCTTCCAGAGGGAGGGGCCACATTTAAATGTGTCAAGTGTACAGAGCCCTTTGATTCTGAGCAAAATTTATTTCTACATATTAAAGGACAGCATGAAGAATTGCTACGGGAGGTGAATAAGTACATAGTAGAAGACACTGAGCAAATCAACCGCGAGAGAGAAGAAAACCAGGGAAATGTTTGCAAGTACTGTGGGAAGATGTGTCGAAGTAGCAATTCGATGGCCTTTCTGGCTCACATTCGAACGCATACAGGTATGTAAACCCTGCAGTGAGCCACTGTTTTTCTATAAAGTGCAAAAGAATGATGAAGCTTGAACTTTGGGCCCCATCCAAGCTTGGAACCCAACTTGGATTTGCATGTGTGTCTTCCATCTAATTCACCTTTTACCTTTGTAATGATGCTGTTCTTGTCTCTAAGAAGTGTTGGTATTTAACATTTCTATAGGTGATTCAGTCTTACAGGCCCCACAGGCAGGTTAATAGACAAGTTTCTTTTACTTTTGTTAGAAAACCTAGTCTTGCTGATGCACCTGTGAAGCTCTTCTCTTACAGCTTTTTAGTTGTTTTATGTCCCAAATATTTGGTTTTCCAAGGTATATATTAAGTGACTATGTGTTTTTGGAGGGCATATTAAGTGGCTTTAGATTTTTAATATACATGTTTTCTTAAAAATATTAAGAATTTAAAAACATATTGCCAGATAGTTTATATCTGAAATGTAACTTCCAGCAGTAAATTCTACTTTCAAGGATCAAAATTATCAACATTTTCACTTAATATATGTTGGGATTTGGTTTTCATTTGGGTAGCCCCTGATTTAGCTTCTGTATTCTGTCGTATTAGGGTTCTGTGTTAATGCTTAATTTTGGGGGAAATTAAAAAAATTTTTTTTTTTTTTTGGTGAGAAATGCATAAGCTGCTGTTGTAAATTTATGTAAAAATTCACTGCAGTGTTTCTCTAAACCTGCCATACATTCTTTATTTTAAATAGACAGCTTTTCTAAATCATTGTGCTCTGCTTAGACAGGTTCTGTCTACATAGTTGGATTTATGAGTGGATTTGAATAATAAATTCACAATTCAATGAACATATTTTCATTAAAACTGTAAGGTTTATTTTACTGTACTTTTAAATAATGGCTTATTATTAAATCTATACTTTAAATTCATGGAGGTTTTGAAACAGTACATGATTATAAGCAGTGCATGATTACAAGGAGAAAGATTAAAAAATGTATAGAGCATTATTAGTAATTGAGGGTGATTAAGATAGATCAAAGTTCTTCCTTGGAGAAAGTAACAGGACAGCCCACATAGAGTTAATGTAAAGTAACAGGACAGCCCACATAGGGTTAATGTAAAGTAACAGGACAGCCCACATAGGGTTAATGTAAAGTAACAGGACTGCCCACAGTAGGGTAAATGTAAAGAAACAGGCCTACCCACATGGTAGTCCTCACTCAGGTAGGCCTTCTCTCAACTAGCCACATGCCATAGAGCGATTTCTGGGGTACATTTAAATGCTTGTTTGTTTGCATTGTTCTTACAAGATCTCAGAAACCAGGCTGTTCTTATGCATAGAAAATATGTGTTTTCTTAACATTGCCCTCTTAAGGCAGATAAAGCTGAATAAAACTAAGAGGAAGATGCTAATGGAGCTCTTTTTAGAATTCTTTATGCAACTGTCTGGTCAAGACATGTTGCTTATAATTGATGTGTCCATTACTTGAATTCTCTTGTAATTATAGTCAATAAGTCTTGTAAATGTGTTAAAGCTCACTAAAAGCATACAAATTCAAGAACAGAGTAAGGCTAATAATTTAAAATAATCAATGTAGGCATTTCAGCACTTAATTTCCCTTGTGTGTTGATAGCTGATCATTCTTAATCCATTAAGATTTATTTAGTCGTTTACAATGCAAAATAGGTTTGCACTGGTCACTTGTGCCATTTGAAAATGTCCACCAGGTTAAGTGCAGAATGTAGTCCATTAGTCTTCCTTGACTATATGTATTAATTGCATTTAAAATCAAGTTAATGTGGATGTGAAAGTGAGGTAACTATCAATATGTGACAAAGTAACCCTACTTATATAAGTTACATCATTGATTGTAACATTTAGTAAAAGTTAGCATACTTTTTTTTTTTTTAAGGTCTTCTGTTGGTCTTATCAGGAAGTACATTTTCGTGGTGCTCTGAGGCACTGCAGAGCACATACTTCCTGACTATGCAGTACCAGCCCACCATTTCAATTTTGTGAGTCACTTTTGAAAGTTAGTGTTCATATTTAAATTTAATGCTTTTTTTCTTGGAATATCTTAAAATAAATTACTTTTCTGGTACTTTGCTTATATCTACAAAAGAGTAATACAGGGAATGTTATTACTGGTTAACTGGAAAAGGGCCTATTCTTCAGGTCCTCTTTCCATATTTGGAATTTGCTATATGTTTTATGTAGCCTATTCTAATTGTTCTTAGCATGATGAAAGCAGCACTCTAAGAAATGAATTTTGGTTACCAAGAATTGTAAGAAGAAAGCATCTCAGCTTTCCTGTGTGTTTGTGGCATGAAGAACTCAGTGTGATCACCTTGAGTCTTTTCTTTCTCCCCTCCCCTCTCCTCCCCTCCCCTCCCCTCCCTTCTCTTTTTTTGGTCTTTTTGAGACAGGGTCTCCCTGTAGCTCTGGCTGTCCTGGAACTCACTCTGTAGACCAGGCTGGCCTTGAACTCACAGAGATCCACCTGCCTCTGCATCCCAAGGAGTCTTCCTTTTCACATGAACTGGGTGTTTTCTCTTGTGCAGTGTTAAAAACTTTTATGTCATAGTGCGTGGATGATATCTTATGCCTCAAGATACTCTGAAGCCATTCTGTTTGTGTTCAGAGTTCTTTGGTTACTTGTGCCCTTTGAAAATGTTCACATGTGGGGATGATGTGGTGTGTGTTGACTTCTCTGAAGACTTTGAAGTTAGGGCTGGTGGTGTTACTCAGTGCCTAAAAGATGAGCAGACACACCAATCACCAGGACAGACTGAACACAGTGAGAACAGGGTCTCTGCTTTCTTCACTATTCACCCTCTACATGCCTATACACATTTGCCATTTGTTGTCATTTGTTGAATGGGTAAACAAATGAGGAAGTGAATGAATAAATGAATGAGTGAATGAAGTGTTCAGGTGCTTAGGAAGGACTGTGGAATTTAGATTAGAGTCCACAAGCTTTATGTGATACACATCTTTATTGCTTCTTTCTTTTTAGGCCTAAAGGATCGTGTCTTCTGAATGTTACTGCCATGTCTGTATGCATGCTAGTTAGTAGTGCAGCTGAGACACAGGCTGTAGGTCTAGGTCTGAGAGCAGATCAAGTTTCCAGGTCTTTGGAATATGTTTTTGGTAAAATAACCTGGCATCGGAAAGTTAGAATCACTTAATTTTTCTCTTCATAAAATCTAAAAGACCAGATTAAAACAAAAAAAAAATCTTCTGAAAATAGTGGTGCTCCAAGGAATAGATTTAAGATAACATTGGAAGTTTGTAATAACAAAATATACCTGAGAGAAAGGCAAACACAGAAATATGTGATTTTACAGGTTTTGCCTTATAAACACTGTGCCTGGATCTGCTTTCTAATGTATATAGTGAGCATAAAGACAGAAATGTTTTCCATTAGGAAATAAAGAAAAAGGAGCACATTTTCTTTTCTTACACAGAGGTATTGCCTCAGCTGATACTTGAATGCCTAAGGCACAGAAAGGAGATGGTACAATATACTACCCTGAGTATATGCTGTGAGAGTCCTGGCCTTGGTGGTTCCAAGTAGAGCAGTTAACATAAAACCTCATGCCTGTCCATACAGTGTACCAGTCTGTACAATGCCCGGTCCATACAATGTACAAGTGAGTACTTAGGTCTGTGGGCTGGATTTCCTCAGAGAGCTATGCATAGCACAGAGACCCTTGTTCCATCCGGTGTGGCCTAAGTTCCATCTGAAGGGAACTAGTCAGAATGTCCGGTATGTGAGTGAAACTAAAACTCAGGGCCAGGAGATGTTTATATCCATTCCCCCAAGTCACCAGGCAGATAAATGGTGGGGAAGCTTTATTTCATTTGTTTGAGGTCCTGATACTATTGTTCATTAATAATTTCCAAATTATCCTTGAAAGCATTTCATAGGCCTATTGACTCTACCTTTCCAAAGTTCCTTTATAGAATTCTGTCTTTCCATATGTTTCAAAGTCATGATAGCCTTAGTTTTATCAGAAATATTTAAATAAACTGTAGTTTCTGAAATGATTTATATAATGTGGCTGCTATAAGCTGCAATCTCAACCTGCTTTTGACATTTAAACATATAAACCTGACTAGATAGAACCATTCAGGTGCTAAATATATTTTACATCTATTTCTAACCATAGAAATGGAAGTATTAAGAGATTTGGTGTCGTCATTGAACTGTGAAATATTCAACCTTGTCTGCCCATGCTTAGTACTGTTGACTTTTTTATTTCTGTTGGAAGATTAAAATTAAATGCTTCACTTTTTTTGCCAGCTTTTGGGAATTAAATTGAAATTTAAGGGTCTAACTTTTTTTTCCTGAGGACTTCAGTTTCAACCATATAATCTTAGAGCATTTTTTTTTTTCCTCCCAAGGGCATTGCACAAAGATTCATTAATCAAGTATGGTTTATTGAAAATTTTTGATTTGGGCTCTTTGTGTATTTATTAAAAATTCACACATTTTATTTTCCACCTATATTGGAAGAGTTATTTCATAAAATATGTACTAATAATTACATGGAAAATCTGGAAATGTACTGATTTTAAATTATGGTTTTTATCTATTTGAAGATACAGTGATTAAAAAATTAGAAAGTAGTATATATTTTCTGATTGTTGATTTTCATTCATGTGGGACTGATTCAATGCTAGTATGTTTCAGTTACAGTTTCACTTATTGCTCAAAGTAATTTTATGGACTTTGAAATGATTTGTTGTCTTATTTTTGAATGTAGATTAATCTTAGTCTTCATTAAATATTTAAACTTTTTCTTGTTGTTACTGTGCCTCTTGTCTTAAAATATTTGTTCATAAAGTCAGTAGCCAAGATGTCAATACTTTTGGCTTACTGAGTCACCACAGATTATAAAATGATCATGAAACCACAATAATTTATCAGCCATATATTCATACATTTGTGAAGCTGCTATTAAAATAGTAATATAGTGACTCAGTTGAGGTGAGTGGCAGAAAGTCTGAACTGCTGTTGTTGATGTAAATTATGGAAAACCCTGAGGAAGCTAGATGCCACTGATAGGCTTTTATATATACCATTATATATTATTTATGTTTATGTTTTTTAAAACAGTCCCTTTAAAACTAAGAGTATATCTAAGAAATGCTTTTGTCACCCATACAAAAAATATTTAGAATTATTTACCTCAACTGCTTGGTGCCATTCAACTTTGTATTTCAAATCCTAAAGAGTTAGGAAGACACTAATGTACATTAAAGGTTTCCAGGTAGAATAATGATGGGATCAAGAAAGTTATAAGTGAATGCAAGTATTCTATTTTGGAGACAGAAATTCTTAATTAGATAGAAGGTATAATTTAGGATTTTGCCTGCTACCCCTACCATTTAAAAAGTTATCAGTACTTTATTGTTCAAATCCAACTCTTATTTTATGTTAAATTTACTCAGGCTCAAAACCATTCAAGTGCAAGATATGCCATTTTGCAACAGCTCAGCTTGGAGATGCCAGAAACCATGTGAAAAGGCACCTTGGGATGAGGGAGTACAAGTGTCACGTCTGTGGGTGAGTGAACTGAAGCCATCTCTGCTGTGTGAACCAGGAACCATGTGCGGGGTATCCATTGTTTCAGAATTCAAAACTGATATGAGTAAGAGTGGCGAAAATTATGCGTGCGTATCCTCCTTTCCTTTGTTATGGTAAATTCCTTAAATACAGTTATGACATTCTTCCCCCACTTCTAATCCTGTGCTGAGGATGAGCAATTTTATGGGCTACAAGGTCAATTTGAACCTGTAATCTGTAAATTGACTAAATTATAGGATGTTCATTCAGATTGCCAGAGAGAACTATAAATTCCATTTAAAGGCATAAAAAATAGATAATATAGCTTTAGGAGTGTATATGTATTTTTTTCTCTTGCTATACTTCCTTAATTTTAATTACATTAGTGGCTCTTTGGATCTGTCGGACATACTCTATAAGAAAAAAAAAAAGTAAAAGGTTTAATTTCAAATGCCTGGTTACTAATTATTTGAGGGATGATGTAATAAAAACTGTGTATAGTAGATTTTGGTATAGCATGATTTCAAAACTAGTTTCCCTTTTCAATTAATGGTTCTTTGCAGAATCATTTGTGATGTTTAATTGTCATTCAAGTTCGTTACATTTAATAGAATGCACTGAGGAGCTTTAATGTAAAACTAATTAATTTAGCAGAAATGTTTAAAAGGTTTTAAAATGCGGTGACATCTATGGTACATCACAGGACATTCAGAACTGTATTTTATTGCCCTTCTTATTAAAATATATTTTAATGTTATTATGTTAGGGAAATCAATAAGTACATCATATAAAAACACTTTATGTAAAACCCAAGAAATCTGCAATTCACAGGTCCAGTTAAATTATGCAATATGTACATGTTATATTATGCTTATGTAGGAGACTCTTCAGGGTGACACAAACACATAAATATCCTTTAAATCAGGATCAGTTCTGTTTTTTGGTGGACAGTGCATTTTCCTAGTATGTGGTTGCGTTTTTCGACCCTTAAGATAGTTTTACAAATAACTTTGCAAGCAGTTTTATTAAGTTTGGTTTGTGATTCATTCATTGGCTGAATTGATGGTTCAGTGACTTGCAGCTAAAGTAAATGAAGATGAACCTTTGCCCTGAAGCCTCCTGAAGATCAGTGGGAGGGTGAGTTTTGTTACTACTGATTTTAGCTGCAGGGGTCAAGTACCAAATGGTTCATTTTAATTGCATTAGGTCTTGTATTTTAAACGATACCTCATTTATTGTTTTAATCCTTTGATTCTTACGAAAATGGTCCTGAACCAATGAAAATGTGCCATTAAATGGCAGTAACAGTTTCTTTTCCATTTGTGAGAAATAAGTAAACAATGTTTTTGGCATGTCCTGTTAGTTGCAGTCTAATTCCATCCATTTTTTTTTTTTTTAAAGAATTAGGGTTACTATGACCTTGGAAAGGAAAAAAGAAAGTTTTTCAGAGAACCATACACTATTATCAGAAACAATTTATAATTAATTGCCTTTAATTGTATAATTTGAGCAATATAGCCTTTGCTTAGCTAATTGCTTGCTATATCCAGATGAAATACTATTTTAGTAGCTTATATATTTGATCACGAAGATGGAGAGTTATAAGTAAACATACAAGTATTGAGTTATGCTGGGCGTGGTGGCGCATGCCTTTAATCCTAGCACTTGGGAGGCAGAGGCAGGTGGATCTTTGTGAGTTCAAAACCAGCCTGGTCTACAGAGTGAGTTTTTCTTTTTGGTCTTTTTGAGACAGGGTCTCTCTGTAGGCGCAGCTGTCCTGGAACTCACAGAGATCCGCCTGCCTCTGCCTCCCAAGTGCTAGGATTAAAGGTGTGAGGCTCTACGTCTAGCAAATGATGGTAGTTTTTAAATTTAATTTCTCTATGAAATGATAAATGATAATTCTCAATTCTCTCTCTCTCTCTCTCACTCTTTTTTTTTTTTTTTTTTTTTTTTTTTGAGACAGGGTTTCCCTTTAGTCCCAGCTGGCCTGGAGCTTGCTCTGTAGACCAGGCTGGCCTTGAACTCACAGAGATCCACCTGCCTCCACCTCCGGAGTGCTAGGATCAAAGGTGTGTGCCACCATGCCTGGTTGATAATTTTCTTTTTATAAATGAAATTCTCTTTGAAAATTACATGACAATGATATTAACAAGGTAGATGTTCTTACAGTAAAACTGTAAGTTCTGAAGAATATTAGTAAGCTGGGCTGGAGAGATAGCCTAGCAGTTAAGAGTGCCAACTGCTTTTGCAGAGGACCCGGGTTCGATCCCCAGCACCCACCTGGTGGCTGAGAACCGCCTGTAACTCCAATTCCAGGAGAACTCCAGTTTCAGGGGAATCCGAGACCCTCTTCTGACCTCTGAGGCATTGCATGACACGGGTGCACAAACCTACATATAGACAGTACATTCATACACACAGAAAAGAAATAAATAAAATTAAAAAAAAGAATATTAGTAAGCTGAAGAATGTTGTTCTATGTAGTTGAACAGAATAGTAATGAATTAGGTAATATAATGCTAAAGGAAAAGTACCGCAGGTCCTTTATTTCATGCGTTTCATAGGTATGAGAAAGGAAAATAAAAATTAAAATAGAAAAAAAAGCAAAACAAAACAATACAGGGATTGGTTCTCACTCCTGGCAGTGGAGAGCATTGGAACATTAACATTGCTGACAATGTCAATTCATTATCACTGATGGCTAAATCATCTCAGAAATGCTCAGTGGGCCTATTAGTTCCTGAACATAAGCAGCCTATGCTGCATTTCTTCATTAGCTTTAATTGCTATAAATTTTACCTTTTACAAAATCATGCTTTAAAAGGTGATGTGATCTTTCAGGAACATTAACTCTATAATTTTTGTCACAAACAGAAGGTCCTGTACTATGTTTTCTTTTTCCAGTAGTTAATATCTTAGTCTCAGTCTTTTAGAATTTTATTAATGACCTTTTTATTATCTAATTATAAGTAGTTATTTCTCAAATGGTCCTGATTGAATAATATGTGAAATAGCATGGTAGGCATACTTTTAAAATGGCTATCACTAACAAAAATGAACTTTTTTGCAATAAGCTCATAGTTTGCTTGAAGAAATGGTAGAATTTATGGACATGTCAATATGTTGTTCTACTGAATCAAGTTCAACACTAATGTTTTTGGTTATTTGTAATTGGTTCACCCCTTTTTCTTGTCTTTATTTAAGACTGTAGGTCAAATGAACTAAGTGTGTACAGTTTTTACTGACTTAGCTTTAGAATTCTTTGGTATCAACTCTAGTATCAATATTGCCTTTAAAACTGTTACATAAATTGTCTGGACTTATGTTGATCAACTTGAAGTAGATGTCTTCCCTAACTCCTCCTGGGCAAATCTTGGCCACAGTATATCCTGGATTTAAATTAACTTGACAGAAGGAGCTGTATATGTTTGGAGTCTAATTCCTATTGTGTCTGTTTGGGATTTGGAATTTAGACTTTAAGTTCTACTTGAACAAGATTTTTCTTCTATTATGGTGGACATTTCAAAAACCTTACACTTCATGTTCTATGTATAGGTTGCAAATAGCATTGTAGAACCATTTGTTCCAAGAGGAACAGTGGTCTGTTTTGGTTTGCTTGTGGGTTTTTTTGTTTTTTTTTTTGAGACAGGGTCTTTTTTGAGACAGAGTCTCCCTGTAGCCCAAGCTGGCCTGGAGCTCACTCTGTAGACCTGGCTGGCCTTGAACGCACAGAGATCTGCCTGCCTCTGCCTCCCAAGTGCTAGGATTAAAGGCACATGCCACCATGCCCAGCTTGTTTTTTTAAAGTAGAGTTTCTTAGTGTTTTTCCCACATCCAAGTATGATTAAGTGAAAATTTTTCTGACATAGTGATATTTATATTTAAGGCTCTTGTTTTCTGTGACATAGTTATATTTAAGGCTCTTGATGTATGGTTAACATGAGCATCTGCTGTGGGTATGATGCAGAGCTTAGTGGGAGTAAAGGTAAATAATGGGAAGGATCCTCTGTGAAGGTTAAGAGTGTCACTTCACAACTTTTATTTAAAAATTGGCCAGACACATCTTTTTAATTTTTTATTAAACTTGATCATCTTTTTTTTTTTTCAGTTGTTGTATAAAGAACTTGAGAAAAAGTGTTTAAAACACATGATTTGTTAATTCTTTTAAATTCTCTGTGTGTAGCTCAGTGGTAGTGCTCTTGGCCATTGTGTTCAAGGCTGTGCATCAGTTCTCAGTAACACACACACACACACACACAATTCTCAGTAACATGCACACACACATTCACGCATGCACGCACACACACGCGCATACACACACGCAGCGTCAGTAGTGTATATGTAAGCCATTGTGCGTTGTACTCTGAATGCTAGTTTTTATTCAATGCTTGGTGGAAAGTTCTGTGTCTAATGTTCATCTCACTTGCTGATTTTGATGGGTTTTATTCTTTAGTTCATGTTTGTTATCCCCATTTATAGATAAGAAACTAGAGGTTCCAACCTATAGAGTGAGATACTTAAACTCTGCAGTTGCTTCTGCTGGTTTACTGTTCTACCTCCTCATTATCCCTTTCCATTATTTTTCAGCTTTTTGTTGTGTCTTTTACCCATTGGTTTAACTTGTACTCATCTTTCCTCTGTCGATTTCTGTAGCACATAATAAGCATAACATCTACTTCTTTCCACTATTCACATTTATTTTCTGTTTTTCTTCAAATTTGCATTCTTTTAAAAGAATGCTCATCCAGTCTTTTTTTTTCATATTCTGGCATTCAAGCCTCACCCTATCTCTTTGTTTCATTCTTCCTAATTTTAAGTGTTATTGTGAGTGATGTTACTCTATTTCCTCACTCTTCTTCATGTGTTGATAATTTATTGTATTCACTTGAATGGTTGACCGTGTCTATGTAACAGAAGGGCAAAGTGCCTGAAACTGGTAACTGGGCTAAAATTGATCTACATAGATTATTTGATCTTTCAGTACTACGTATCTTCAAAGAAGTAAAGAAAACTTACAGCAGGCTGGTGATTTCCATAAACCTAAGAAATTATACCTAAGTTTTTTTTTTTTTTTTAATTATTTTATTAATTTTATTTATTTCTGTATGTGTATGAATGTACTGTCTGCATGCAGGTTTGTGCACCCGTGTTGTGCAAAGTCGGCGTTGCGGTGGGGTGTGGTCAGGAAAATGGAGGGTCTCGGATTCCCCTGGAACTGGATTTCTCCTGGAATTGGAGCTTCAGACGGTTCTCAGCCGCCATGTGGGTGCTGGGGATCGAACCCGGGTCCTCTGTAAGAGCGATCGGCACTCTTAACCGCTAGGCCATCTCTCCAGCCCCGATACCTAAGTTTTGTATGTCATTTTTCAGAAGCATAAACATGTGAATTAGGGATCATGATATTTACCTGGTGGATTTCCCTCTGTCTCCTCTTCTTGATTCATTTGTGTGGAGTTAAATAGTTGAATAGGATTTTCCTAATCAGGAGAGAATAAGACCATTTTCTAAAATTTTCACCTCTGAGTTTACAAGAAGATTCCAGAGAAACGTAAACTGTGTATTACTGTCCTTAGTAAATGTTTATTCCTAGTTGGTATAAGAAATCTTAATAGAAAGTTACTAATTCAAATTCAGTAAAACACTCTGTCTCTGTGCCTTCTCTCTCTCTCTCTCTCTCTCTCTCTCTGGTGTGTGTGTGTGTGTGTGTGTGTGTGTGTGTGGCATTACCTAGTTTTTGTGCATTAGAAGGGATCTCTATGTAGATGATTATAATGTCACTTTCTGACCTTTGCAGCTTGAATAATTGTAAATCATTGCTTCATAACGTGTCAGAGAATGTCTGTAGTAGGCAATTAAATGGCAGAATATAATAGACCAAATTATTGCCTGTCATGTTTTCAACAACACAGTTAGTATTTGAGTTACACTTAATCATTACGTGCATTAGCAACTTCATTGGAATCCAGCTTCAGGCTGAGCATGAAATACATTACATTATTTAAACCTCTAATGGTACAAGTCATTTATTTGTGTTGAAGTGTACAACATGCAGAGTTTCATAAAGCACGGAACACTTGAGAGCTTAATTTATCCAAATCAAAGTCTAAATGCAGATAAACACAAGTGGCAAAAATTAGTAATTTTTATAGGCTGGAAATATTTAAAAATACATGGTTGTGGGTAATTGTAGGCAGCAGGAATAAATTAAAATCACTATTTTTAGTCTTCTCTGAGAACTAAAGCTGTGTATACCTAAATCATTAAGAGTACCATGAAATTGCATTTTGAGCTGAACAATTAATTACACCCATCATATCTATAGATGTATCCAAATAAAATAACTATTTGCTTTAGTTGGTTGTTTTGATTAAAATATATAGATAGAAAAAGTTGGTCTTGTACTGTGGTAATGCATTTTAGTATAACAGTATAAAGTACAGCATCTTTCAGTTTTGTAAAAAGGGCTTAAATTAACAGTAAGATATTCATTATAAAATATGCAGTATGTGTATTTTCTGTATAATATTTTATTGCTTTTGGTTTAATGATAATGTTTTTCTTTTTCTTTTGAAATTGTAAAATGCCATGCAGTGATTACTATCTCTTTTCTGACACTTAAAATTACAAAATTAACAATCATCTATCTTTCTGGTGGTAAAATGCTTGAAGTATTTTAAAAATTGTGATGAATATTTTCAATATTTTTATATGCAGGTCACTTTACAAATTTGAAAATATCAGCAGCATCTTGACCATGACCTTCAAATAACAAACATTCTTTCCTAGTAGGACTCTAGTATATTTTCCAGTGAACTGTTTTGTCAGTCCAGGAGAGAATCTCACAGTGCAGAAGAACTCTCGCCACCAGTGACCACAGCCTACTTTCCTTCTGTGTGGTAGTGATTTTGTTGACCTTTTGCATGGTATGGGAAAGTGGTCATCAGGGGGTAGTGTTCAGAGATTTGTTTTAAGGCAAGTATGGTGAAACTTTAACAAAAGAGCATTTCACTTGTTAGCTGTATTTGAAAATATTAATCTCTGTCTTTAAGAGTGAAATAATCAGCCAGGCATGGTGGCCCACACCTTTAATCCCAGGACTCGGGAAGCAGAGGCAGGTGGATCACTGTGAGTTCAAGGCCAGCCTGGTCTACATAGTGAGTTCCAGGAGCGCTGGAGCTACAGGGAGACCCTGTCTCAAAAAAAAAAAAAAAAAAAAAAAAAAAAAAAAAGAAAGAAATAATTACAGGTCAGGGTCTTAAATCACTGTTTAAAAATTCAGTCCTGTTGTGGGACTCAGGGTTCTTCAACTCTCCTATCAGCAGCATGCAGGAGAGTAGTTACTCTCTGATACCACTTTTTTTCCCCCTTATAAATCTGTTCTCTACCTCCCTCTGCCTATTCATCTGTTTCATATAAGTCCTTTATGTTGTGAAAACTCTCTCATTCAGCAGATTCTTGTAAGTCTCTTTGTGCAGGCCTGGTAACTGGATAGTGCACCAACCTTGTGGTCATGAGCTCCCTGGAGGACAGAGACTGGAGGAGAAAAAAGGTTATGCTGCAAGAGTCACTCCAAGAGGGAGCAGGAGAGTGGGAGCCCTGTACTGCTGAGGAATGTAGAAAAGTCCCCTCAAAGAGCTGAACTCTGTGCAAGTTGGGTCTTAAGATTAGTTAAGGAGTATTCATAAGGCAAACTTGGATATTTTCAGTGGAGCAAATTGAAGAACATAAAAGCAAAAATAGAGAGGGATGGAATAACATGACTCATTATTAAGAACTATGGGAAAAGTTCCAGAAGTATATGTGATTATGGAGTATGGAGATAGCTGCATATTTATTACATCTGTTGGAGACCACCATGTGCCAGTGCTGAGTTAGAGTTTAGGATTGGGAGACCCAAACACCAGCTGTCTCAAACAAAGAAAACTTAGGGGAGGAAATGGCCAGGTTTCCCTGGTCGATTCAGAAACTGCTTGGGGGTAGGTCCTGTTGGATATGATGGTGAGTGGGAATTAGGCACATGGGCAGGAGTCAGAGAGATTGCTGTGTTTAGGACTGGAAACCAAGCCAGCACTCCAGGATGCTAGATTATAAAACTCTGTGGACAGTTTGAGAGATGCAGTCTGTTTACTTCTCAAACTGTGCTATGCTCTGGTGTTGAATGTTGGCCTTTTTTTCTCTTTCTCTGCTTTCTCTCTCAGCTCCTCCTTCTCTCTCTCCCTCCTTCTCCTCCTCCTCCTCCTTCTATTATTATTTTTTATTTTTTTAATAATAAGTAATAAGTCAGGGGAGATTTGTAAAAGATTTGTTAGAGACTTAGGCTGTCTATCTAACCTATATGTAAAGCAAGTATATCAATATATATGGATATATAGGGATATATATACATACTTGCTTTACTACATATAGGATGCCAATTATCGTGTAAGTTAATTATTTGAAATTATTATCATTACAACTGTATTTCAGCATAAGATGTTCATATGCTCCCTGTAAAGAGAACTCTATTATCAACTAATTAGCAGTGAACCATAAAATAATAATAATAATAAGTAATAAGTAATGAATACAAGTATCCTTCATGTAAAACCAATTTACAAGCAGCTATGCCCATACTTACACAGCCTGAGGCCCCCATTGTCCAGCTGGAGGGGCTTGTATGTACAGTCATGTTGACCTATATTTCTGTAATTTCATAATTCACCCCAATTGCAGCCCTTACATTCTACCATGCCCCTTCTTCTGCAGATTGTTCCCTAGGCTTTAGAAAAGGGACACAAGTGGTTGAGAAGCAAAACAGTCTACTTTCTCTGGAGATGTTGTTTTGGACTCTGATCAGTTCAGTATGTTTCCTTTCATGGATTGGCAATTTATCCAGGAATAACCTTTTGTTCCCACTGATGAAGCACAAGCAATTAGATATATAGGCATTTAAACAGTACTAATTATTATGGTAGGTGACGTTGGTATAGACGAAAATGTTTAGATGGTATGCTAATCCATGAACTATAGTTTTTCTGTAAAAGATGACAAGGTCTTATTGTGGCTTATAACATCTCCTAACCACTACAGGATGTAAGCTTGTGGCATCAGCTGTGAATTATTTCTCCAAGGGGAGAGCTACTAGCCAATTAGATTTGTGCCAATTAGATTTGTGATATACAGACATATGGCTGCCACTGATGCACAGTATTTCCAGGCAGGTGAGGTGTAGCTGATGCTGATGGAGGAGTCTTGCTTGACTCAAGGAGACCGATATTTGCTTTATTGATTTAGTGGCCTTTGGTCTCTGGCATTCCAGAGACCATCTGTACACTTGCAAGTGTGGTCTCAATACATCTTTCCCATGCTTACACCAGGTTTTTGACAGCACGGCCTTATTGCCTCTCTTCTTGCAGGTATCCCAGTTTGCTGGCAAAAAGCCTTTACCTTTTTTGGGGCTTGGATCCCTTAGCCAACATCTCCTTGGCAGAATAATCCATTTCTGATATCAGAGCTCTCCTGTAATAATATATTTTGCTTGATTACCCAGCTTATAAAGACTTTAGTATATTTGGCTCTGAATAGAGAATTATCCTTTCACAGTTCCTATGTCTGTCAATTAAAGAAGGCAGCTATACCGCTTTTATAAGAGATTACCTCTATAACAGTCGGCTCTAATTTACAGTTAGGGAATGACTTCATTACCATCATATTTTTCTTTTTCTATGAAAAGGAGGTAAGAAAGTCTCTCATATTAAAACTTTGCAGCACCTGGAAGGTAAAGTTCATTAGGGCACATTATAAGCAGTTGTTGCAAATAGGATCCACAGAGATGTTTAATGCCTGTAGCAGTCTGAGGCTTTTCTTCCTTTTAATGTTTAGCTTGGCCAACTTTTCTGCATTAAATTTACCCAAATTTACTCTCCCTCCTCCTTCTCCTCCTCCTCCTTAAAAAAAAAAGAGAAAAGACAACAACAAGAAGAACAACAAAAACCTGTCTTGACTGCCCAGTTCCTTGGACTTGGGGGAAAAGAGAGGAGTGTGAGCCAGCGGAAGTGGGGAGTAAATTACTGCTTCTGAATCAGGAGACATGGGAATTGGTCAGAGGGAATTGTTTTAAGAGAATTTCACTATTTGTATTTTTAATTAGGGCTACTATTGATTTTTTGATAATTATAATGAAACAGGTTGGAATCAGTTCCATATAGCTTAATGCAGTGTAATTACCAATGAAAGGACATATAGGTGTGGTGCACAGTGCTGATTCTTATATTTAACATGGAAGATGTGTTTCCATGCTAGCATGAACTAGGTGGGCAATATAATTTAGGATAGAAGACTATTACTTTTTATTGAATCTTTTTGAGACAGAGTCTCCCTGTAGCCCCAGCCGACCTGGAACTCTCAGAGCTCTGCCTGCCTCTGCCTTCTGAGTGCTGGGATTATAGGCATGTGCCACCATGCCTAGCTGGAAATTCACTTTTTTATAATTAATTTAATTAATTTATTTATGTGTATGAATGTATTGTCTGCGTGTAGGTTTGTGCACCCGTGTCGTGCAATGCTGTGCAATGCTGCGGAGGTCAGAAGAGGGTGTCGGATTCCCCTGGAACTTGAGTTCTCCTGGAGTTGGAGTTACAGACAGTTCTCAGCCAACATGTGGGTGCTGGGGATCGAACCTGGGTTCTCTGCAAGAGCAGTTGGCGCTCTTAATCGCTAGGCCATCTCTCCAGCCTGGAAATTCACTTTCTAAAAGTGCATATTGTTGCATTAATCCATTTTTTTGCATACTTCTTGGTACTCAGGTCCTTGCTTATTTCTAACCCCCTTTCCATTTTGGGTTTTTATCCTGGTCCCTCTGTTCTTAGTCCATTTTCATTCGTCCTTGAGATCCTGGCTCCCCTAGCTGCCACTGGCTTTGGCCTTTTGCTGAGGTCAGTATATCAACTGCTAACTAAGTTGCAAACATTGTTTAATGCTAGATAACTGAATTGTCAGAAAGTTGCTTTTTGTTTACAATTCTCATCCAGTTTTAAAAAGTTCTGTTTACTGCTGAGGGGCTTTTGGAATTTCTTTAGCTAAACCAAAGGATGGGTTGAAGGACTTCTAAAGGGTTATGCATCATAATTCTGCTTTCAGGTTTATGTGTGACACATGGGGATCTAGAATATTCTTGTAAATCTGGCTAAATGTAAGATCTTTTCTGAACTGTTTTAGAAATGTTATAAATGAAATAGATGGAAATGGTCTCATGATGTTGATACATTGGGTAATTATCAGTATAATATTAACAAAAAAGTTTTACGTTGTGTTAAGTGACATTAATAGTCAAGTAGTTCACAACATAAGTTTGCATTAGTCTGAAAAATTGGACTGCAATTAAATATTAAAGACATTTTAGTATTCCCCTCTAAAATTTATTTTAAAAATAGGATTTTCGAATTTAGACTGCTATATGATTTAATCCATCTGGTGGACAGATAAAGAAATTTGGGTCAAGAGCTTAAGTGACTTTTCACAAATGGAGATAAGAACCCAAGACTTTTGGCTCTCAAGGTCCGGGCTATTTCTATTGC